>VWYO01015026.1:13597-32993 GCA_013400275.1 Rhadina sibilatrix | reverse complement strand
AAAAAAAAAAAGGGCAAGCAAAGCACTCCCCCCCCAACTCCCCCAACCTGGAAATAATCATTAGAGATTTTGGAGTTTTTAAGTTTTGAGTCTCTCTTTTTGTGAATGAGGAATGAGAGGCAGAGGATTGGCTCAGGTGTGTTTGAAGGGCAGGGAGAAGATGTGCAATAAGTGGTTTTGCTCCCACTGTTGGAACACGTCATTGAAAATAGTTTCACTTGTAAATAGCACAGGAAAACCTGACCTCAAACTTCGCTACCTATTGCCAAGGCCCACTGAAGGAAAAGTTTTTTCAATAGCATAAACACTGTTAACCATCTCTCTCTCTTAAATCACCTTAGACACATGGAATAGATAATTCAAAGAGAGTTGTGACTGGCCTGAATTTACTGTAAACTTGGTTTTAAATTAGGGAAATCAAGTAGTGTGTTTCTTGTGCAGTGGTCAGGAATTGAAGCAGGAAATCATGCTGACAAATGAAGTGAATGGGAACAGGAGACAGAGTTACTTTGTGATTTAATACATTGTCCTAAATATGCTAGATGTATAACTCTATAGAAATTTTAACTCTTTACTGCTATGAAGCTGTGACTTAAGTGATATATCTTCAATAATTCCACAGTATTTTAATTCATAAAAGTTGAGTAGATTGGAAGGAGCTTAAAAAATGCATTTTAGTAGGCTTTTTGACAGATGTGATTTAAAAGCTTAGAGAAAGCAATGCACCTGTCACTTTTAATTGCAGAAAGCTTTCCATCTATTAACTTTATTTTGCCAGAGCCTTCTAATGAAAAAGTTCCAGTATCTAATTTAATCTAATTTTCATTGTGTTTGCCAGAAGAGCAATTAATTTTTTCATCTTCCAACTATGAAGCTGTGCTTCAGAAAGCAGTCTGTCTATCTTACATAACAGTAAGTTTCATCATATGCATGTCATACCTTAGGAACATCTTGATATCCTTGAAGAAATGTGGCAGTGAAATGTAGACATATTGTCTGTAGCACTAGGTAGGGTTTACAAATACAAATGTTCATATGATTGGGTTATTCCTATCCATCATTAGATTGCATCTCTCTGGAGCTATAAGTACATCTGTGCCTTGGCAGGCTTATGTTATCACTGATGCATATGGGGACCATGTGTCAGTCTTCCAACAAAGATATATAGCCTGGTGTAAGAGCAGGATTGGATATGCTTGTGTTTCAGCCTCTAAATCAATTTCTGGGACCTTTGCTACAGATGTTTGAAGCTTCAGGTCTGTAAAAAGTGTATACTGTAACAAGAACTGAAACAGAAGAATAAGCATGAGAAGGAGTTAGCCATATGGCAACAGACAGCAAGTGCAGTGGAGCCTATGAAGAAGCAAATTCTCACACCTTCTCAGCTATCTCTGTAAATATCGTTTAAATTCAATCACCTCAGAGCTCAGAGCTGATCCCGTTCTAAGGGGAGATCTGTTCATACTCAGTTAAAAGAATGAGTGCAGATGCTCCTGCTGTTGTAAGATGCATGTCCTAGGATTTTTGAGCTGGTGGAAGTCTTCCTGAATTCCCTAGAAGTACAAATGGATTCACACTGAAAGCTTCAGCAAAAAGCCTGGCTGTATAGTGCTGAGATGTTGATCTGTTTAGTGGCTATTATTGATACAGGCACAATGCCATGTGTTCTTGTATTTTGCCTTATTTCTTAAATCCCTTTTTAACATCTGTGCTTCAAACAAAATACAGTCAACCTAAGTATTTAAACATTTTATGGTGTATTTCTGAATTAGTCCTTAAGCAATAGGGATTGTTTGCTGTTTTATTAAGTTGGGTTGTTTGTTTTTTGGGTTTTGTTTTGTTTTGTTTGTTTTTAAAGTAAATTTAATAGTCTCTTGTCCTGTTACCATAACTGTTCTCAGTGTGTATGTGGTCACCTGGACCTCTTTTTTCTGAAGTTGATTCACTGCAGGAGTGTGTAGTACCTTGTGAATAGAGACATCAGTGCCACCCTTGCTCATCCTGAGTGTGCTGTGCTCTCATTTGATTGCAATGGCTCAACTCTCATCCACCCCATCCAGTGGCCTTGTGTGTCCTCATACAGCAAAACACAGCACCCATCCTCCTGAATGCAAAAACCCTCAAACAACGAAATGCCACCACACCCTCCACACAATGCCTAATTATTAGGGCTTCTCCCTGAGATTTCCTGGATAGTTAATTGAGCCAAAGCTCCATCAGCTACATAGGAGCATATGGATATTGGTTGAGGGGAAAGAATTTAGGTATTTGGGAAAAAAAAGGCTTGAAAACATACAGATGGAGGAAAAACATCTGAAAAGAAGGAGGGTGGGTTTTTAAAGTGTAATTAAGAGCAACTACTTTTTGATGCTGTCAGTGGAAAAGTGCAGTCCTGGGACAGAAAATCAGCTTTGTAGACTTTAAGTTTAAAAAAATGTCTGAATGGAAATTATTTCTAGTGCAAGCAGCTGAACCTTTTTGCAAGTTTGATGGGGAAAGGGAGTTAAATATGGTAGAAGTAGCAATAAAATTGAAGCTTTTCTATGAAAAATACTAAATTCAATTTTGTATTGATTATTTTATCCTAGAACATTTTAATGTAATTTGCGTACTGGAAATGTGGCAATGACATACAGACAGGGCTATTAAGAAAAAAATGGGTTTTTTCATGTTCTTGAAATGTGGAATGGGAGCATTCTGATTCAGTTTTTTACCCATGGTTGTTCATTTTAAGATTAAGAAATTAATTGTGATTAATTCCTTCTGGAATGGTGAATTTTCTTTTTATTGCTTACATACATTTTTACCATTTTTATGAGGATTACAAATTATAAATTGCCCCTGTATCTAGCTAGGTTGCACTCTTCTTGTTTTACAGACCAGTTGTACTGCCTCTGCTGTACTCTCAGCTCCTTTTAATAGAGGAAAATACCTCTTGAAATTCTGATATGGCACTGAAAGGGAAAAATTTTTGATGACAGAAGTTTGGTGGAAGAAGCTGGAGCAGTCACAGAAAGAGGAAAGCAGGCTCAAGAAGAAAGAAAAATCTGGAGCCCTTGAAGAGAAGAAACTTGAGACTTGACACTTCCGGGATGCACAGCTAGAGTATTAAAGTAATTTGATCCTGGTGAATGGGAAGTTTTTCTTTCAAAGTACCTGAATATATGTCTCAGTAATTGCCCTGAAGTTTCTCTACAATTTCTTTTTTCTTCTAAGAGATTTTAATTGACTTGTATTAACCAGCACATTTATAGCACACAAGAAATAGAATAAACAAAAAAACCCAGTCATTCCATTACTTAAAAATTTGAGCTTGTTATTACTTTTTTATAGTTCATTGTCAGTGAAGTGGAGGATAATACAAATACTGTCCTTTCCATTTGTAGTTTTCTTATAGAAAAGCTTAAAGTCCTAGTTCTTTGGTCCAGAAGCCCAGTGGTGCCAGTCAGTGTATGTTGTAACACAGAATAAGAAAAATACCAACGAACCAGCACCCAGTAAAACAAAAAAGTTTCTGTGAAAGATATTACAGTCTAAGAAATGACACATGGATGTAAGCACATGGGTATAACCAGAAAAACAGTCATATAAAATTGGTCATCTTGATAAGCAGCAATGATTGTAGCTTAGCTGTTGTCAGGTTTATGGCAATCCTTTTACTAATTTGCCTTGGTGTTTTTCACAGTTTTAGCATAGTTTTTGGCACTGACAGGCAGCAGCCTTAAAGCTTGAAGCATCAGTGCTTCATATATATTATGCACCTACACATATCATAGAAAGCTAAGGCTGTACAATAAATCTGTCTTATCAAGCAATCAGCCCATCTCGAGAGACAATCCCCAAATTGCATCATTCGACTTCAATGAAGGAAGAGTGAGCACAGTGCTATTCCACATTAATGGTCTGCAAGATCTTTTCTAGTTTACTCTCCAAATCCTTCCCTGTCCCTTGACAAATTGTTCAAGGTTAGTTTTACTGTTAGGAAACACTTGAACTACTCAGGTTATTATCAGAGTAAAAGTTTGGAGCTATACTTCATGAAAAATGTCTGTGTCCAGGGATGTAATTATTGTTTGTCTGTATTGGAATTGCAGCTCTGCATAATGGGGTTGGACCAGGAGACCACTGTGCTCTGTTTTGAAGAAACAGAAATTGCCACAGCTTGCTGAGTGATATTTCAAAAAAATATACGGGGTTGTAGACTGTGTAGTGAAACTAGACAATGTACCAGACAACCTTTCAATCAGTTCCTGAAAGTGCTTACAGTTTCAATTCCAAAGCAGGTGAAACAATATTAAATATTAAAGACATGTTGACAGCTGCAAACTTATTCTTAAAGAGAAGTTTTGTTACAGGAAAAAGTAGTGATAGATTTTTCAGATACTGTTGAAGAGGTCTTTTGGAAAATTAAATATGCCATCTCATCTATTCTTAATGTGAGCAGATCCCCAGCCAAGCCAAATGGATGTTTCAGCCATGCATATGCTGAGTATCTAACGTACCAGAAGAAGTGAAAGTTACCTGGCAGAATCTTGTTTTATTCTTTTAAAGTTCTTAACTTATGGTGCATGTCAAGTGTAATAGCTGATTAAAAATTAATCACCAAATCACCTATGAGAGACTAGTAAAATGAAAATAGCAGAATCGTCACCCTTTCCCTACCTAGAAACAATCTTTTGTGGCCTTGTATGAAAAAATGACACATAAAGATTTAAGTTATTTTTTGTTTTTCCTTCAATTCCAACTTGGTTAAAGAAAAAGGAGAGGAAAACCCATGAACAAAACCCATATCTAACCTAAACCTCTCCTGGCACAATTTGAGACCGTTTCCTTTTCTGTCACTTGTTATGCAGGAGAAGAGACTGATCCCCACCTGCCCACAACCTCCTTTGAGACAGTCGTAGAGACTGTCTACAAAAATATGAAAATAAGGTTTTCCCTGAGCCTCTTTTTCACCAGGCTAAACACCCCCAGCTCCCTCAGCTGCTGCTCATCAGACTTGTGCTCCAGACCCTTCAACAGCTCCATTGCCCTTTGGACACGCTCCAGCCCTCCATGTCTTTCTTGTGGTGCACAGGACTGGACACAGCACCCGAGGTGCAGCCTCACCATATGGATATGCATCCATATGGTAAAAGGCATTTTCCACTCTGCAAACTCCGAGTAGGGCTGTAGGTCAAGGATACCCTCGCACATCACAGCTGTACTGCTGTCTTGGGCCCTGTTAGGGAATGATAGTGCTATTAGGGATGCATGATAAGCAGCAGTCAGTAAAATGTCACTCAGTGCCTTCCTTCAGCTTGACCAGTTTGAGACTGCAGGGAGGATAAAGGGTTGTCAGTTTTTTTCTTTGGGAGGTGAGGGGTGTTCTTAAGAGCTTCAAGTTTTTGTATGAAAAGGATTAAGCTGAAGCCAAATTTGAAGTAGTATTGCAATTCTCTCTGAAACTGTGGGTGGTCCTTTCCTCTTTAGGAGCTAAAACATGTAATTGCCTTTCCTGTTTTGTTTTGGGGTTTTTGTAGTCTAAACAAAAGACAATTATATATTAATTTAGTGGAACAGACTATTAAAGAATGCTTTCCTTTTCAGAAATAATTTCTAAGACTCCAATAAAAAACATGTGTGGTCCTAATGCTCCTGTTTTATTGCATAATTAGCATTTGCCTTGCTAGGCCACTCTAGAACAATAAAGAATAAATGGTGAATCTCCTTAAGCATTTATTTTCAGTAGTATCAGAGCATACAAATTGATTTAAGTACACTTTTGGAGACACTGTAGAGTGGAATTGATTTTGCAGCCCATGGGTTAACTTTTCTGCCAAGACTGAGATTGGAGGTTTTGGCTTAGTCCAAATCCAAGATGTATTCCTATTAAAAAGTAAAAGACCTAGTACTTGTACTCTGTGCTATTTAGATTCTGCAGAAATCATCAAATACTAATACTAAAAACTATAAATAAGTTGTGTATTATATTGCATGGATATGAGGAGTCAGGCTGGTTCTCAAACAAAAGAAAAAAGAATGGCACTAATTATCCAAATTTAGAATTTGGATGACTTATACTCAATGATAAGGCTGAAGTTACTGATAAACTCTGGAGATTACCAAGTACTATTGTTGTGTAGTGCATTTTCTCTTTTGCACTATATGTTCTATGCTTATACATAAATTATCTCTCTTCTTTAATAAAAGAATACATAAAGTGGATTAAAAGATCTGCTGCTTAACTAATACAGATAATAGTATGCCAAAAGCTATAATAAGAAGTACATTTTGATTCCATAACAGATTTATAAATGGATGACATTTAAAAAACCTCAAGCATTAAGAATGAAAGAAGCATGAATGATATAATCAAAAGCACTATCATTAAAAAATGAGAGATGAAAGTGGGCAGGGAAATTCAGTCTGAATATTCTTTAAAAAAAAAATGCATTCCTTACCATGGGAATTGCTGTGACTAATCACTCAGTCTGCGTTGAAGTGATGATTGCCCTGTGTTGTGAAATGTGAAATATTCACTTGAGCAGTGTAGCTCACCATGGCCCTGGGAGTGATCCTGCTTTAGCGTGAGAATAGGTTATGTGCCTACTTTGTGCAGTATCTGAATCTCTAGGGAGTCAACAGAGCAAATGGAAATTAGCGATGCAGAGAGAACCTGAAATTCTGTCATCTAAATCTTCCTCATCAGTTTTGTGTTCCTCTAGCATGGTACTGATCCATGCTACTGCTGACACGTACTGCCTTGGTTTCCCCATCTGTAAAAGGAGGTTAATAGTAGCTTTCTCATACATGAAATTTTAATCCTCCTATGGGAAGCAGCAGCAATAATGATTTACAGAACTAATGTTTGAAATTATAATTTATAGGTTTTATCTTCATAAGGGGATATATACGTGCCTTAGAGACCTATTAGCTACCGCTGGCATTATTGGACATCTTTTGTATCTTCAATATGAAGAGAAATAGCTGCAATGATTGTTTTACTAAAGAACAAAAGAGAAAAACCCATTGAAATTAATAGGAAGTTAACCAGTTTATTTCACAGTCAAAGAATAATGGTATAGCAGAGTTGTTGGTTGTTTGATTTTGTTTCTTTGTTTGTTTTACTTTCTCAGAACAAGAGTTTAGACTGAATTTTTAAGTATATATTTTTAAATGTTTCCTTGTTCCATCATAATTGATCTTTAGATCTGCCAGAAAGCTTTGCCTACTAAAAGCACATGACAAGCCATTTGAATATAACATTATCTTTATGAATAAGTGATGCCATACTGTAACTTGTTATACAGTTAAAGCTAAGCATGTGTCAGTATTCTAGCAATTAACTGGCTAAGTCTCACTTGACTGATGGGAAGGGTACTTAGTTGTTTGCATGTATTGTTGTATTTTCTGAACATGGGATAAAAAATGTTGTGATATAATTAAAACGTTTGTTTAGTAAGCGATGATATATTGCTGCCTTGATGGAATTCCTAATAGGCTTCAGTAGCTCCAGTTCACCTGAGCTACTAATTTAAAGGAACTGTCTCTCCAGGATGCTCCTCCTGCATTAACACCACAATGTTCAGTAATATCTGTATCCTTGATGACTTTGTACTTTGTTTTGATTTTCATTGCATAGTTTCAAAAATAATTTTCATACTTATATAGTTTATCCTAATATGGTAAAACTTGTGGTTGTCAAAGCATGCGGGATAAGCGTTCAGAAAAGGTCTTAGGTCAAATTCCTAGTCATGATGGAACTTTGCAGTTTAGGAGTATGGTTGTATAGTGATAAATGCAGTTTCATGAGCAGAAAAAACCCATCAGATCAGAACTTTTCCATGTTAGCCCAAGACACCTAATGCAGAGTAGAAAAACATACTTATTCAAATTTTGAAAGTGGAAAACTTGTGTTTTAGGAGTGAAATCCAAGTCAGAGATCCATTGAAACATGAAAAATCTACTTTGGCATTTCATTTTCTCCTCTGCATTGGAAAGCCCATAGCTCTGGCAGCTTTTGCAAACAGGCAGCTGCCAGTGTTCATGATAACGTGAAATAACCTTTTGCCATACTTCTCTGGAGACATTTCAAGACACACTTGAAACTTGGGGCTGTGGCTCCCTTGTCTTATGCTGTCATGTTGCAGCATGTTCACACCTTCCATATCTCAGATTTTACTACTGGTGTTTTCAGTGCCTCCCAGTGAGGCAGAGTACTTTGTTTTCCCTGAGATCAAAGCCAGGGGAATAAATAATAGCTTTGGAATAGCTTTGAGGTTTTAGATGATGTGCCTCATTAACGTGATTGTGACTAGAGAAGTATCTCAGACCATGCAAGACTTCACAGACCTTAATGATGCCCAGGATCCAGGGAACAGCCTATGCCATGTTTCATAGGCTCTTTCTGCAAGGAACTTCTTAATGAATAGGTAGTGCATGTCTTCCCCTGCCACCTATGTTATTTAAGGTGTACTCAAATACAGAAATATTGTAGCAATGCTGAGCAGTACTGAAGAAAAAGCCAAACAGCTGAAATGGACAGGACTGTTTGACATTCATAAATTAATTGTTTGGTTAGTTTTACTATTTTAGGATAAACGTCTAATTGATACTTAATGTTCCCAAAAAGAACTTGTTACTTGTTCCATCAAAATAATCTGATTGACCTAGGTGATAATTGTAGGTCCCTTTCAACTGAACTATCCTATTCTAAAATAGGTTGGTTTTTTTTTTTCACCTTTGAATTCCAAGTGAAATCTCCCATGTCCAAATTCATATATTTGATTTTCAGCCAAATAATTTAAATAATTCTCATTCTTTTTATTTAATTGAAAGCGCAGTAGTCTCATTATCTATGAGACTTTCCCACCTTATACAGGCATGGGGGATTTCATGCAAAATATAGCTACCTAGTGTTAAAATGGTTGTTTTCCAGTAGGAGAGAATTGTTTAGAAAGGTTTACTTCATTCATGTCACTGATATATAAATAATTATCAGGATGCCAGTCGCGAAATAGCCACTTTCTGAGATGTTTTTATAAACTGGCATAAATAAACTGGTAAGCATTCAATACTTAGTTGGGCTGAGTGTTTCTGCCTTTTCCTTTAAAAATCAGGACACATTACTCATTCCCAGTACTCAGTATTTTGCAAAGTACAGAATGGCAGTATAGATTTATGATATCACTGGTCAGACACAGAGGGAGGTTAAACCATAGAGGAAAATAAAATTAGAAGTAATTAAATTTACAAGCAGGTTTGCCATCTTCAAAAGATTTAGTGTTTCAGAATGAACAATGGTTTAGCCACAACAAAACTATGATACAGCCTTAGCAGTTTATGATATAGATATTTTATGTGATGTTTCAATTTATATAATTAAAAATTGAGCACTCCTTTTTAAGGGTATATAGGATATTCAGCTGAGAACCATACACGGTGAGTAATGAAATAACTGCAATGCAGTACTCTTTGCATTTTTTAAGAGCTGAAACATTTCCATCAGGATCATTAATTTCAGGTTATCTCAGTGCTTTATCTTCAGATAAGAAAGAAATACTGTGTATAAGTCTTCAAGGATTTGTGGGGTTTTTTTTGGTGGGTTTTTTGTTTTTTGTTTTTTTTTTTAGTTTGGTTTGGTTTGGTTTTTTTCTGAGAACAGGTTAGTGTCATCTATTGGTGTGAATTTCAAATCAGGACTCTAAGCTGTGAGGGTTTTTTTCCCTGATGCACCTCTATCTACTAACCACTAAATATGATAAATATAACTGTACCATTTCCATCCTGTTCCTAGGAAGGATTCAGTAGTAACAAGGTTTTTGGCAAGGTCTCCCTGCTTAATTTCCACAAGCATAATACATTACCATTACCAATGTATTCTTGGAGGAAAAAAGTCTACATAAGCAAAATGAAGCTGTTGGGGGAGGAAGGGTGGGGCAGAGGTGTTTTGGCTTCTTTTGATTTTTTTTTTTTTTTTTTTTTTTTTTTTTTTTTTTGTTATTGAGTTTTTCCTGGTTCATCAGTGTGTGAAATGCAGAAATCTGCATTCTTTTAGGCATAATTTCAGATCAGACATCTTAAGTTGCTTTGTCAGAATATCCAAATTAAATCTTTAATCTTTGAAAATCAGTTTAAAAGCTGAGGCATATGTGCTTATCAGAATCCATTGCATGTAAATTGCCTTTATCCAGCCTGTTTAAAAATAAATTATATTTTACATAAGCACAGTAATTGCAGAACTTACTTCATCACGAAACTGAGATTATCTGTAGTTGTTCTGTTTTTATTGATGAGTTTTAATACTTTGTTAGACTGTGTTAATCATAAAAAGTAATTATTTAGATACAGCATATTTAGTCCTCTGTTTAGAAACATACACCTGACCTTCAAGGAGAGAAAAAAAGAGTATGCAAGTTTTTCAAAACAGTGCTGTAGTTGGGCAAAAAAATCAGAAACCTTTGTGCATTCTCTACTGTGTATCTTCAGTTATAGTGGGGTTCAGCTTTTTTTGCTATAAGGATTTGGTTTTCTGTTTTTACATTTGAGAGAATGGGGTTGCGGCCAGAATCTTGAAACTCAGAATGCTTGACGTATATATGTATGTACATCTTAAACCTTTCTGAAACAGTCTGCTGTACCCAGGTGGGTTTGTGCATCTAGAGCAGCAGTGATGCTCATTTGTGCCTCCTCTAAAAAGTCTCTGTTAGCTCCTGCCAGTCTAACTCACCTGGGTGGCTTTTGGTGCCCATTTGCTACTTAACCCCTGTACTACCTCTTAACTTGAGGAAACAAACCTGAGAGTTGTTCTTGAGAACATCTCACATTCAGAGACTGAAGTTACACCTGGCCCTGGGCACAGGTTTGGTGGTGCCAGAGCAAGAAGGAGCAGTGGAGGACAAGGAATGAAGGTGCTCTGACCACCACTGAATGACATAAATGAAGTCCAATAAGTTGCACTAAGGAATTTTCTTGAAAGGTCAATGTCTATTTTTTTTTTTTTCAGACTTAATAATTTGGAGTAGATCTCTCTAGGAATTATGTAATAGAGTCAAGAACAATTTGGTTGAAGGAAGCCTCTATCACAGCTAGAATCTGCATAAAGATGAATTTGTCAAAAAATCTCACTAGATCATTGTGCTTTATTTAAAGAAAGAAATTCTCAGATAGCCTTGGCTTTTTCATTCTAGCTGTATTTTTTAATTAATTCTGCTGTTCCAGAGGTATTCTGAATTTTAATGCAGGCTCTTGGGCTGTAGTATTAATGAAGAATAAGTTGTCCCAACGAAAATGACTTGGTCAGATTGACGCTTTCTAATGTGAACCAGGTTCATGCCTTTTTTTAGAAAAATACAGATCTCTTTCTATAAAAGTAGGATGCTTTGTTGTATCTTGGCTTAAATATTATTGAACTACATAGACATTCTTTCATTTTAGGGCTATCAATTGCCATCATAGAGCCTCCATTCAAAGATTGCCTGTTTTTGAAATGGAAGATGACGTCCACATAGTTATATGTGCAGCAATACAATGACCATCAGGCTGAAAAGGAGTTTTGCACAGTTTTTTATTACAGAATATAAGTTGTGAAGTCAAATCAATGTAATGTAATGGCATAAAAATTGGCTACTTTTATCTGCAAAATAGATTTTTGCCCTATTTCCCTTCAAAGTCACAATGCACCTTCTGCTGCTTGTGGCCTTTTTTTTGAGCAGTCTAAGAATTGCGGTGGAATGGGTTCAAAGATCAATAAAAAAGACCACACGCACCTTCTGAGTTGTGAAATGTAGTTGTAATTTATGCAAGAAGAAAAAGTTGAATGTTTGTTCGAGCCCCTCAAGGTTTTTATATGAAAACCTTTTTACACTGAGGAGATGAAAACTTGAAGCAATCAATAAATAATTACTAATTTTTTTCCTGCTTTAAGAAATATCATATTTTTTATCAGAAGTAAAATTTAGCAGTATAGAAATGAAATTACACTTTTGTTACAGAAACAGGTCCAAGTTTCCCAAACCAGCTGATGCATTGCAAAAAAATTACTTTTGGAAAACATTTGCCAACCTTAGTTAGTTCTCCATGTTTAAATGTATGCTTTAAACAATGCCTTGTTCAGCAAGGTTGGGAACCTTTGCAGCCAAGTAGTTTACATTTGAAATGAGCTAAAATTACCAGGGAACACTATACTTCACTCTACTTGAGCTTGTGCTACACAGAAATGGTGTTGACTGTGCCGACCCAGCAGTAAATCTAGCATGCAATTAGTTAGTCTGCCGTGTTTTTCATTTGCATACACACAGACATACCTGTGCACACAGACAGCCTCAGTGTATTGTCTATGGAGGAACCTGCAGTAGCTGAACATTAGCTGTCACTTGTTAAGTCCTTGCGTTTGTGCCAAAATTTCCCATGGAAACAAAGATTTTGGCCATTGAAATTTTCAGTTATTTTTTTTTAAATTACATTTGGCCTCGATATTGCTCATCTTCCACTTTTTTTTTTTTTTTTTTTAATTATATAGAATGGTGAAAATGATGCTCCATCAAATGCCATGAAAAGCTTAATGCACCGTTACCCATTATCTCCTGTAGTATATATTTATGAGTACGGCAGTGGCTTACATAGATATATACATATATCTGTGTCATAAACTAATCACTGATCATGATACAATTCACTACTGCTAGCTTAGCCACTTCACACACCATTTTTATATAGGTAAAATGTATTAGTCAATTAAACAGAAGTGTAAATATAGATATTTGCGTTTATGCTTATAAGGGAATTTTTTTCTAAGGAAGTAGGCTGTTAAATCATGTTACCGTAACAAATGCTGAAGGCTGCTTTTTCATTCATTGCCACTGAATTTATTGTCAGAGCAGTGCAGTCATATCCCATTTCAAGATTACTTAGGTGGCTTGAAAATTAAATCACAGCTCACAAATTCTCTTTTTTCACACACAATTAATAATACTAAAATTGGGTCTAGTTTTAAGTATACTTTGCAAGATATTGCAATGCAATTAGGTGCATGAACTATGAAAGATTTAGTAAATAGAAAGTGATTTTTCATAAATTAACAATGAATTGGATAAAATAAAATTGCTGTCCATGTATGTGGAATTATTTTCAAAATAATTACATTGATATAAATTTTGTTAAAGTTGGGCAGCATGGAGGTTTAAAAAGTCCTCAAATTATTTTTTGCAAGTTCATAAATCTGAAAGGGATCTTCAGGAGCGATTGCTCAGAACTGGAAATATGAGCTCATGCTGGATTATATTTTAGAGAAAGAATATATCAAAAGCATCACTTTTTATGTCTAATCAACTGAATGTTTCTTGCTTGTTCACTTACTCTGATCTAGATCTCTTATTTCTGTGTACAGTTTTGCAATATTTCTCTAAAAAGTCTCTCTGAAAAAGGTCCTCTAAAGATGTGTCTAAAGCTGAAGACAGAGAAACTTTACTTCTGTTAGGAGCTGGATTGCATTTGGTGTGCTTTTAGAGTGAAGATCCTGGATTGGTTTTATAAAAATTAAATCTAGTTAACCACAAGAAAACTTCTGTGTAAATGGACTTTAAATCCCTCTGTAGAGACATCTGTATGCATCTGATTTGTTTGTACATTCTTACTCAGATACTCAAAAAGCTTCTTCATGTAATTTTGTTCCCCATATTGTATAGATAGGTGCATCCTGGAAGGCTTCCAAATGAAGATCTGATTTCATAATTTTAATGCAGCAAGGTACATAGGCCCCCTTGCAAGACTTCCAACATTTATGTACATGTGTGATAGGTGTATTTGGTCCAGGGTAACAAACTATTGTTTGAGGTGAAACCTCCAGACTGCATGAGGTATAGATACAGCAATAACGACTTTAATAGATTGGTCATCTTCTATTGCACTGCATCATTGTTATTAAAGGATAGCATAAATGGTTCTGGATCCTAGTTTGCTTTTGTTTTTTTTTTTCTTTTTTATTTTCTCTATATCCTCTGCTATTGTCTTCAGTTCTCTAGATTTTATTTCTAGTATTGACCTGTGAATGACAAAAATGTTTCTGAATTTCAGAAAAAATAAAAGGCTGTTTATTCATACTGATAGCAAAAAACCACTAATGGACAATAATTTTAAAAGCATTTTAATAATATTTCTCTTTCGTAAAAGATAATAATTTCAGTTAGTGTGGTACAGCTGCTCATTTTGGGGATTTTGGGAAGGAATATTAGGTATCTCCTGGAGGGTGTATTTTAATTCATTTTTTTAAATATACAGTGCTTGATACTGAAACAAAAGTCAGAAGCATATTGATCTCAGATATTTCTCAGCTTCATCGTTGTTTCTCAATAGCTCACTATTTGTTCTTTTTGCTGGATTTCAGTCTTCCTTACATAAAGCTGAACACACTATCAAACACGAATTTGGAATGGTTGAAAAGTGAAAACACTTCTGGTTTTTTAATTATTTTTTGGTATATATGTTGCTATTTTCTAAAGGAACTACTTAGTGTGACACAGATAAACTATTTTGAATATTATTGCTACTTCTTTTCTTCAATTATAAATCAGTTAATGTAATAAAATAGTTTTCACTGGAAATATTGACTGAACCGTAATGGCTGATTTTTTATTTTTTTTTTTTATGCAAAACTAAATGAATATATAGAGAACGTTTACATTTAATTTTTTTTTTTTTTCTCTTAGTGATCTTAGTGAAAATCAGATTCAAGCAATACCAAGGAAGGCATTCCGAGGAGCAGTAGATATAAAAAATCTGTAAGTATTTTCTTTCTTCCATATATTCTGATGATAATGCTTTGTTGATACAGTGCTCTTTTTCGTATCAGATATCTTTTTGCTAAGAAGTGTTATAGCTGCTTAAGGAATATCTGCATAAAACTGCTATTTATCATTTGCTTCGGCAACATACTTTAACATATCTTAAACACCCTCAAATTGCCTTATGGAAATGTAAAACATTGAAATAGAGTTGAAGACAACATGGCATTATAGCTATTAGTTTATGAAACTGGAGTTTAATATTTGGATTTCAGGCAATTTGAAACATTTTATGGTTTCACGTGGAAAAAATAATGCCTTGGTTTTAAAAGTTTGCCTTTTGTTTTCTTGCATAAAAGAAAGAAAAAGAATCATGCTATTATCTAGTTTTGCTAGCATATTTTTTTACACTTGTGTGACTATTTTTCTTGTTCAGTTTTCTTCTGTTGTCTTTTCTGAAAGAAAGGTACTTTCCTGGAGATAGTGACTTTGAAGTTCATGGGCAGGTTTTGAATTCTTGTGGTTTCTAAATGTGGAAATATATGAGTTTCAGAACAAAGCAAAGCAGTGACTTTTCGACTTTCTGTTCAGAGTGGTAAGTCAGTTAAGTGGATTGAACAAGCCAAACAACCTGAAGACTTTGATGAACTTCTGTAGTGGGAAGCAATAGGTCATGCTCTCAAAAGCTATAACCCCTGCTCTAAGCTAAGGACTCATCACTTATAAATAACCAACAAAGACAGAGGACATATAATAGTGGGTTTCAGAAAGACTATGGAGCTTCCAGCATGATGCAACCATGAATTAATATGATTGCTATCTTACAATCAATAAATATAAAAAAATATAGGGAAATATTAGGTTATAGGAGGTTTTCATGTAATTCCTGCTGAAATAACTTGTATTAATTGAAGTTTCCAGTGCCAAAATAGAAAGACAAACTTTCTAATTGTACTGCTTTAAAAACAAGAGAGCTCTGTGATTGTGAAGGGAGGGTTGTGACGTATCCTCAGTAGGAGAGGATGGGACAGGAAGCCCGTCACTTTTCTGTCTGCTGTGATAGAATCCACTTCATTCTGCTGCCTGCAGCACTGAACACAAATTGGTGAGGAAAATGTCTTTTTGAAGATTTAGCAGAATGCCCAAGAATTTGGCCTACTGCAGTTCTTCCTTGCAGTGAAATTCTATCATACCTCAGTGGAAAAAATCATTATGTTGAACTCTATTGTGTTCCAAAACATGCGAGTGCTTGTGATTCTCAAAGTAGCTTTGTTACTTTGTTTAATTGACAGTTTATGAGTTTTTATTCAGAACTAGTCCCATCTCTATACACGGTCAAAAAGAGGTTTGGCTACCAGAAGCCTGCATTTTTCTGCATGATCTTTTGTATTTGAAAATTTATACGGCCACAGAAAGGAACTTCTGTAGTAAAAATAGCAGCATCATTGAAAATATTCTAGTGGAGCAGTAGTTTAGAATATACGTGTACTTACATATTGTGGGAAAATTCCAGTTAAAAACTGGATTAGGATGCAAATCTTTATCTGAGATACTATTTTTATCTTAGTGTGGTTTTTTTAAGCTAAGGATCCTGAATTATGTCTGAAACTTGCATAAAACAGTAGAGCTTCCCTTTAAAATGTTTCTCTTTTCAGGAGATAATTAAAAAAAGAAAATCATGAACACCATAGCATTGCCACAAATGCCTAGTCATATCTGTGGCATACTTTTTATTGTGATAGGATAAATACTACACATAGCTCCTCTTTAGTTGTCCCAGAAAAAAAAAAAAAAAAAAAAAAAAAAAAAAAAAAAAAAAAAAAACAAACAAACAAACAACANAAAAAGCGCCATCAAACCCCTAATCTGAAAATTTCCTGATCCCTCTAAAAGAGCTCTGCAGAATGACCAATGAGTTCATGGGGTGAGTTGGGTGAATTCTAGCACAGCATTTACATAACTAGATCAGGCTGTTGTGCCTTTCCAGAAACTTTGGTGAGGAGAGACAAACCCCAGCCTTCCATCTAGCCTTGGTCATTACTTAAAGAAAAGTGTAGCAGGAATTTTGCAAGTTGTATTTCATTGTTCAAGAAAATAAAGGAGACAGCTAAAAAGTGATAGGTATAGGAGGCATCACTCTTCAAACAGGACCTGAACTGTCTGTCAGGAGATTGTAGCCAGGTATGTCATTCTGTTTGCTGAGTAACAAGTGAGAGAATGAGAGGAAATACACCAGGGGAAGTTTAGATTGAGTATAAGGAAAAATTTCTTCACCAAAATTTTTTTTTAAGCTCGTGAGACAGGTAGCTGGGGGAAGAGATTGAGTCACCATAAACTGGAGGTATTCAAAAACGGATAGATGTGGCACTAAGAGACATGATTGAGCAGTGGAGTTGGCAGTGTCGGGTTTACAGCTGAACTTCATGATCTTAGAGGTCTTTTCCAACATAAACAATTCTATGAGTCTATGAAGTGATTAATCTAAGGTCCAAGAACAAAATACTTGTATATCCTTACTAAGAATTGTCATAAACAGGATTCCATATTTGTTCTAGTTTTGGATATTTGTTCTAGAAATAGCCCAGTAGCTGAGCCTAATGTTAAAGATGTATCTCTTCCAAACTCATCTACGATTTAGGTGAAGGTACAAAGAGAAGATAAATCTGTATTAGAGCATATATATATATATATAAATATAAATATATAATATATATATATTTATTTTTATATATATAAATTATGTAACAACAGGAATTACATCAGTTTCAGTTTAAATTACTGAGCCTTTTTTTTTAAAACATGGAATGATTAATGACCATCCAGAACAATAGCTCTATTAAGCTGTTTTAAAAGTGATTAACAAATTTCACAAAATTTGACCTGATAAAGTATTTTATATTCCTGAATGAAGACTCACCATTCTCTATTTCCACCAAATACCTTCCTTCTGAATCAGGGGTTGAAATATTTTGGAAAGCATCTTATTTTATACTTCTTAGACTTTGGAGAGCAAAGGGAATGAGGTGTTAACACAGATAATCTAAAGGAAACATCTTCTTTTAAGGTTGATAATAGCACTATAACCTCCTGCATGCAGTATGTTAGCTCTAGAGTCCTCTTGATGTTTCACATGAGAAGCTGTCTAGTTTCCATAAATGCATCCATGGTGTTTTCTTCCTGGACATCTTAATAATGCTCACCATATAGATTCTGTAGAAGATAAAAGCAAAATGGGCAAGACATTATGAGAACTGACAACAAAGGCAAGTTGCCACACCCTTTTAGTAAAAAAATAACAAACCCTGAGAAACATTTAGGCCTTACAAATGTAATTTATTTCTAATTGGAATTACCCAGTTTCCAATTTGTCATGCCTTTCATCTTAAAACAGAGAAGAGTTTGGCTCTGTCTCCGCTCTCACCTGGGGCACTTGTAGGCAGCAATAAGATCCCTCCTTTCCCCTCTCTCTGAAGGCCAAACAGATGCAGTTCTTGCAGGCCATCCCCAAATGTCACCTGCTTCAACTCTCTCATCTTGGTGGCCCTGTTTGGACTCTGTCCTCTACTAGGGAGGCCAACACCAGCCACCATCTCACAAACTCAGGAGTCATTTCAAAAATGCCAGAGTGTCCCTGGCTTCGCTCTCACCTGTGCAGCCCAGTTGTTTGTAAAATATTAAGTTCTTCAGTAAAAGTGACAAAAAATGAGGGAAGCTTATGTTATTGTAGTTCTCCAGACTAGAAACCCAGTATCCATTATTTTGGCAGAAAAACAAAATAACTGCAGTGTGTCAAAGTCTCAGTTTTTTCTATTCAAGGAAGTATTCTTGAATGACTTAAAGAGTAATAATGGACTATATACACTATAGCTACTGATTTGAGACTTGAGAGAAGTTAGGGTGAAATTCTGGAAATAAAATTCTGAAAGTTATCCCTAACTTGCTAATTTTTCAGGGAAAAAAGTATTCACCAAGACATTAGATTCTTCAGAGAACACAGTGGCATCCACTTTTTAAAAAAATAAACAGACAGTATTATATAAATGGGAAAATAAACACAGATTTTTTTAATATACATGTTAATGAACATTTCATAACCCTCCCNGTCTGTCAGGAGATTGTAGCCAGGTATGTCATTCTGTTTGCTGAGTAACAAGTGAGAGAATGAGAGGAAATACACCAGGGGAAGTTTAGATTGAGTATAAGGAAAAATTTCTTCACCAAAATTTTTTTTTAAGCTCGTGAGACAGGTAGCTGGGGGAAGAGATTGAGTCACCATAAACTGGAGGTATTCAAAAACGGATAGATGTGGCACTAAGAGACATGATTGAGCAGTGGAGTTGGCAGTGTCGGGTTTACAGCTGAACTTCATGATCTTAGAGGTCTTTTCCAACATAAACAATTCTATGAGTCTATGAAGTGATTAATCTAAGGTCCAAGAACAAAATACTTGTATATCCTTACTAAGAATTGTCATAAACAGGATTCCATATTTGTTCTAGTTTTGGATATTTGTTCTAGAAATAGCCCAGTAGCTGAGCCTAATGTTAAAGATGTATCTCTTCCAAACTCATCTACGATTTAGGTGAAGGTACAAAGAGAAGATAAATCTGTATTAGAGCATATATATATATATA
>VWYO01015025.1:9609-27498 GCA_013400275.1 Rhadina sibilatrix | reverse complement strand
TTCTTTCCTTTCTTTTATTCTTTCCTTCTTACTTTCTTTTGCAACCTTTTAGCAAAACATCACTGATCACAATATTTTTGTAAAATAAATACATAAATCATCTTCATCTGTCTTTCAGATACACTAATATCCACTTGTGTTGGATATTTCTTCAAGGAGAAATAAAACATTCTCAACATTAGTTTGGCTCACATGAAGTGAAATTTTTAATAAGTTTTAATAGGAAGAATATTTAGAGATTTACTAATATTAAGATTTGGTGTTTCATCCTTCCCCTGAAGGACATAAAACTGTGGTTACATTATTGCTTTCTAAACAGGCCTGAAACTCACTGAAGAAAGTGACTTCATGATCACTATAATTTCTGATTTCCATTTGTACCACTATTTGTGAATCTGGTGAGCCTCATGCTTACATCATCCACACTGAGGGGAAATTCTTACAAGGCATGTACAAGTCAGGACTGGAGACCATGGCCTAATCCATTTCACTCCTAATTTTTATTTTTTTTTTAATTCCAATTTTTACTTCTTGATTCTGGATTTCAAACCCCCATGCTCCAGGTAGACTTCAACAGAAGAAAATATGTGTCTTATGTCTTGTGGAGTTACTCTGGTTTAACATACAGCTTTACTTCATCTTCCTTTCTTTTGTATTCTTACAACCTCTTTCCACAGTAAACTTTCACCTGAGCTTGCAAACACATTTACACTGGACAACATGTACTTCTCATCTTTGTCTATATTTACTAGGCACTTCACAAACTGCCACATAATTGTGGTCTACAGCTAAAATCTGTAATTGCAAAAGTTACTACAAGCCATAGGAATAGTTGTTTTCACTGACAAAACTGTAGAGTTACTGACAAAACTTGATTAACTTGTTAATCCTCCCCTGAACATTTTCAGATCCTTTGTTATCACCCAAAATTTATCAAACTTTTTTTTTTTTTTTTTTTTTTTTTTTTTTTTTTTTTTTTTTCAGAAATTATTGGAGCTTTTTTTGAATGAAAAAATACTAGGTCCATTCCTAACAATAAAGATTTGTTCTGCTCATCTCAGGACTAAGCTAAGTTTTCAAAAGCTAAATTTTTGTCAAGTGTTGTTTCTCTTTTTCTTTGAGACAAAAAAATGCTATGGATTTATAAAACCTCTGGGATGAAGGTTTTCTGTTTGTCTAAATATTTTTTCTCAACCATCTTCACTATAAACCATTTCTTTTGATTATAAAGCAGTATTACTATTTGATGGTGAGAAATTTGTCCTCTTTTTAAAATATCTAAAAAAGCACTGGGATTCTTTCTTTCCTAACCACCCTTTTATTAGTTAAAAAAACCTACTTTTCATTACTCTTCATTGATATGTTTTACATTTCTGTGTAAATAACAGATAATAGATAAATGCCTTCTGGTTTTTTATTCTGGCTATTCTTGACTGACAGCCTAAGAAATAAAGTAGCTCCAGGACAGAGAGTCATAGAATATCTCAAGCTGAAAACCTATACGAATCATCGAGTCTAACTCCCTGCTCCTCTCAGGACTGCTAAAAAGAAATCCTTTGACTATGACAATTGTTCAGATGCTCCTTGGACTCTGACAGACTTGGTGCCATGACCCTTCTCTGGAGAGCCTGTTCTGGTATCCAGTCACCCTCTCAGTGAAGAACATTTTCCTCGTGTGCAACCTGGACTTCTCCTGATGCAGCTTCACTCCATTTCCTTGTGTCCTACCACAGACAGAGATCAGCATCTCCCTGTGTGCTGCCAAACTTCAGGAAGTTGTAGACTGAAATGGGGTCACCGCTCAGCCTTATTCAAGTTGAAAAAATGAAGTGACCTCAGCTGCTCCTTGCAAGTCTTGCCTTCAAGGCCTTTCACCATTTTGGTCACTTTCCTCTGGACATGTTGAGCACATATCAACTGTAGAAAGCCATGCTTACTAAAGCATGTCTTAGAAATAGTAATGTTCATTCCTTGCAAATGTTGAAATAATGGTGATGAGGTGAATGGTTTTAGAGATCAATGACAGTATTTCCTCACTCTTCTTCGTGGTGTAAAAAGGATAAAGTCATACTGCAGCTAAGTTAAAAGTTACTGTTAGGATCATTATAAAAGCCTCACTGCCTGTGCTAAAAGACAGCTCTGACACACCACTGATAGCCATGTACAGAGAGAATTTCACCACTTTTTCTCTTTACCTATGAAAAGCCTCAAGATACCTTTTTGGGCTTTTGCTAATCATTAGTGTATGTGTCACTTATCCAAGAAAACATATATTTTTCCTTTTACTCTACACTAAGAAGTTAAAGTGATTACGAATACCCAAAATCTGTAGTGAAATGCTGACTTATATGAACCTCTTTTAGTAAACAGTGCAAAAAAGTGATATGTTCAAAATTTACTGCTCTTACCACTGCTTACCAAATATCCTAGGTATAAATACATAAGTGAGCAATGATGTGAAGAAGTTGAACAGGTTCACTCTGAAGATTATATGATCTTTCACATGAGGTTGTGAACCAAAACATTTCAGAGTTTAGTGTGTATTTGAAATCAAATGGCTTTGCAATATGAAGAAGTCAAATATGTCAAGTATTTAAGTATTAAAAAAAAAAGGAAAATAAATCCTTAAGCAGCCCATGCTCAGGCATAAATTATACTTGCAATTGAATTACAACTTCATCCACAACTCACAACCATTCAACTTTTAACTATAAATGGCATGTGGAAGATGCTAAAAATGTTTATTCATCATCTCCTTTCTCTGTTTTTGAACCCAATGTCAGTCTGATATTTATTCACTCCCTCGTTGGTTTATGACTTTCACCAGAGAACAAATGTTTTGAATGATTTCATAGCTGGATTCCAGGTGAATGTACAATGGCCCTGATCTCTAAATACACAGATCTTGCAAGCGGGAAGAATGCTATTTTAATGTTATCTCATTAAGGAAATTTATCAATTTCAGACTTCTAACTATAAATGAGAAAAAAGTTGAAAAAAGGTAAATATCTTTCCCCTTTTAAACACAATTTAAACTATTTGAAACACAACAAGTAACAAGCAGTAAGATGCTTTGTGTCTAAAAAGACAATGCCATAATAAAATGATATTTTGTTGTGTCTCATGATGGTAATTTCCTCCTTCTTCATTTTAATATCAATAATTTAGTCTTCACACAGTACAAAGGCTTTTGTTAATATGGCATTTCTTGCAGGCTAGTATTTCATGTATGAATTATAAAATGTTCATGCTCTAGTGGAGCTAAACCTGATATAAAAATCATATGAATTTTAAATAACAAAGTTACTCGAAAAGGAGATTATATAGGCCAATTAAAAAAAATGCCCTCCAAAAAAAAGTATTATGATTTATTTTTGTCAGAAGTTTCTGATTATAAATATTATTATTATAACTTGGAATTAAAAATGTTACTATGTATTAATACTGACAATTTTAAGGTACAACATTCTAATTATATTTATTATTGCTCTGTTCATTATTTTAACATTATTTTTGATTATTAGTACAAAAGTAAGTGCCAGATAGTTTTAAAGGTTATATTATTTTAAAGAAGCTGATATATTGAATAATGGCAAAATTTTAATGAGATATTACTTTTTACACTACAGTTCTTCCACAGAAGTCAGCACTATGTAAACATCATATGAAACAGTAATTATTTGTTCCAACAATGTTAGAGATTAGAAAAACACCCCAAAATCTAAGAATTAAGGTTGCTTCAGTGTTGGAGTGTCTCATACCCCTAAGGACACTGAAGAAATCAATATCTTTTCAAAAAGCAGGCTCTTTCAGATGTCTCAAGTTACTTATTTTAAATTGAAGACAGCCAGTTCATTAATTTTTGAAATCTAAACCACCCTCAATATATTTCCAGTCTTTTTCTGATTATCTGGTGATAGTTATTAACTAATACTGTTCTTGTAAATCTTTATTGTTTTTTCTATATTTACTTATTGGCTATTTTAAATACTTAGAATTTATCTTTATATCAACTGTATATCTTTTTATCAAATTCAGTATTCCTGATTCAAATTTCAACATTAAGTATTCAACAAATTACAGGGACAGAACTTTAATGAGTTAGAAAATTATGATATAGTCTAGAATTTCACCACCACTACATCAGTTCAAGTCAGTCTTCCCAAAGTTCCAGTTTCCCTATCACAAAAAAGAGCATAATTATGTTTACTTACCATAAACAGACCAGTGAGGCTTTATACAATTTTGTGAGGAGCTTTAATATCCTCAGGTGGAAGGAATTAGGGAAATGAACATAATTTTTCTTGCAATCTATAAATACAATTAAAGAAAAAGGAATAAGCTGTCTCTGCTACGAGGTGTTAAAGCACAGACATGGACAGGTATTGTGGTACAGCTCTGTACTGAAAACTCCCAGACAGTTCTGCCTGGTCCTTGGCTATTTTTGTCCCTATCTCCTTGGCAGTGGTCAGGAGTCCCAGCTTTTTGGTGCTGTTGAGGGTCTATCTCCTTTCCATGAGTTATATGTATGTGTCTGCGTTTGTGAGAAGCCTTCTGTTGCATTTCATCTTGTCCAATCACTCACTATAAAAAGGCCATGCATGATACCAGCGAAAATATTATAGAAAATGGGTGAAAGGCAAAGCAGCCTGTTACAGCTTTCACTCTTCTGTATCGGTGCCAGTGGCTGTGCACAGTAAATAAGGCTTCCTTCCCAAAAGTGCTGTGATAGTCATGTGCCACAATTCCTTGATGTTTTATCAAACCATAGGACTCTATCAGGGCTCTGTTGTCTGAAAACCTGTTCAACAGAACAACCCAGAATATGCTGTTTTATATTTAATTACTGAATGAGGAGCACTAAAACCTCTTTTAAGATAATTTCAAAAGGTTAAGACAAGACTCAAAAGACAAATATCCACCTGAATAAACTCTATGTCATTTGAGAACTTCTGTTTTAGCAAGTATAATTTAGAATTTTTTTTGTTTTATTATTTAAATTCTTCATTAAACTCCCCATTTTATTGTATATAGATTGTCATATGCTAACAGCTGTTGTCTGAACCTCTATGAAACATCCCAGCAATATTCTTATCCCAAATAGTCCTGCATAATTGCTAGTGAGGATGAAATTATTCTCAGAATTTTCATGATTATGGCTTTTTCAGTCCCCCAAATGCACTTTAGGGAGTTAGTTTATTACCAAGTAAGACGTTTTGTCTTACCAGTGGAGAAGATTAACCCCTATGGATAAATGCATATCTTCAAAGGAGATACTAAAGAGTGTAAAGCAATTTAGTTATTTTATTTCTCTTTGCGTGCTTTTCATAAATATATACTGCATGATATCCTACTGAAAAATATGTTTATAAACATATTTGGGGAAAAAATCAATTGTTTTGAATTTGACTACTATTTCTTTTTGTTCATTTCAAGAAATTTTGTTGTGAGATAATAAATGACACTTATTTTACACAGACACAGAAAAATTAATTCAAGTCATTGCAAGCTGAGCTCATAAGCTCTCAAACCAAGAGTCAGACCTCGGAGCAAAGCATCATTGATGATGACCCTGGTCTTGAATAAGTTTGAAAGGAAGGTATTGTTTACTTCCTTTTGGTGAGATAGCTAAAAATTAAACATTCTATTGTACACCACCGTTTTTACAGCTTTGTTTTGCAACTTTTTAAAATACCCTATTTAATACTAACATAATTTTCATTATATTGTAAGATGGTAATATTTCAGTATACTAGCACCATTTTGCTAAAGGCAGATCATTTCATACCAGTTTGGTTGGTATGACTTTTTAACATAGTTTCTAGTGTTAGTCTAGTGTCAAAATGTTTCTAGGTAGCAATGCAATGGAAATCACACTGTGGAAAGAAAGTAATTAGGAAAATTTATTTTGAATCTGTTCTCTGATTCTTTCATAAAACAGAATTAAAAATAGTTTAGTGTGTGATATAGTGCTATATATCATACATATATACTATGTATGATATATACTATATACTATATAGTATACACATACTATATAATACTATATAGTACTATATGAAGCAAGATCCTACATTGGAATTTGCTTGCACAAGAGAAAGAGAAAAAGAGAGACCTTTTGTGAAATTGAAGGATCATACGACATTAAGAGAAAGAAAAGGAGGACCATGCACTTGAAAGCAAAGATATGTAAAAAAAATGTCATGTTAGAAGACAAATGAGAAGTCTACAAAAAGTAGCAGAAAACTATGGTATGAGATGCATGGTTTAGAAAAAAAAATACCGAGTCAGGAGATAATGAAGAAGTATGCAGAAAAGACAACAAAATACAAGTTCACTATGAAGAGGTTGAGCAGAGAAATATGTGTTCGGATTACATCCTTCTTCCCTTCCCCTCCACCCCAAGTCTCAGTTTCTGCAACACCACCTTTACCTCCATTTACCTTTCTCAAAATAAAACTTTAACTGAGAGAAAGAAATCTATGCAAATATGTTTACAAGCAGACTTCAATTCCATTAAAAAATTTCAAAAGCATGTGACGAATGCAAGGAATATTTGTTTGAAAAATAATTAGATTTCTCTTTTTATAGTCATTATTTTTTCTGAATAGTTGTTTTTGAGTAGTTGGTTGGAAATAGATCTGTCTGAAATGAATGTCTGATGATTTGCTTATCAAAATCAACCAAAAAGGGTTTAATTTAACTTCATTTATATTAAACCATATGATGATCATTTGTATAAACTGAAGTTGAGAAAAAAAAAAAAAAAAGCTCTGTGCATTAATAGAGCAATGACAAAAACAAATTTGGGAGGGGCATGTGGAAAGAGATTTTTCTGATGTATTACAACTTTTTTCTTCACTGTGGGTACATTTATGATGCTGCCTTAGTCCAAATTCTGCAAATAGCACTATAGAGTTTCTATACAGCTCAACAGCTCTTATTAACACACTTCCTTTATTTGGAGATTATAACAAAGCACAGGACTGAAAGATATATTTTCCATTGGTATTGTTGGAGTATTTATGTAACACATCAGTCCTCATGTGCACTGTGTTTCCAATAAGGTAAGTGAACATATTATCTTAATTGTGGATAGAATATAGGAAGCAGAGAAGCAGTAGGAATGGATACATAATCATACAACAGGGAGAAAAAGATGCAAATGATCCTAAATATTTCTGCATAGTTTGTAAAAGGAAGTCTAGCAACACTTTTCTCCCCTACTCCCAGATTTAATTCTCAAAGCTGTCCCAACTTAGGTTTTGTCCCCCCAATCCTCTGTGGAAGTTTAATTCTGGGTAGATTTTATAGAACAGACTGAGAAAGAAAAATTACTTCTGAGAATCCCAGAAGCCAATGAGGTAGCTTCACCCTGCAGGGTTCTAGACATTCTTAATTTAAACTATGAATCACTTTTGCTGCAACTGAAAGGCAGAAAGTCTTAAAGTGGCATCCTTTGGGGATAATTCTGCCTTTAGTTCTGTACTATATAATTCAGACCTTTGGAACAAGTTAAGCATGCGAATCTCTGATGGCGGCCACTGCACTTAAACAATTGCTGGTTATCCTGTCAGGCTAAGGGAAACATGCTTTTCTACCCCAAAGTCTTCATTTTAATGGTAAATCCCCGTTAAAAGTGATGAAAACTGATGCCAAAAATGACCAGTCTGGATTTTACTGGGTTTGTTCTTTCTCTTCTTTTCTCCTGCTGTTTGCAAAGGTAAATATGGACACAGCCTTTTGAGTGCAAATTCCAAGTGACTTTGGAAAGAATAATTTATGTTTTCAAAGTTATTTACATGACAAGATTTGCTTAATAAAATGAGTTTTGTGCTTTTCTCTCATGCTTCTGAGATAAAAAATGTAAATGGTCGTATCTACACATTCTAATATATGGTTGATAACACCAGGTAGATGATTGGTAATAATAAACTAAATAAGGCAAATGCAGAGTCATTGAGAGCAAGACCTTAAATTGTACCATCCTTCAGTAGGAGACTAATGCCTCACAGAATGTTCAAAGACAGCAACATCAGTGCTTGCCAAATAATGCAACTCAGGCTCTCTCAGTCTGAGTTGATATGTAGATATGTATTAGGATTCAGTCTTAAGATTTCTGTCACACCTAAAGTCTGGTTTTAAACAGAATCAGGACTGCAGACAGCATGAAGGTTTAATATCCAAAGCTTTGTGTTTCTAGCCTTTCTTTAAAAGTAAAATTAATCATCATGAAATTAATTTTTAATTTCCAATTTTAATTTTTATAAATACCTAACTAAATAGAGTTTAATTTAAAAATCAAATTATCTGAATCTACATGTCAATGTGTGCCCATCAAAACTTCAAAATCCTCCTATATCCCTGAAGGACATAATCTCAATGTATCTTCCCTTAAGGTTGTGATTAAAAGCTAGTGTCAAGAAAGAAGGTTTAGATGTATTGGTAGAGCCTACATGAGAATAAAATAAGTGGGAAAGAAATCTGCTTCATTTAACTGTCTTTTTCTATAAGGCCAGAGAATACTTTCTCCACTTGTTTTTAATATACTTTTAATTAAGTGAACTTTTTAATTCCACACCCCTCTCAAAAAAAAAAAAACAACTATAAAATTAATAATATTAGGAAATTAAAAAATCCAAAACCCACACCAAAAAACGAAACTTAATGAGTAAACAAATATTATGATACTATTTAAACATATTTTTTTGCCTTAGGAAGATTACGTTTAAGACAATAGTATTTTCCCCCTGTATTCTCATACCCTTTAAAATCTCTTACTACATATATAGTTTGTCTGTTAAGGTAATATATTTAGACTGACATTTTACAAATTAGTTTTTTTTTTTTCCTGAATGTGGAAAGATTTTTTTTTTTTTTTACTGGTTTTCCACAAGGAAAGGATCATTGCAACTCTGTAAGCATTTTTGTCTTCTGTACATCTAGTCACAGCCATTGCCAAAATAACATTAACATAACATTGGCCTGTCAAAATCTTTAGCATTGACTTATAAAACTGTTATTATTTATTTTAAAAGAATAAATAGCCCCATCAAGAAAAACTGTTGACATTGAACTAATGAAATATTCGTGAGAAGATTATTAAATGCTTTCTAATGTAAGTTTTTATGTTTAAAGATAGTATATTTTTGAAAGAAATTACTTGACAGAGCTGTTTTGAATTTTAATTATTT
Source organism: Rhadina sibilatrix (assembly GCA_013400275.1). NCBI lineage: Eukaryota > Metazoa > Chordata > Aves > Passeriformes > Phylloscopidae > Rhadina > Rhadina sibilatrix. Next base: position 18,304 of record VWYO01015025.1, on the reverse strand, counting down.
CTAATGATGAAAAATATGTATCAAGGAAATTTTCCCCATAATAAACAGTTTTCTCTTTCATACATACAAGGAAATTACTTCCCATGATTAATTCATTTATTCAATTAATTTAAATAGAAATTCTTTTGGAAAGATTAACAACAGTTTTCAAAAATGAGATGTATTTTCATTTTACATCAGGTATTTTCCAAGGTGTCATGAAGTGAAGGATAAAATTAGATAAATTGTTAGCAAAGATATCTATCAACAAGTTAGTCATGTATGAATACTAAACATAAGACTTGAAAAGCATTCAACTGTTTTAAGAATATATTTCCCATTTTTTTATTTCACCACCTCTTTCTGGACTCCTCTTGAAGAAAAATTCTTTCAATCCAAAAATTGTGTTTTCTTTTACCTGAGCATAATTATGCAAATAACTAAAATAATTGCGATAATGAAACTGTCTCCTTTATGGAATTAATTGTCTTATGAATTGACACCAAACTTGCATAATGGTTGAGGTTAGAAGGGCCCCTGATTATCCTGCAAGTCTGTCTTTGCTCTAGGCCTACCTACACGCCTTGGGAGCCTGCAACTTTTGGAAGAAAACTTTAAGAATAATGCCAGGGTGAAGGAACAGGCCAAGATATTCAATGACTCCAATTCCTCTGGCACCATCTCCTCTGCCTTAAACAGCTGGGGCCCCACATTTTCCAAAATTCATTTTGCTGATGATTTATCTGTAGAAGCCCTTTCCTCTGCCCTACACAACCTTTGTCAGATTCAATATCATTTAGACTCTTAAATCTCATGCCCAGACAGTGTCACTATATTCCGCCTGCTTCCATATCTTTTGTTTCAACTTTTGTTTTAATTGAGGATGATTTTTCATCCATGCAGGCCTCCTGCCCCCTTTGCTTGGTAACTGAGTCATCACGATGGACCATCCTTGGTCTTGAAAGTGAACCTATACACACATACACAAGACCAAACTGCCCAAATCCATACAACAAACCAGCATTCTTGACAGCCCCTTCACTCTGGCACCATCTGCTATTGAGCCCTTACAAGCAGGTCTCTGAAGAAGCTGAAGTCTTCTCTCAAAAATCCAGAGCTCTGATCATGTTATTTATCTTTTTCCTTCCTCTCAGGAAGGAAAAAGGCTTTTGAGGCTGAAGTGTTTTGGAGAAGGTCCAGTCAATCTCTGCAGCACCAGAGATGAGAAAATCTGTTGCTCTCCAGCTTCTTTATTCTCAACACAATAAGTCCACCAGTGAGCCTATCTCCTGCAGACAAGAAATATTCCTCCTTGTAGATACTCCCTGCAGCTCTAGTGCTGGCGAGCTGTGTCCTCCTCCAGAAATCTGGTCTCTGGGCCAAAGTCTCTGATGTTACAGGCACAGCTGCTGCAGTGGCTGCTCTGCAATGCCTGATCCCCCATCCCTGAGTATACATATGCTGTCCTGAGCAGAGGTCCTGACCCCTCTCTACACAGAAGGTTACATCTGTTATGTGCTTCCATGAGCCATGCTCAGACCAGCTCTTATACGGCTCTGTCTCTTGCACCTGCTGCAAGGATGCCTGACCATTCCTCACCAGCAGCCCCCTTGTCCCCCCAGGACAGCTCACAGAGACTGTTAGAAGCTACTAGAGGCTGGAAGTCATGGCACCCCATGGCAATCATGTCAGCAGCAGGCACTTTGATATTTCTCAGAGACCTCCCACGAGTTTTACAGTGATCTTGGAAAAAGTTCCCAGAGGATCTAGAACATCCCAGGAACTACTCCACAAACTGCTCTGTCTGTTGGCTTAAAAGCCTTAATTGTTGTAAACATAGGATGAGGATAGATAATGACCACTGAGCCCTGGAACGGACTACAGAGAAGTGTCATTAGGTTTAGAATAGCTGATGATTTACAAGCTTTATTAGATATTTTTGGTTTTTTATCTTGTGGACTGAAACATAATTAGAAAATAACAATTATTGTTATTCACATTGTTGCTGCTACATGTAAGTACATAACAGAAGAAAATAGTATGACATGATGATGATTAGTCTGGGAAATTCTAATGGAATTGTTATTCAAATAAAGGTCAGATTTCTTATCCATTTCCTTCATGTAGATGAGAAATGTCAGGTTCAACAGTTAGCTATTTATATAGTACACTGCTTGGATCATAATCACTAAGTGGTGTTTGGAGCCAGCACTCAGTACTATAAGCCACTAATGAAATGACACTTTAAAGCTCATATCACATTGTACAGTTAGGGAAAAACAGCCAACACGTACACCCACATACCCAACATACACACCCACACACACATACTCACACAAGAAAAGCAGCCAGAGGAATTACTTTTCTAAAAACTCTAAGAGACATAGGTACGCCACTTATTGTATATGCTAATAAAGAATCATCCTCAGTTAAGCTGAATAAAAATTCTACATTTTAAGTTATTTTTAAAATTTGGGCATTATATATGCAAAGACTGTAACAGAAATCAGGCAGGATGTAATTACACATGGAAAAATGAGCATATTAACTGTAAATCTAACATATTACAGGTGGCCTGCAAGACTGCAAAATATAGCCAGGAAAAATTACCCATTCTATGAAATATATTATGTTTGTATAGAAAAAGATTATATAGAAAACTATATATTTAGGATAAAATGTTGCTATTAAAAAAAAAAAAAACCCACAAAAACCCACAAAAACAAAAAAAAAAAAAAACAAACAAAAAACCACAACAAAACCCCCCCCCAAAAAACCTAGGATCTGGAACAATATATTTAAAACAAAAAAATCTAATGATTGTTAAGATAATCACAAAATACACTTGGAACTACTGCCACATTCTCTCATGACATTGTTTCAATGACTTCAAATGAAGCTAGGCCAGCAGAGAATTTCCTTCTTGCAATTTTTAAACAAAGGTGGGAATTAATTCCTGCAATGCTGTTACCAGACAGATCAATTTTTCAGCATATACCATAAGAAAACACATCCTTAAAGACTAAAAGACACAGAGCTACATAATATGTAACATGTAACTTTTCATTTCTGGATGTAATTCAGTTGAAAGTTGAAGTACAATTACTTAATGCCTTTAATAATATTATAACAGTGTAATTTTATTTCTGTTTAGGACACTTTATTTGGGAGTTTCTCAATAGATTGTATCTAGTAATTTAAATGTAATTTGATAAGGTTTTTTTAGTTGGTTTTAAAGCTATGGCATTGTCTTGGGTTATGGAACCAAAAATGTGTATTCTATTTCATTTGTTAAAAGCAGTTGGGGAGATTTTTTTTCTTTATCTCTTGTAACTCTGGGAGGAGGGGGGCAGGTGTCTTCTGATAATTGGCCAACTGATAAAACCAGGTGGGGCAGTGCTTCTTATCTCTTTCACTCCAGGGGAATTTTTTCTGCTAATGGGCCATTCAGACATCTCCAAACTATACCCTCCCCAAGCTATACATCCACATTCCATCATCCCATTGTGAGATGCTCCACCCAGTGCGGGGAGCCAACTATTCCTACCTGGATAAAAATTGAGATGTAGGAACACAAGGTATCTGGCTTCACCCAATTCCTGGAGGAGGACTGGACCCTTCTCACCCATTGGACCTGTTTTCTACAGGATCATCACTACTTCAACAGAACTACATCTGCCACTCCAGGAGGACTCACTTTTGGACTGCTTCCAACACCCTGATCAACAGGGTGTCAGGTTGTAGCTCTGACTCTGTCAGAGTTTTCCAAAATTGTTGTTTGTTTGTTTGCTTGTTTGGTTGGGTGGTTTTGTTTTCTACTACATTTGTATTGTTAATATTCCTAGTAAAGAACTGTTATTCCTATTCCCAAATCTTTGCCTGCAAGCCCTTAATTGCAAAATTATAATTTGGCAGGGATGAGGGGTTTACATTTTCCATTCTAGGGAAACTCCAGATTTCCCTGACAGATACCTGTCTTTCCAAACCAAGATAGGCATGAGCTCTCATTTTCTTTTTTCCAGTACCTATGCAGAATTTTTATGGCAAAACTTCAAACAGTCGTATGGCTTAGCTACAAAAATAGCTAAACTCCCACAGAGTACATTTCTTAGCACAAGCCTACCAGCTCTGGAAAGGCAATTTTTTCTGTATGGAAAACACTGGTGTAACATTATCTGAATAATAAATTAAAAATAGTGGTTCCTGATGTAGCTATCTAAGGTCAATAGGCTTTCCCTGATCAGCCCTGCTGCTACCTAGATTAGACTTCTGATGGGCCTGTAGTTTCCCTACCTACTTCCTGCCAAAATCTTTTCTGACTCACAGAGACAGGGACATCCTTCTAAACCTTCAGGAGTCCTATCTGACAGCTATTGTTTAAAATCTAGAGAAGTTATCAGAATATTGATTTCTCTGAAATAGAACTGACATGTGGCTTAATTCGGTTATATAAATATAGTAACTAGTGGCACCTGAGATCCCCTTGGTTGTCTTATCTGCCCTCTAGCTGTCCTTCCAACAGGCTACAGATCTTCTGAAGGTTGTGCAACACTAGGAACAACTGCTATACTACAAGATATCTCTGATGATCTACTGTATCTCAAATAATGTTAGGTATCTCTTTGTAAACAACTAAATCACACTCATTGTGATATCAGAGCTCATGTACCTGCACATGTAAGTAAATCTTTGACTCTAGGCCTGCCTGCCTTGGTTTAATAGCTCTCCCTACGTTATCCTAAAAGCATGCTAATAGACAATGAGATCTCATAAATACGTGTGCTTTCTGTGTCTTTTTGCTGGATTAAAAGCAGTTCAAAGAAAATCTCTGCAGCCATAATAATTAGCATTGGTATAAAATTATGAAAGTATTAATTTCTGATCTCTGACAAAGTTATACATTTCATGTTAAATAATCACTTAGTTAAAAAACTAAAATATTCAGAATTACCCATGTGCCATGATAACCCATTTGTTCCTTTTTTGGGAATTCAACTCATGAACTTCCAGTCATGTCACATCCTCTCATCCTGCTCTGCTTTCTGAATTTGATATCCACAGAATCTGTACTGCAGTCTTTGCCCCAGGATGCACCCACTTTTAATTTTCATTTTTAGACTGCAGGAGAATCTCTGCTCAGGTGCCTGGAGCATGTCCTCCCCTCCTTCTTCACTGATGTCTGCAGCACTGTTGAGAGAAACATATTTTCACTCTTGTCCCTAGCTGCTGTTGCACAGCAGTATTTCCCCCTTCTTGGATACATTATCCTGGAGGCACTACCACCTTTACTCATGTGCTCAGTCCTGGCGAGCAGCATTCCCTCTTGGAGCCAGCTGGCATTGAATGTATTGGACACTGGGGAAGATTCTATTCAGTAAACATGTAAGGATGTAATAGTAAATGCTTTACTCCAGGGGAATTTCTTTTCTTTCTTAAAATCAATGCAGTCCTTCTTTCCTGAGTCCTTACTGAGGAAGTATAATTCACATATGTTTGTTTCCTGTGGAGAATTTTGTTTAGGAAAGAACTCAATGTGTGGCTACTTCCAAACTTCCTTGGGGCTCCAGAAAAGATAAACTCTCTACTTCTCTCTACCTTTTTTTTTTTTTTTTTTTTTTTTTTTTTTTTTTTTTTTTTCTTTTCTTCCCTTATTCTTTATTTCCATTTTTTTACTTTTTGTTTTCTGGTGAGTCTAAAAATTACAGAGGGTTGGAGTAGCAGATTTGCTGCTTACAGAAAGTAGAATAGTAACACTACTGAGAAATTCTGTAAAAATTATTTCAAAATAGCTTATAAAAAGAATACATTACATTTGCACATTATTTATAGCTTTAATAAGAACATCCAATACTTTAGGATTCAATGAAAAAAGATTTCAGTCAAATTTTCTCTATTGGAGAGCAAGCAAGCAATGCAAAATCTCTTAATTAAATTCATATAGAGTTTCTGTTTGGTTGGTTCTGGGTGTCCCATGTTCTGCCCCCAGTTTATTTATTTTGCAACTTATGTTAAAAGAGACACTGGGACTTATAATTACTGAATATTCCCTGGCTGCAGGGAAGTAGTTACACCCCTGAGGTTTGTTCATTGGTAGCAGAATACTGCATTGAGTTATTGTGTCTGACAAAGATATTTTCTGTCTCATTTTCAGCTCTTTGTTTTATACTACTGGTTTACTGTCATCAAATAGTTTAATATTTTTATTACTTAAGATGTTAAATGCCACTGGTTTGTACTAACAACACCAAACCCTAGATTTCATTATTATGTTCAATTATTTTATATGAATATCCACTTTTCACTACTTAGCAATTTTACTTGCATATTTTTCACTTAGTCCCACAAACAAACACCTCCATTTATTTTGCAAGTGAAAATCTAATTTAGAGAAAAAAAAACAGTACTTCCTTGCCTGAAGCATGTTTATATTCGAGCTGTGAAATAATGTGCAATCTGTTTCCATGACCACAATTTCACTAATATTCATTCTGTCATGCCTTATGAAGGTATAAAGTAAGATAATTACTTTAAAATGTTCTATTAATCATACAGATAAAAAATGAACATTTTTTTTTCTTAAGAATTTTAAATTTGAGTACTTTCCTTTATAGAAAAGTTAGTGATGCATTTTTTTTTTTTTCATTTCCCCACACATTTTTCAGTGTAAAATTTTGCTACTGATTGTGTAGGAAAATGTTCCTGATCTGGGCAAAAGAATGTCATGTAACTAAGGTAGCTGGAGAGTCACTAAAACTGTTGGATTTTCATGATAACTTGTTAATATGTTTCTGTTCAGAGCATTTCATAGGCATTTCTACCCATAAGTTCAGCTTCTGAAGAAAATCTGAACACCTTTGTAATACACAGTCAAAACTAGGGCTCATGCCACGTCTACTTGAACATCCCAGTGAAGATATGAATTGCTGTCAAGCATGGATATATGAAAGATGTCTTTCTTTCCTTCTTTCTCTCTGAAATTCTTTCCTGATTAACCAAGTATGTTAGGATATTCTGATTTCTAAAACAAGATCTAGCAGTCTTAAACCATGAGTTACAGGAAACTGTAATTTATTCCTTCCTATGTATTTCTGACCTTAATAAAATCACTGTAGTGCTCTTCCAGTGAAATAATGTGATGATACTGAAACATAAATAGATGATAGATAAATAGATAGATCAATAAATGATAGATGAATAGAATCATAAAATATCCTGAGTTTGAAAGGACACACAAGGATCATTGAGTCCAACTCCTGAATATTTTTGATAATAGACATTTTAGATTTGTNTCCAACTCCTGAATATTTTTGATAATAGATATTTCAGATATTGCCCTTAGGCAGAATCCCCAAAATAAAAAGAAGTTTCTTATTTGGAAAGTGTTTTCCTACTTACATTTTTTTGCTTCTTTGGTAGTCACTACAAGCTGAAAAATGTTTAATTAACTGTAAATAAAGAGACAGTAGGAGCTAGATGGAAAAGTCTTGGTATCTTTAATGGAATTTCCTGTAGAGATGCCTAAGTCCAAAAATTTTGAATGAAAGTACTTTAGTTATTCAACCTCTGCTCTTCCTGAGATCAGTTATCTCAAAAACTTGATGCCAGAGACACTTAAAGACCATGCAAAATACTTAAGATGGTCATACCCTCTAAAAAATAAAGTTGAGATCCCAGATATAAGAAAAGTCTATGAAATAGCATACCTTGTTTCTACTTACTTGGAGTACTAGAAGAGAAAAAGTAGAGGTGTCTGCAATAATTTACATTCTCATAAACATGAGGTGACTGTTTCAAGCAAGGATCTGTATTGAAGGACTCTTTCTGGAAGCCTCGCCGTGTTCAGAAAAGGGTGCAAGGCTCTTGGAAGCCAAAAAGGTTCCAACCTTCAGCCCTGTGACTCAGGGTCGAATTAAATTCTAGATTCTGTTCTAGAAGAATTCATGAAGGTTAGGCCAAGGCAAGTAAAATTCTTCACTCAGTATAAAAAAATATCCTGTAGTGTAATTATTTAGATGTATATGAATAAAGAGATATTTGTTGTCAATTAAATTAGCAGAAGATTTAGAAAGCCCCTTTTGTTTACATTTAATTGATTAAATAAGTTATATTTAATTGACTGTACGGCAGAGACCTTTGAAGTAATTTAATGTGAGACAGGTGGAAAAAATTTTTAGAGTAAAATACCCATGCTGTTTCTGTTTTTTCCCTCCTGAAATGATTCTTCAAAATACCCCACAGTTCTTTTGAAGAAATACCATCTGCTAAAGGTCTTACACTTTAATATGCATTGGCAAGTCTCCTCTCATTCAAAAGTATAATTTCTCCTTATGATCTTTAGAAAAGACTAACACAGCTGAAAGGGGGAGTTTATAACTAATTTAGAGAATGTTGCTCTGATGTGATTTTAACAGTGTTTATGCTACATTTAAGGTACAGAAAATCAAAGCAGTATAGCTGTCATGTTTGAGTGCACCCATAAATAGAATTCTATTCTAGTAGAACTAATTGGTACAAAGGTTGGCTTGTTCAAAAAGCTAGTACAACATATTCATAATCATCTAGGATTAAGGAACTCAAGCATAAGAAATCATATTCCACATCCAAAAAGAAAGAAAAGAAAGAAATGTAATTTGCTTCTTACAGCTTCTTTCAGGACATGAACACTGAATAAGATGCAGCCTAGGTGGTCTTAACTGTATACTTTTTTTTTTTTTTT
>VWYO01015022.1:1233-35520 GCA_013400275.1 Rhadina sibilatrix | reverse complement strand
AAAAAAAAAAGAAAAGAAATTATGAGGCCAGCAAAAGACCTTCCATTATTTCTTTGCTTTGTGCATGCCTTACATCAATGCAGCTTGAAAAGCTTATGTAAAATGTCTCCAGTGTAGTGTCAGCTAAAGTGAACTGACTGACACAGAATGAATAATTGGTCAAATTTCTTTTTTCTGTTACCCAAGTCTGCAATCAGGCTACAAAATTCTTTACTACTATTACAGCTTAAAATAATTTGTAAATCACTTCAGTGGGTAATCTTCAATCTATAGACCCTCCTGTTAGTTGTGAGTTTTGACAATTTGTAATCTGTAATTTATTAATTAGTAAAGTAACCTATATGAATTTGTGCTCCTATTTTCAGAATAGATATGTCTACATTATGCTAGCCTGCCTCAGCTGAAAATCTGAGTAGAGCAGAGGTTACTTTTCAAAAGTTAACTTGTCATGATCATGGCTTTGATGTAAAATCAGTTGCCAAATTTCAACTATGAAGATTGTTTTCTCCCAGATCTGATTAGAGGAACCCCTAAGAGGTTATTTTCATCTCCTTTTGTAATGAATAATATTACTGTGTTCTATGGATTATCTGGCAATCTTATTCAATATATTGCAATTATAATTTCGAGAATCTGTGACATTTGTTCTCATCCTCTGACACACCTTAATTCTAGCTTTTGACTAAATCCTAAATGAGTTAATGCCATGATTTAGGAAGTGATTTTTTTGTTGATTGTTTGGCTGTTTTTTTTTTTTTTTTTTAAGAACCATGGATGCAGAGTGTACATCCATTCACATTGGATTGCTTGGAGGTAGGAATTGCAAGCGCAATTTCCTGAATTTTAGGAAGCTTGGGCTGACCAAGGCAATTTCATATAACTATTGCATCTATTTAATGCCTAACTGTGGCTTTAGGGCAGCCTTATAAATCCTTCCAGTCCTATCTTCTTATCCAGCAACAAAAAATTCAGAATTTATATTTTACTGTGAAATTAAAATAGGTTTGCAGCATACAAACTGCTGATACAACTACATACAAACTAATACAACTGATTCAGAATAACTGAAATTATTCAAAAAGCAAATTAGTAAAATCCAGACTGTCTTCTGTATATATGGTACTGCTTCTTTGGTAATTACTGCTTCTTTTCACTGAAGAGCTGATCTGTGTAGGTCAATACAACATATAAAGAAATTGTAGATATAAAAATTGCAGTCAACTGAAACTTGCTTTTGGAATTACTAGTGAATTCAAGCTGAAAAACATTTTTGCAAGTATTCTTTATTACAGAACCACTGTATTGTTTTCAGGAAGCAAACAGGAAATGTCATACCTTGAGTAAATCTAAGGGCAATGTATTACTTCCCAATCTGTGAAAATATGTGTGGAGATGTCTTTTTGTTTCACACTGAAAATAAAACAAAGCTCTTTGGAATGCTTTTATGTAATAAAATTGCATACATCTATTTTGAGACCAAATATTTTTTTTGTTTTGTTTATGTGTATTTCTCTTTCCAGTCCTTTGTTTCACTCTCTCATTAGGAAATGACTAAATTGACAAGCCAGGATATTTAATACATTCCCATCGTAAACATCATTAAATCTGACACATTTTTATGGAGCATTTTGGCTTCAATGGGAAGATATATTTAGATGAAAAAAAAGTCAAATAAAGTATAACTGGTTATAAATCCAGTCAAACTGATATTCATATTCAAATTTGAACTAATATTTACATGATATTTTTTCCAAAGATGCTCCAGACCAAATAGTTTGAGTAGACCTGAGTTATGCCAACAGCTCTTTACCCAAGTGTCTTTGCTGTAAGATAGGTTTGGACTTAGCAGGAAAGAGGAAGCTGGGGATGTTTCCAGTGTACTCTCTTGCCCCTTCAGTCTCTGCCATTGGGTTCACTGCATTATGGTCACTTCAGTGTCTATATCTAAATGCTGTTATTGAAGTTTACTAGGGATAGAGCTCCTTCACAGTTCACATTGGTGCCTTTCTTTCATTAGTTATCTGTTATGTCTTTTGGTTTTGATATAGCTAAGCCTAATGTTAGCACTCTGTTTCAGAAAAATGGAAAATAGTGCATTTTTTTTCTTCTAGTCCTTTGGTAATTGTTTGTCAGGGCTCAGAATCTAGGGCTGACTAGATTTTATTACAGTCACTAGGATGGTTTAATGGCCACAGGAATGCTATAGACATCATTATTGTCAGAAATCAGCACAGAGTGTTTACAGTTAGTTTTCCATTTACTCAGCTGTAAGTGTGGGACACAGAAAATGGCTAATGCAGGAGTAATAAATTATTTGGAAATCCTGTCTTTCTAAAATAAGCCAATTTTTGGCAGAGGAAGTCTATGTTAAGTAAACGAAATACTGACCTGGAACAAGGAACCCTTATATATTCCAGTAGAGACCATCTTACCCTCTTCACAATTAGAAATCAAAGACAATCCCTACCTTTAGGAGAGCATGCTCTACTAATATGAATGATATCTTGAATTAATGAAACACTCATATGCAATTTTTGTAATTTCAGATTAGATTAGATCAGATTTTGTTTTAGACATCAATATTTCTAAAGGATAGCATACAACATTAGAACTTAGGCATAAATGTGATCATTAAGTCCAAGATAAAAGCTGAAGTGATAACGTTACGTCAAGGATCTGATTCCACAGTCATTCAGCATTTACGAGGGTTAAGAAGGCATTCTACATTTAGACAACTATTTGTCTGCTTGTTCTTCAGACACAGGATGAATCAGCATAGGGATTTGAAAAATGGAGTTGTCAGATTTGTGAGTGCTGCAGATTACCAGGTATTATGTCCATCTTCATTATCTACGTCTATTTTAATAGAACAAAGTTATTGGATTTCAGAGTACAGGTTGCAACAGATACAGAATTGTCATGTTTCTCGGAAAGGACGTTTGCTCAGATGCAAACTAATATTTGAAATTACATATATTGGTTTATTTGGGTTGAAGTAAAGAGGAGGGGTGAAGTAAAGGAATGGAAATTATTGCAGTAGAAGCAGAGTCATTAGTTAAAAGTATTGCTTGAATCAGCAAAGCATTTTACAGATTTAGTGGAAGAAATTTCTAACTAGTAAGACACATTGCAGGGAAATATCACGAGTCTACCATGAAGAGTTTGGGTGTAAGTTTGTTGTGTTTCCAACCCCCTGCAAGCCAGTTGTTTTCATTTGTCTGTTTAATCTGCAGTGTCTGCTCAAATCTGTACAGAAACAGAGTAATAAAGTCTGCTTGCTTTCTCTTCAACAAACTTCACAGCAGACATTAGCAAATGTGAGTAGTTGCTTTTGATTTCTTTATATCCTTTGTAGCATGATGAATCTTGATGAGATATGTCATGGAAGACTCTAAGGAAATCATCTATTATCAGGAAAATGAAAAATTCTTCTTTGTTAACCCATATACATTTTTCCTTCCAAGTAAATTAACAATTCAAAATCTTGCACTAAACTTCATTAATTTTCTTCATGAATAATTCCACTAACATCTCAGCAATTTCTGTGTGAGAGGGTGAGAAGACTTGTCCTTTTATATTGTACTTGCTTGTACAGATGTAAATAAATCAGAAGGAACTAGTCTACTGTCCACATTGGACAAAGGAACGTATTACTCTTGATGCTTATTGAAGTATTTAGATTACTTAAACAATGTTCCTGTTCAACTAAATTGTGACTGGAAATATTCTTAATGAGCATCCTACAAACTGTTATATATATGTTGGATAATGATACACAGAACTGGTATAATATCTTCAACTTAAATCCCTGAGGAGTCTCATTAGCTACAGTAGGAACAAAATACAAAGCTTTTGTAAAAGAAGAGAAATACCTCAGTCTCAGACAGTGACATTTTTCACTTCAGCATAAGCTTCCTTTTAAGTCAATAGTTAAGAAAAAAAATCACATCTTCAATGATCACAACTTGCCAATGGACATTACTTACCCTTGGCTTAATCTCTAGTTATCATAAACCATCTCAAAAATCAACACAAGTTTAGATATAATTGTTTGTCAAAACTATATCCATTAATTTTTCTTCTTTGGTCATACACCAGGCAAAGAAGCAAGCATTTTCTTTAGCACATGAAGTCATATCATGGTGTAACTTTAAAGCTAATAAACATTCATGGGCAAGCCATTTAGGATTGTATGCAGGTTGACATAAAGTCATTTTTTCCAAAAATGGTTACATTTTTTCCATGTTGCTGCATTGTGGATTTTGTGCTTAGCATCTGACATGTTTTCTCAACTACTGCTTTTTAATGAAAACACAAAAGCACTCCGGGGAATGTGATAAAAGCAAAAATTCTATGATCTCTGTAAGGTAAATGACAGCATGGAATTTGCCACATCTGGATCAAAAATATTTCATCTATTTACCTAAATAAGCATATCTAAACATGGGTAATTAGGATTGTAATTCAATATATGTTTCCTTTAACAGCTTCTCCATTTCACTGATAATTTCATTTGGTCATAAGCATTTAAATAATGCATGTCTTGCTTTTCTCTATTTCAAACAAATAAAAGATGATTTGAAAAACATTTTTTTGTGTGTCTCATCCTTTGTCCTATTAACACATTGTAACAAATTTTTCTCTTCATAGGAAATCATGATAATTTATTTTTTTAAATTGTATATATGTAGAAAACAACAGAAACTATTTTTGAGACAACAGGATAAAACCCAGCAGCAATGTTGATATTAACAAAACTTTTAAAACAATATTTTTTTTATCCAAGGTAGGTGAAATTTTGCTCCTCACGCTGGTAAAATCACTTATATTAAATGGACTTCTTATATGAACAAGCTATGTGAGCTTAAGCATTGCTTCTGTGTCTAGCTACAAGAATTACCTCATAAATATACAGCAGATTTGCTATCATGCATTTGTAGAAACACAGTATTTTAATTCAAAAGTACTAGTAAACATGTTAGAACTTAAAACACACTCCATCACAGAAATCAATTGTTCTAGGACTTTTTTAACCAATTCAAATTTTTTAGCCAGCTTGTGATTTGAAAGAAGAGTTTTTATGGAAAGATACTTTTAAAATTGCATTTATTCACTTTGCTTTCAATGAAAATATTTTTTAATAATTGTAAAGACTGAGACAAACATTTTTTATTTCAATTCTAGTCGTATGTCTTGCTTTAAGATAATCATACCTCCTGGCTGAGCTGAAAATGTTTTCTTGAAATTTGGTCATAGGTCCTACTATTCAATTAATATAATCATACCTTCTGCTGCTACTGAAAATAAAGCAGTTGTTTAATTAAACATGCCAGTTGTTTGTAATATAATGTTACAGAAATACTTGTTTGAAAGAAAGGCTAAAGATTTATATCAAACATTTCAATCTGACAAGTAAATTACATTTCCTCTACCATAAAGAAAGGTAAGGCAGGAAAATAGTTGCAATATAAGAGTAACTAAGGTTGTTGCACTGAGGAAAAGCACACTTTTTCTCATTACTTGGAGATATGATAGTCATCAGTCTACAAAGATGACCTTTTCCACTCTGGAGATTAAAGCTGAACATTTTACCTCCTTAAAACAGGGAAATAGACATTATTTTGAAATTGTAACTACATTCTAGTAGCTAATCAGTTCAGAGATGAGAGAAAAAGTGTGAGATTTTCAATTTAAAAAGTGAACAGAATGTACCTGAAGAGTATCTGTACCAATATCTTTAATAAAAACAAGAATTAAGTTTTCTCTAAGGGTTTAAAAAGGTCTACTTATCCTCACTTGCTTTCCCAATCTTAAATTATGATACTAAGACCTAAGAGATACAGGCTGCAAGTGGTCTATCCAGTACTGAAGCTGGCCTGAGTTGCAGCTTATCCACTCCTGCAGGCAGTTTTTCGCATTGGAAACTCTGGTGCTGGAAATGAAGCACTTCATGGTCTTCAGGATTTTATTGAGGAGGTCCAGTGGTTCTTTAAATTGACCATATGTTAATTTTTTTTTTTTTAATGAAAACATGTTTTTGAAGGGGAAAGGATTTTAAGTGATCTTTGTTATTATCATTATGAGCAGTCAGCGCTTCTTGATGTCTGCCTGTCTGAAATCAAAAAGCATCTCTGATAATAAATGGATCATTTGAAGAGAAGGAGGCAATAGTATCAACCTGTCATATGAATCTTTTTCAAATCCTGAAAGACTACTGTGGTGTGCTTTCATAAAGCAGCCTAGGCAAAATGTGCGGACTTGCTGTTGGTAACCGAAGAAAAAGAAATCTTCGCTGCTTCCATCACATTACTGCAATGGAGTAATAAAAAAGTTAACTGAAATGATGCTTTATGCCTAGTCTTCAGTGTTAAATGGGCATGGAGGGCTTTTATTTATCCCTCGTGGGCCGCAAGAGCGAAGATGGGTATGATTTTTGCAAGGGTGAAATAGGTTGTCTGTCAATTGGGTTTAGGCGACAGTCTGTCTGCGGGCCGTAAGATGATCTGCATAGTGCCAGAGGAAAGCAGGCAGAATTCCTGGCTTGCAAGCACAGATATTGATCTACCTTAGCCACCTAAACAATGCCTCACCTGTTTGCCTTGTCCATACCTTATTTTACGCAGTCTAATGCTTGTTTTGTTTGACTTTTCTTTTATTTCTGTGGATCTGAGCTTTGATACACTTTGGGGAGTACATAAACACAGTGTTGTACTTGAACATCACCATCCTGCAGAGTAATCTAGTGGCTCTGGACCACCCCTCCCTGCATGAGAACAGCAGTGTTATTGAAAATTATGAGTGAGCAACTAAGTAAGTAGGCCACATACACAAGTGTTTGATCTATCAGACTAGTGTCCAATGACATTGAATGTGAGATGCTACTAATTACTGCACTATGTACTCCCAGTTAAAATTTCTTAAATTGGAGCTACTAAAAGGATCTATTTTTATAATCTTTTTTTTCAGCTGATGGTTACAAGATAAGCCTCCACAGAGTTTAAAATCCTGTCTACTTATTTTGAAAACAACTATGTTATTGTGTACTGTCTCAGGCAGGAATGAAATAGAAAACGGCATTCATTTTCCCAGTAAAGTATAACATAAATATTTTACCACCATTTATTATTAGTTTGCCATTTCCTGCTGACAGCAATTCCAACTTTGCCAGCAGGCACTGTGTCTCACAATCATATTGTGTTTGGAACAAATTAAGACAAACACAATTTCTTATAAAATAAATGAACAAAATTTGCAACAAAAACCTCTTCTGAAGCTAAATGAGCATTTCTTTTAAGTGCTGACACTTGGTATTATTTAATTTGCATACAGCACATTTCACTTTTACTGGAAAACAATGAAGTTAACGAAGAACTAAGTCATCTGTACTTTCAGGGATAATTGAACATTGCTCGATTTAGAACTGTTTTATATTAATGCTGTGAAGGAGCAGCCTACATCATGGTAAGTTTGTCAGCACTTTCAAACGCAAGCATACTTTTGGCCCAGTGACATATGAAGTGGATGGATCAAAATGGAATACAAAATAGACTGTAATGACACTTAACTTGAGCTGATTTAGAAATACTTTAAATACAGGGAGTGACACTGAGCCTTTTTCTTCCTGTGAGACATAATCCTCACTTCATAAGATTAGTTGATGGTTTAAGGTTAACAAAGAGAGAAAATCTTTATTTCTTATAATTTTGCTCTTGCCTATATACTTTCTCTTAGGCACTAAAGTATTTTCCTGGATGAAGTGGGACAAATAAAGTGATTTATGCTATGATTGCCTTCCAGTTTTTGTTACAGCTGAGTGAAAGTGCAGTGAACCCATGATTTTGACCTACTCCCCAAAGGCTTTGAAGATACACTCTACCTATAGTACCTATGGTACTGATCTTGAGTATGTGAGTTGTTTGACTTTTTTTAAACTTATAGGGTAGAAATAGATAACACCTTTGGATTTCTGGTGTAGAAAATTAGAAATAAGAACAATTGCATAGAAATAAAAAAAACTTAGGTATAGAACTGTAATCCTTCAGAGGTAGGAATTGGTCCAAGTCATTTAGGCCTCACTTGAACTGAGTTTGATATAGAAGTGCAAACTTTGAACTGTACATTCCCTTTTTGATTTCCCCCCCTCTTTGCTGAATTCACTCTTACAGAAGGCACTCAGCTGATAACATAGGTACCATTAATCTGCAGATTTCTACAGACTACAAGCAGCATTTCTAGAAGAGCTTCCCTGTAAAATCCTGCAGATATGCTCCAAACTTTAAAACAAATAGCCCACCTTACAGATGAAAGACTGGGTTTAACCTCTCCCTGCTGATTCATTCTTTGGCCGCTCAGCTGGGAATATCAATTGTGATAGTAATTCTTCTTCTTTAAATAATTTGGAAGGGTGACAAATTATAGCTGCCTCAGAAATTTTGCAGTCAGGAAAAAAAATGCAATTTTAAAATACATTCCTTTAAAAATTTAAATAAGCAATACAATTAGCTAAGCACTTACATTTCATTAGGAATAGCAAGTAAAATTAATAAGTAAATTCAATGAAAAAATGATTATGTGTCACAGTATATAGTTTTTACATTGACATTTCACATAATCTGACTTTGCTAAGAGGAGAAATCACTCGTCTGTTAAAATTACTTTTTAAAAGCTGTCAAAATTGGAAAACCTGCTGTCAAAAATATGATGAGAAAAGTTTAAAAATGGTAAAGTATGTTGACTTAGACAAAAAATATTACCTTTAGAGTGGAAAACTTGAATATTGTATCATTATCTTCTACACAGAGGAAAAGCGTTATCTTTTCCAAGCCATCCTTTTTTTTTTTTTTTTTAACATTTTAAATCTATGTTTTGCATTTACATTTCAATATGAATGGGACTTCATCCAATTTATGCTGCAGCAGAAGCTGAAAGTAGCAGGTATTTGGACATTTATATTTTAATTGTATGCCTGCATTTTACCATTTTTAAAAAGGACAAGATTCACAGGCCTCTAAGGGTGAAGTCCACTGTTCATCTACTCCCTGATCCTGCAAACTGCTGTGTGCAAGGGCCCATGGAATGGAGTTTGGCTGCTGGCTGGCAGGTAGTTTGCTAGCAGAAAGAGGTCCATCCTGCTTTCAGTTAGCATTTTGGCATCACCAGTGGTCACAGACCCTGCTTCTCCAGCATGTCTCCACCGTGTTTAAGGACAATTTCAAAGAAGGTGACAATTCAGTCTCCATGCACATTCAGTGTTTGGCCTCTTTGTTGAGACTGCCAGCAAGGATGCCAATTAGAGCCATTCAAAAAAATCCAGTTATGCTGTGGTAATAATGAAGTACAGATTTAGAGGGATATAATCCAAAATCATAATTAAATGGAAATGAGAAAAAAACAGAATCTGAAATAAGATTTGACTAAGAGCTACAGAAGTATATCTCTCTAAGTACATCTCATTTTTGCCAGTTACTATTTCAGCCATTGCTGCCTTTAACACTATGCAGCCCTTAATAGTACATCTCTAAATTGCTGTCCCTGCATGCATGTAGGTAAAACTGACTACACGTGAAGCAGTGAGAGTCATTCTGAAGGAAGAGTGCACATGGCAGTAGAATCTGACTATGATGCCTTAACCACAGTTCTAAACACATACTGCACAGAAGTCATTAAATTGGACCTGGGGGGTGGAAAGTAATCAAAAGATTATTCTGTTTTTGCTTCACTAGTACTTCACTTCTTCTGGCATTATGCCTGTGATGTCCTTTCACTCTCATCTATGCAAAGGCAGTGAAGTACTTCTGCTCTCTAACACTGTTCCTTGAAGTACAGCCAGATTTAATCTTGCTGTCAGCCTGCATTTAATACATCTTGAAATATACTAATATTTTCGAGTTTGGAGAATGGCTACTGAAAACTGTTAATGGCAACATGACAAAATATATAGGGAAGCCATTCATGTGAATTATATTTCCTCTTAGGTCATGAATTCCATGGTTTCTGTTTTGTTTTCTCCACATCTGAGCAATTCTTTACCTTTCCACATCCAAGTGCCCTTGAAACATCCTTCTTTCCAGGTTTTCTACACAAATGATGTTTTGCAGTTCTTCTCCTAGAGTTTTTCTGGCCCACTTGTCTGCTTCTGCTCCTTAGACACGTTGATTCATGTCCTTCTTTTAAAATTAATTTGCACTCTGATGGCTCAAAAAATCTTTTCCAACCTAATCCAGTAAGCAGTACTGTCTGAAGGCTTGAGCATACTTTGCTCTGGCTCACACTGACCACAGAAGAGTTTAACAGTCTTTAAATGAATTTGATCAAATGAAAAAATTTTCTTAGCTGAGCAAATGGGAATTTAGAGTCAGATGTGGGAGGCTGCATCTCTTGCATTTTATAATCAGCCTGACTCACTTCAATGTGTGTGGGGGCTGCTCTTTCAGCTCATGAATACCACCACATCAACACAAGATTCTTTGGGGTCCATTTATCTGTCTGTCTATCTGAACACCCACGTTGTTTCTTCAGTGCCCCTGGTGCATGTTGTCCAAGCTCTTGGAACTTATTTACTGCTTTAGGTTGCAGTAGAGCAAGGAGGAATAATTTCACCGTAGCCTAACACACCTAACAAGGACTCCACCTTTGATTCTACTTTGAATTCTAATGGTGATCAAAACAGAGATAGCTGACCTCCAGTAGTTACTTTGGTGCAATACAGAATGATTTGTCATTGCTCCAGAGAAGACATCATTACATTTTGATGAAAATTATCTGAATCTATTCTGAAGAGAAGTCGCAAGCTATATATAAATTATATATAGTATATAGAAGTATATATAATATAATAGAAGTATATATAGTATACAGAAGTATAGATAAGGACATAGGACATTCTGGACTGCTAATAAAAATACTGCAAAATCTGACCATACATGGTAAGATAAATATTAGAATCTGAAGCTCAGACAGGATAAAAAGGAAATTGATTAAAATCAAGAGAGAAGTGAGTTACATTCTTTGTAAACTGAGGATAATTGGAGTTCTTTGGAGGAGGTTGA
This sequence comes from Rhadina sibilatrix, assembly GCA_013400275.1. NCBI lineage: Eukaryota > Metazoa > Chordata > Aves > Passeriformes > Phylloscopidae > Rhadina > Rhadina sibilatrix. The sequence goes on along the minus strand of VWYO01015022.1, from coordinate 24,472 downwards.
CCAGTATTTAAAGAGCATGTATACAGAATTCTTTTATTAGAAACCTAGTGGACCTTTCCCTTATATCAGAGCTGATCAGGTATCAGAAGGATCTCAAGTACCCTTTTGAAAACTAACAAACTTGCTGATGATCCTTTGGAAAGGTTGGGCCATGATGAATACAATTCTAGCGAGCCAGGGTAAAAGGTATATAGAGGTACAAGGAGATATTGGAAATATGGCTCAGAGGCTCTTATGTCATTGGAATAATTTGTTGAGGAGGTAAACAGATGAAAATAGAGGATAAAAGTAAAATTCCACTTGGGCTTCTGAAACTCACCCCTGTCCTTTTCAGCTGGTCTTTATGTGGCAATAATACAGATTTGAATACAACTTTACCACAGTAGACAGACTTAGGGATTAATTTATATAATCTTTTTTATTAATTTAAACCGTTGATTGTAGCCATCTTGTATAACTAACTGCTAAGATTTTGATTAAGATTACTTTAGTTAGGGAGCTATTAGAGACAAAACATACCATTACTGTCTCTAAATCTAACAGTTCAGAGAAATAAAAGAGTTTCTCCCAATAAGTCTCTATATTGTTGCTATTACTGTTATAACCACTTTCCATAAGATTTCATTTGCATGAGGGCTGTATCAGCAGACTGCAGATTCTGTTTTTTTCATCATCCTGATCAGTGCAGTCATGATGTGCAGAAAGAAAGAGGAATTCATGCTCATAAAGCTAGTCTGTACTCTCGGTAGAGTAGACCATCAGATTAGCCAGAAAGCACTCTTAAAAAGTGGAGAAGCTAATTAAGACACAAGTAAGACCTATAGTACCTCCATGGAAACTCAGACTCATTTATGAACTGCTGCTGTTTTTATGCTTGTTATGTGTTTTAGGTTAAACAGTGTTTTTAATGGCAGGTTTGTTCATCACGGAGGAAATTGCACAGACTCATCAGCATTAATGCACCAAGGAAGAAAATACAGGCAGAAATGTAGCATGGATGTATTGCCAAAATACGAAAAAAGCATTCTTAGAGACAGAAATCAAACACACATTCTCGGCTAAAAGAGACATTGCAAAAATTTTCATGTTGCTTAGAAAGAAGCTGGTCTTTGTCCTGACTATTCTGTCATACCAGGGTGTGCAAAGGTTAAGAAATCCCTGTCACCCCTGGGTTATGTGGCACCAAGAAAGTTGATGAAGGGCATGCTGCAAATCATTTTCCTTTCTAGCACAAACAATTCTAAAAAGTACTTGCAGTGTTCACATAACTTTCTTTAACTTAAGACACTTGAGTGGAAGTAATTTTGCAATACAATTAGCATAATTATTGATTTATCATGCATCAGCTGCTCCAGGTTAAATGTTTGAGCCTTTATGCTTACTGTGAAGTTAATTCAAAGTACCTCATGATCTTTATCATGTATGCTGTGGGATTTCTCAGACAATCTTTGCCACAGAGCAGAGCACATCAGATAACTCATTACTCTGTATTAATTTTTTGTGTTTCAAAGTCCTTTGGATTCATAAATATTATGCAAATATTTGAAGTATTCAAGAGCTATGTAGTGGGTGCATAAATCATGAGGTTGCCTTAAGAACAGAGACATACTTGAACAGAGTGAGAAAGAATTGAAATGTACCTAGAGAGAAAAGTAGCAATAGAGGCAGGGACAGACACAGAATTAGAGGTAGAGATATTTATGGCTCTTTTTGTTCACATTGATTCAGGTCTAATTTTCAAGATCTTTCACCCAACTATTTTCACAGTACATAGAAGTGAGTTTTTAAAAAAGTCAGTAAGATTTAATTAATTCATAATTATCATTCTTGTTTCTAATAAGGCACCAAATTATCTTGATGGTTTGCAACAAAATCACAGCATTTAGCAATTCTGTGGTTTTTTTACACAACTGGTCTTCAGGTTGCTCTTGACTCTAAAACTGACTTCATGTTTAGCATGTTTTATAAAATGAAGGCTGTTTTGTACAGATTCTTTGAGAGTGGAATCTTCCTTAAGCAGCATTGCAACAAACCTACTGTTGATGGAAAGAATTATTTTCCTCTCACCCTCCAATATGATGCTCAAAAAGAAACTCGATAATCCAATCTTAAAAGAGTATTCTCTAGGTTCAGATATTGAAAATATAAAATGGTTTGGAATAGAGGATGGGGCTTGCAGTTAGAATGATTAAAATGTGTAAACATTGTTTTTCTTGTAAGAGATATTAAAAAAGGAGGTTGAATTGATCTGAAAGATTTCAAGGTAGAAGAGTTTGATAAGCAATCCACTGAAGAAAATTGATACCAGTAGTTTAAAATCAAGCTGCAAATGAACTGCAGCTACTAAAAAATATGTATTCATTTCTTTAAAATAGCATGCCCAGCTCCTGATCACTGTTGTATTCTAATAGACAAGACCCTGTCTGCTGGGTAAGCTTATGACTCAAATTCACTGATTTCAATACATTTGTGCATTCATATATTTTTCTGCATGTGTTCCTTGTGCTCTGTCTTTAATTACAATCAGAAATGAGAGCAGGCTGTGGAGCCGAAACCAGGGAAGTATGGGGATCTTGGAGCTTTCTGCTTTATGGAACCAAGAGGAAAACGTTGAATTACTAAAAAAATAGTTATATTCTTCTGTCAGCTTCTCCTGGACAGGTTCTGATCGTAGCTCCTGGAATTCTCCACACTAACTTGAAATGTTGGGTTTAAAATCTCCAATTTTTCTAAGCTCATAGATTCCCTAAATCTTCCAGAATAAGTCTGTACTTACATTTAGATGAAACTCTTACTGTACAATTTCTCTCAGCTTTATAGTGACAGTAGCAGTGACATACCAAAGTCATAATCAGTTCATAGCACGATGTATAACCCACTCTTCCAACTTTGCTATCATGAACTTTTGTGTAGGAGGATCAAATGTTGGCTATTAATGGTTTCTGGAAGAGGCAAATGAAAAGAAGAAATAGGACAATCCTCTCTGTATCTCTCTTAAGAGGAAATCATCAAAAGGAGAGCCTTTTGGTCAAAATGAATACTTCGGCATTTTAAAAAGTCATGTGCAAAAAAGCATTTCTGAAATGTCCTCATAGCGAAAGGATTTTAACAAATGAAAAAAGAAATTATAATTCCATATCAAAAATCTGAAGAGGGAGGGAATATTTTTGCTGTGTGCAAGCTGAATCAAGTTAATGAGGCATCTAACACTGCGAAAAGAGCGTTCTCTATAAATAAATCCCGTCTGATTGGGATATATTAGTCTTCTGATAACACTCTATAGCATACAGATGCTTTGAATAGAACGTGTATGTGTGCAAATACTCAGATCCATTGGAGTTACTGTTCTCCAAGTCCTTGTCCATGATGCATATTGCAGTCATTTTCATATTTAAGCACTGAATAAAACCTCAGTCTCACTCCACTGCCCGGTTTGAATAGGTAGGTTTAGCAGCTAGGCTATGTGAAAGCTCTGGAGATTGTATTTCACACACAGAGATGTGGCTAAAGAGCAGCTGTGTATCCTGTCAGTGGAAGACTCTTCATCTGCTTGCCCCTCTGGTGCGCTCTCCCAACACTTTGCTAGCACTTTGCCAACACTTTTGTAATGCTTGTGCTTTCAAGAGCTTTAAAGGATCAAGGAGTGAGGCCTTGTGTCACAGAGTACTTTCCCCTGTCACTACCCTGGCTCTATGCTTCTGTGTGTCATTGAGACTGTGGTGACTGTGAAGGCAGCATGGGTAAACAGCCAGGAGAAAAATGAGATGAAGTTACAGTGTCTGGTAGCTTTCTCAGAAGCCAATGTGTGTTTACCTTCAAAATCTCTAATAAGAGGGTCAATTTGTTGGGGTTTTTCTTGGTGGTTGTTATGGTTGGTGATTATTTTTTCTGAGAGAAATGATTTGGAAAGTTCATTTGAAAAAAGTTTTCTCATTTTTTGTTTGTTTGTATGCTTGTTTTTGTTTTACCCTCCAGGAAACTGAAAGGTCTTTCTTTGTGAAGTATCATACCCTTACTTTTCCTTGAAATTGTGCTATAGTTACCTATGCATTGTGTTTTCACATTTTTCTTATGGATTTTCTTCTTTGGAAATCTTATTTATTCTCTCCCCAGTTTGAGAACAAAGAGATCAGGATCTTTGGAGAAGGTGCTCATGCTGCTTTGTTGTGATCAGAAAAGGTAACCTAGAGTTTTGGGAATGTCGCAGAGGAATTCAGAAGCTTTAGGAGTATTTACTGTGTGTAGCTCAGAATAGAATAAGCAAATACCCAACACTTCAGTTCCAGGAAAGACTGGGAATCAATAGAGCACAATTAACAATGCAATCCTAAGAAAAAAATTTATAAAATATCTATTATGTATTTCCTTTAAATATAGTAAGGTGGCTGTACTTAGTGCCTTTTATTTTTGTCCTGAAGACTGGGCAAGAGAGGGTTTAATTTTCTTTTCTACATATAATTGCTTGGTGGGCAAATTAGCTTTTGAATTAAAATGCAAAACTTATTATGAGCTATCAGTTAGTTATTAAGACTATTTGATATCACAGGAATTTAGACCACAGTTTTTTGAAGTCAAGTATCCCCCACGCCCTTTGAGGATCTGGATGATTGGACTCAGAGTGATAAGACTGAGTGAGTAGTGATATATTTAAAAGTGTACTAACATGTTTAGTTAGGAAAAAATACTTGTGCTGTAGCTCAGGATAATTTGGTGCTACTTTATAAGAATATTGCATAAAATTAATGCTTAGAGATTACTTTGTCTTTTCTAGTTTTATTTGTGCTCAATTTTTATAGTACACAAACATGAATCAAAATGCTGTTTAATAAATCAAGTCTGAAAACTCTATGATCACTGCCATTATGCTTTTTGGAAAGGAAGACCTCCCTGAAAAGCTGATATCAATCATTCTTGTCTGAGGTCTGAAGCAAATGTAACCTGCAAAGGCTGGTAGCTGGGCTATCTGCCATCATTGCTGGCAGCATAAAGGCTCCGGATACAGTGTTCTAATAGGAGGAATATGGAGAGAAATCTGTCTGCTTTTAACGTGTGTTAGGTTTTTGAGATTAATTCATGTTTTTATGTATGTAAACAGTGATCGAGATTTCAGGGTCTATGGATGGCTTTCCACTGCTGTGCCCTCTGGACAGTTTGTTGCCCTGTCTACTATTCCGGTTTTTCACTTTATGTAAGACTGTCCCTGCTTTTGAGGAATGGCCTGGGAGAGTTATTGGTCCAAAATCAAGAGGGATAGAAGTCCTGGACAGAGATGTTGGCTTTGCTATAGGAATGTACAGTACTAGTGAAATAGAGCCACAATGAAGACAGTGGTCAAATTATATGAGGACAGGGTTGATATTGCTTTACTGTGGCACAAATGGACAATTAACAGTCATGCAGAATGGGGAGTGCCAAATACTTAATACTCAGGATTTAGCTACTAAACTTATAATTACTAGAATCTTCCAAGACATTTTTAGATTTCCCTTCTGTAGATGAAGGGATTATACAAATTGCTAATCACTGGATAAAAAATATTTAAAGGGAATACACGTTTAGTATCACTTACGACGTAAACACAGACCCTCATTTTAAGTGATGACTGGAAGAAAGAAATAAGAGCATGTGAACAAGACTAATTATGTTAACCCAGCTTATATATATGCATTAAAATTTTAACATTATTGCACTCTTCAAAACAACCTATAACAGAAAAATATAAAGGTCCTTCTCTTTTTATGCTAATAAGTAGTCATCCAGAAACCCCCAAACCCAACCTTCAGAAAAAATATACAAAAATGCTTTTCCTCTGAATACATATTTAAAATGAAGACATGATGACAGCTTTCATTTGAGCACTGGACAATTTTTTTTCAGAGTTTGCTGCTGTTCATGCAAAATAAGTTGCTGTGATTGCAACATATGTATTATATGGCACATATGCTACCTCTTAGATAAAAGTGTAACTCTTGTGGTTCCTAGCATTTTTCTAAGGACATACAGTGTTTAACAGTAACAGATCTTTTTATAATACTTTTGCCATGTTTTTGGCAACTAAATATTTTTTCTTTAACCTTTCTCATTCATAAGTTAAATTTGTTGTTAGAGAAAAATGGAGTGTGGAGGTAGAAAGCAACAGTGTGAATAAGAGAGCAAGAGTGTTTTGACTGGCAGTTTTCTCTTTGGCTACCATTTTGTGTTTCTTTGTTGTAATGCAGAAGGGCAATAAATTGCCAGCTGCAAACAAGGGTCTGTTTAGCTGTGTACAGAAAATCATATACAATCAATGGCGGGTTAAAATGCTGGTGTGGCACTTTAGAAATTAGGAATAAGAACTACTCCTAAGAATAATGTGGGCTTATTGTCTAATTTTGGACATATACAGTAAAATACATTTTTTTTCTAGCTATTTGTTTTATTATGTTCAGTCCTGAAACCCTTCTAAGGGTTATGGTTATTGAAACATATTTTCACACACACAATAATGAATCACAGCAATAAGACAAATAACCAAAACTCCATCCACAGTATCAATGATTAAGTGTTTTTTCTTGAGAATATTCCCATGAAACCAGTGGAACAAACCATCTGAAGCATTTTTACTACATGTGAGTGAGGAAGACAATGAGCCCTGCTTTAGGGTTGAACACGAAGCAAGCTTTCTCTTAAGGACAGCATTATTTGTTCCCTACCTAAATCCTTAGTAAATGAAAGTGGACCTTCAGTCTTCTCCCTCTTACTCCCAGAAATGATCCCATTATACTGGTAGTTCATAAATATGCAGCAAAGCCCATCTGTTCTATCTTGTGATTTAAGATAGCATCCTGCAATTCTTTGCAACGTCTGGATCTGATCACAAAGGCAGCAGAGGCAATGCTAAGGCCACCATTACTCTCAGGTGTGTTGGCTCAGGGCTCCTGAGGAGCTCTGACATGACTGTCATGTCAGTCTCTATCAGAAGTGATCCTGTGTCCCTGTCTGTTGCCCATCGTTCAGGAGAGCCCATTGTTCACAGAGCACTTCCTAGACGAGGGGCTACCTGTGCTCCTGGAGGAGGGGCCCATCTTGAATCTCTTGAGCACTTGCCTAGGGCTGCTTTCCCTGGATCAGGCCAGAGCACACCATTACACTGTCACTATCTTCAGATGGAGATGAATTTTTAGGCAATCTGTAGATCTGAGCTTACTGTCAGAATTATGAAAAGCCTTGGAAGGAATTCCATAAATGTTCAAAAATAGCTATTCATAAGCAACAACAGAATAGAAGTAACAGTTTGAGAGATTTTTTAACTCCATTACTTGTACATATTTATACTATATAGTGCCTGTCACAGATAATGTACAGCAGATTTATCATGCTTTATTATTTTAAAGAAGAGTTTGCTCTCTGAATGACGTATGAAATAAATTGCAAATAAACAAGATGCTGCTTAATAAAACAATTAGTTCTCTGCAGGCTCTGGCAGTGTTTTCTGAATTCTTATCAGCCCTGGTTTACAGCTGTAACTTCAGGATATAATAGGAGATTGAATCGTATACAGGCAACAAAACAGATGATCAAATTCACAAGGGATCATATCAGGCTTTTTCCAGTACCAAAGAAACATATTAATCCTTGTCACTGTTTTTTGAAACGCTGTGACAGAAATAAACCTGTACTGTAACTTGGCCCTTTTAATGAGCTTCTGGAGTGTGGGCCTTCCACTCAGCACCTGAAAAACACAACAAAACACCTTTTACATTAAAGATGTGAGGTTTGCTGCTGGCTAAATTTGTACACAGAAGTCTATAAACCAGTGCTCAGCCAGCTGGGAAGCAAGAAAGCAAATTCAGATTCTGTCATGAACTTCACAGACCAATTATCTACTTGGAATCATGGGAGTTTAACAAACAAATACCAGCCCCTGCTGAGCCTTTTCAGTCCAGCAGCTTATGGGTGATTCAGTTGCATCAGAGGCTTTTAGACTGATCAATTCTTAATCACAAAGCGCAAAAATTATTCTCAGACTCATGTCAGTTTCTTTGGACACCTTTGTTAACAATCTGCTTCAAATCATTTTTTTAAAGAACTGCAGACACTGTTTTTATTGACTTGCCACTTGTAAAATGTTTATAGCTTGTTAATTTATATTTACCCCTTTACTTTTGCCTGCAAATCAACATCACTTAGCACAGTTTGGTTACACTTTGTCCAAAGGAAATTACAGAAGCCTGCTATGGGGCTAAAATGAAGGAAAGCTGAGGAAAATCAATACACTGATGATTAAACAGATCGTAGCAAATTCACGGTTGTAAGCTACAGCATGGAGACATCAGTGTGATGCCTATCTAGCAGTTAATGTCCTTTCAGCCAGTTGAAGAAAATTTTACAATAAGGCAAAATGTAACAGAAAAAATACAAGCTACTACAGAGCAATCCTTTTTTTTGCTCGGTAGGAACAGTCCTGTTATTCAAATTTTATTTTGTTATTTGTCTTCAGAGTAACTGTAGAAAAGGTTTAGATTTAAGAAAATCTGTTTTATGAGAAAATTTGCAGGGGGAGTTTTAATGAACTCTTTGACTTGCAGTATCATTCACATCTACTGTAAAAGCTCTGTATTTATTGTTATTTTAAACCACTCTTTTCTGTCAGTGAAGTTCAAGTGTGATAATTTCTATTTTAATCCTCCTTTTGCTTTAATTAGAAGACAAAAAGGTATAAGCCTGTTTCTAAACAACTATCCTAACAAGAATGAAAATATTTAGTGTAAATTGTATACTGTTTAACAAAGTGAGAGTCTGTCACTACTCATTTTAATAGAGAAAAAAATAGCCAAATGTGGGGTTTTGCACATTAAATTCTTGTTTACATTTAAAAGCACAGAAGATGTATTTATAAACTTGAATGGAAGGAGGAAAACAGCCTTGGGAACAATAGGCAAACACCAGTACAAGAGTAAAGCAAGGATCCTGAGTGGGTCCAGGGAATTCCAATTTGTAGATGCTTCTAACTTATGCACAGGATAGGTTTCCTCTCTGCTACCCCCTGCTCTGCCTCCACAGCACAATGTGACCCTGTGTGGTGTAGGCTTACTAACCAGTAGCCATATACAATAGATTATGTATAATGAACTTGAAGCATTAGGCTAAAATTATCACTATTGATAGGAACAGGGATGTCAGAGAAGAATTAATGGCAAATAGACAGAATTTAGCAACTCTGACTCGAGCTTTTGCATATCAGCATACGCCTGTTTCAGGGGGTTTCAAAGGCTGGTGTAAGGAGATGGCCCACAGAGAAGGCCTCATTCCCTCCTTAGAAAGGACACTCGGGGAGCAAAGGACATCATTTCTCTTCCTCACGCAGCTTGAGCATCTGCAGAAAATGTTCGCTCTGGTGAGGGAACATTGCTGACCTACTCCTTGATTTTCCTGCCAGCCTGGCGCCTTTCAGCCCCCTTGCCCTGCGGTGCCGTGCCCTGGCGCCGTGGCACGGCGCGGGCAGCGGCCGGCCCAGCTGGGAGGGGCAGCGGTGCCTTGAATTACTACTGCTCCCACCATGTCCCTCCAGCACTCCTCAGAGGCTCCACTGAGCCCCCAGCAGAGCAAAGGAAAGCACAGCTGCATTCAGGCTTCCTCTTGCTGTGCTCTCCTCTCTTTATCCAGAATTATGCATGTTTATATGCTCACTCAAAAATCAGCAGAAGAAAATGCTTGGGCCTTACTTCTGAACTCTAATGTGACAGCGCTGCTCCTCACAGACGCATACCACCTTTCTTTTGAGAATTTCCAAAAGAACCATAGTTTTATACTGAAAAATAACCCTGAAATTCTTTAATTAGGAGAAACGTCGTAAGGAGAACATGAAGTGCCAGAAACTTTATCTGTGTGCTAAGCTACATTCTGCTGCTGATTTATTTATATGATGGACTGTCTTTATTTAGCTGATAATTTTATCCTTTATCCAGTCTTTAAAAATCTGCTGTTTTTCTAAGAGGTTCTGCACCAAAAAAGATTTTTGTTTTGGTTTGAAGCAGGTAAATGCATAATTGCTTTAATAAATAGTATTATTTAATTAGTCAAATAAACAAAAATAAGCTAGAACTAATTTTTCTGAATGATAGCTTCTTGTAAACTGTGGTATCATCTGGGGAGCAATAGATTCAGCAGTATTTTAAGGCGTTTAAAAATTCCTAATAAAATGTAGACAGAAATATTCTCAGTATTAAAAAAAGTAAGAACTATAAATACACACAAATAGATTTCAAAGAAAAAATAGTCTCTGAACTCAACCTGTGCAAAAATCTAGTTACATTTCATATTTTCATTACAAGTTAAGTTGCAAACTCAGTACAAGGATGAAGAAAATCAAAAGAAAATGCAAATATGACAGATATTAAATATACAAAAGAAAATTGCAAAAGAAGATGAAGATAAAATGTTATTAACTGAAGATTTGTTACTTCCACAATTCACACAGCAATTTAAAGTAAAATTTCAACTAAAATGTTTTAAAAAGTTTTAGTGATGTTTTCCATCATTTAGATCATAAACATGAATTAGAAACTTACCTTTGAAAAGATTTACTTCTAATGAACAGTGTAATAGACTGATAATTTTACTGAAAGATTTAACTTTTCCTGTGCTTTTCTCATATTCTATATCTAGACCTGTAATGAATAGGATAAAATAACTGCTAGTGAGAGTTGTAGTAAAACATGTCTGCATGATCTTGATAGATTAAAAAGTGAAAAAATGCAAAAAAATTACTGGAAATTGTGGGAAAAGATCCATGCCAAACCCTCTTGGGTTTGCCATTTTAATTGTGCTCCTAGGTATGTAGTTTTCAAGATTTTCTTCAGTTGTGGCATTGAAGGAAAAGTAAAATGAAGTGACAGAACAGATTAGAAGGCGATAATGGAAGGGAAAGTGAATAAACCAAGTGTAAACTTTTGAGAGGAAACACTAGTGTAAAGCCCACTAGTTATATGCTTTTTTTAAAAAAAAAAATTGTAACTCAAATGTTTTGATGAAGATCACTAATGAACTTTTTTATTAAGTAGTGATCCATAATCAAGAGTAAATATGAGCGTGTTACCAAAATATTCTTTTTCAAGGGTCAGGTTCCTTGAAGTTACTAATAATCTTTGCTATTTATGTTAAAATTACACAATAAGCTTATTCTGTAAAAAAATATTCTACTGCTATTCAGTTGCTTACATTAATTCCTATTGGACTATGATATGCTATTTATGAATGGAATTCTTGTTAATTTTGGCATGTTATTTATCTTATTATAGAAAGCATATAATTAAAAGAAAGTATAGCCATAATAAATGTTAAATTTTTTTGATAGCAAAAAACCAAATGGAAAGTCATATATTGTGATGTTTGGTGAAACGCCCCATCAGCAACAAAATTCCTTGAAAATCTCTGAACAATGCACTTAATTTTTTAAAACTTTGTCAAACTGATTAGCTTGCTAAAGATCTGATCATTAAGATTTTAGATTGTTTCTCTGTTAAATCAGATATGCCTCCTACAATTTTTACAATACTTCCTTTATAAATTAATTGTTCTGTGGTTACTTGTTAAAGAATCTCCCCCACGTGAAAAAGCAAAATCTCAGTAGACGCGGATTTTACACTGCACTAGATCAATCCCAATACCAGTAAATGGATATTATTAAACAGCATGGGGTAGTGCAAACTGGGAAAGAAAACTTGTAGTGTGCTGCCTTTGAGCAGACCTGGCTTGCATGCTGTGACAGGGCAATTGTCGACATGCTTTTTCATGCCAATCTGCAGCTTTTTCAACTCTAGATGCTATGGCAACCAGGGTTTAACAGACTAAGCAGCTAACAAGCTTCCCTGATGGAATTGTCTGGTTGTATGATTGCCTTGTCTTAGTGAAAATATAAAATAGACCGAAGACACTTGTGGACATTTGTCAAACTGATTATAATTTGGACACTCAGCTCATAATTATCTGTTATATATTGCATAGTATTGACCGTCAGTGTTTTCCATGCTGTCTGTAGAGAACCCAAGTGCCTTTCTGTACACCCTGTTTCCTGTGGAAAGAATGGGTTTTGGTTAGGCTGAGTTGGTCAACATGGCAGTTAATATTACATGGATATAGAAAATAAATGCCATTAGTTTAAAGGTTTCTTTCCCCTTTTTCTCTGTTTTTTTTTTGTTGTTGTTGGTTTTGCGTTTTTTTTTTTTTTTCTTTTTTTTTTTAGTTTGTTATTAAAATAAAAGAAAGAAAACATAATCAAATTTTAAAGTAACACAATTCTTTACAAACATATAAAACTCCAAAAACTACATTTTTAGGGAACAGTTTTAAAAATCTGTAGGTTTCCTATGTTGATTTATCGGGTAGTTGAGTTCTTTTTGGCCCCAAGGAATGGTTTGTGTTTCTTACTTGCTTGTTTGTTATTATTTAATTTATTCTCAGAAGAAAAGGGCATTCACCACAAAACACAGGCCTAAGACTACATGTTTCCAGCACCTTTTACAAGCTGAAATCTGTGGAACTCATTACTTTGCAAAGACTACTTGGCCATGTAGAACACTGCTTCATTGCTTTGAATTGCTTTCAATTCTAATGAAAGCTAAGCAGAATGTTTTTACTGTCCTATTTTCTTGTTGTTGTTGGTTGGTTGTTTCATTTGTTTGTTTGCTTTTTTTCTGAGGAGGAAATTCAGAATTCATACTTTTCTATGTGTATTTTTTGTGGCATTTTTACTCATACTGCATTTTGGGGTGAACCTCAGTGGGCTACAAGAAGACTCATAGGATGCAGATAAAGTTTGAGTTCACAAATGGGATTTTTGTCTTTGACAGTTTGACTCTTGGAATTTTATCACTGCAGATGGTCCTGACTAAAGGTATCCTCTCAGTGATCCTATTTGAGGGATATTGTCTACTACTGTACCTCTATGAGGCCAGCAAATACTCAGCTGATTCATTATATCCTGTAGGCAGCAGAGTTCCTTATCCAGTTGTGCAGGTCATCCTCAAGGCCTCACGAGTTAATGTTACAAATGTGCAGTGTTTTTTTCATGAAGGAGAAGGTGAATATCATGGACAGGATATTTGCGATCAGGCATTCTTCTTGCAAATATGAGGAGTTCATTCAGTTCCAAAGTGAAAGAACTGTGTATTGTTAAGTGAGTAAGGGAAAAACCTAACAAACTTTTATTTTATGAAGGTATAGACTTTTATAGATTTTTAAAATATTCTGATATTTAAGATGCTCAATTCACTTGTAGTTCGGAATTGTGCCCACATTCTCAAGAAGGCCAGTGGCATCCATGCCTGTATCAGCAACTGTGTAGCCAGCAGGACCAGGGCAGTGATTGCCCCCTGTGCTCAGCACTGGTGAGGCCACACCTCCAGTTCTGGGCCCCTCACTACATGAAAGACATTGAGACTTGATAGTGTCCAGAGAAGGGCAAGGGAGCTGGTGAAGGGTCTAGAGAGTAAGTCACAGGAGGAGTGGCTGAGAGAGCTGGGGTTGCTTAGCCTGGAGAAAAGGAGGCTACAGAGAGACCTTGTTGGTCTCTACAACTACTTGAAAGGAAACTCTAATGAGGAAGCTGGTCTCTTCTCCCAGGCAGCTAGTGATAAGACAGAGGAAATGGCCTCAAGCACCTTTAGGGGAGGTTCAGGTTTGACATTGGGAAGAATTTCTTCACTGAAAGGGTGTGTAAGCATTGAAACAGGCCATCCAGGGAAGTGGTAGAGTCATGCCTGGAAGTGTTCAGTAAATGATTGGGTGTGGCACTTAGTGCTATGGTGGTGTTTGGTCAAAAGTTGGGCTCAGTCATCTTGAAAGTCTTTTCCAGCCTTAATGATTCTGTGACTTTGTTGGTTTCTGTTTCCAGTTAGTATTGATGAAGAATCATAAATGCATCTTTGATAATAGGATGTCCTTAAAAGGCTTAGTCTTTTTCCAGCTTCAGAAACCTTCAAAAAAAACCTTTCTGTGTAGCTTTAGAGACATCCAACAAAAGCCAATACTTTCTTTTAAGCCGCTCATCTAGATTTCTCCTCAGCTGGCAAGCAAGGTAAGGCCATAGTCTTTACTTGACTGTATGTCAACCTTTGTAAGCTACTCCAAAGAATCACTGTGTTCATCGTATGTTTTATTTTTTTGAATATGTATATTTTGACTTGACATAATATGTTGTGATAAATTTTATTTATATTTTGCTCCTCTAGTTGCACAGACTTTAAAATGTTTTGAAAAGGCCTTTTTTGTTGTTTTTGTTGACTGAATGGGAAAAATATCACAGTGGTAACACCCCAGTGTACAAATAACTAACTTTGGCTGTGGGAAACAGTAACTGTGACCTGTGGAGCTTTTGATCACTGTCTCATGTATGGGGCTCCCAGGTCTCAGCCACCATCTAGCCAGAGTACATTAACCTCTTTCTGGCCATCTGACTTGGTGCATGCACCATTCAAACTGTTTGAAGTTCACAGTACTTTAAAACAGAAAATGAAAATTTGCCAGTTAAAGGAAATCTTTTTTTATGAGTTTAAATCAAAGATTACAATTAAAAGAGATGTGAATAAAATTGAAATAATCTATCCCAAACCCTCAGTCACTGGAGGTGTGATTTATACCCTTCTGCTCTGTATATTTAGTGATGAATCAAGTGGATAAAATTTGGATGCCTCCTCCCTGGAAGTGTTCAAAGCCAGGTTGATTTAGCCAGGAGTTTTAGCACTGTGGTCTAGAGGAAAGCGTCCTTGCTAATGGCAGCGGATTGGAACTAAATGAACTTTAATGTCACTTCAAATCCAACCTATTAAATAATTCTGTAATTTTTTCCCCTTTTATTAATGTACACATTCAGATTGCACATATCTGGCTCTTGTCTTTGAAAATCAGATTGTCAGGAGGACAAAAAAACCCCAAATAACTTGTTTTTCTATTTTTTTTTTTTTTAATTTTTCTGGACATCTTAGTTTAAAACAAAATCAAACAGAAAACCATTGGTTTTTTGTCCTGTCAGGATAAGCAAAAGTCTGGCAGATTTTGAACTGTGATGAGACTTCATCTTTTTGTGAATATTTACCTATTTAGTCTTAGAAGAAAGTGATATGACATTTTCTAACTATATTTACATATAGAATTTACCCATAGAAAACACAGAGTTGCCTTGAAGGAAAAGCTGAAAGGATATCAAGAAGCAGAAGGTCCTGTAAGGTACTCCTAAAAAACACCATCAAAAATCATTTATACCACTGGAAAAGCGAGGAACACATCAGCAAGTAATGACCAGTATACAAAGGAACTTCTGCAATATTTTACAATAGAACAGAATCATGGTGAGGTTGTTTGGTTTTGGTTTGGGAATTGGTTGTTTTTGTTTGTTTGTTTGTTTGTTTTTATATTGAACACTATGGATTTTCTTGTTGAACTGGGATCACTTTGAAATTGAGCAGTCTGCTACAAGTTTCCTTTATATAAACATAAACATAGAAAAAACCTGACTAAAACCTAAACAAAGAAGTGTAGCATCAGAATGTAATTGCCAATGCTCAGAATAAAGCTGATAAACATGTAAATTGCCTTCACTTCTGTAATTAATATAGGGGGACTGGCTAAGATCATCTTCATAGAATCCAACTCTGCTGTATTCAATTTTTATGATATACAAGTAGTACAGCAAAGAAATGTGAAAAGAATTCCCAGTAAATATCCTTCATTAAAAAGCAACCAGCCCATTCCTATTCATAGAATAGGAAACATATTTACTGTATTTACTTTATTTATTATAAGAAAATATCAGTTAGGACCAAAATTGAATTTTTGGTATTTCAATTTTTGGTTTATAATGCCTAAATTGTTAACACTAAAGGGAAAGCATTTTAAAGAAGTTAAAATTTTCAAATTATAGATGAGACTTTAACATTTTCTTCTTCTATCCAACTGTGTTGAATCTCAAGTTATGTGCCTTATTCTGAACAGATATTAGAATACATATAACTGACTAGAAAATAGTTCATAACCAAAAATGTTTATTTCTACATATAAACATGTAGATAAATGTGCATATAAAACATTAAGAAACCTCCCCAAACACTAAAGGCAATCTGAGCATTTAAAGCTTTTTAATTAGATATTAGAATTTTGTAATTTAAATGTATCCATATTCATTAAGATATGAATACATATTAATTATATGAATTTTTTCATTGTGCACAAATAGATTTTTAATTGGTGATCAGATTTCTGATCTTTGCAACCATTTAACATTAGGGAAAAGGATGCTAACAAATGGATTTCAACTGCTCATTTAGAATTTTGAACTGAAAACATTGCTTCACCCAAGTTACTCCATTTCCTCTGCAATAGCCGTATAATTCTGATTATTCTGATAATTTTGATTTCTTTTGCCTTTACCTGCTTGGTGACTTCATGAATGGCTGTTTCTCATGGTAGGATTAAAGCAATTAACTTTTGCAGAGAAGAGATAGTGCCAGTACTTATTTTGCTTGAAATGGTGGCAATATAAAAAAAACCAGTAGCAACGTAGTATGTCTTGTATAGTAGAGAAAGACTAGTTCTTTCTTATTATGAGGGAATATTAAAAGACTTTCCTACAAAGGTTTAGCTTCTATAAAAGAGTCATTTTCAGGAGCTTGGAATGGTTGGCTGGAGCACACATCAATTTGTTTGCTATTTCTAGAATATATTTTATCAACACCTTTTCTCTACAATTTACATTTTTCAAAATGTCACTGTTTCTATGTGAGATACTAAGTATGGACCAATTAACTATTGATGCTTTCTGCCAAGAATAAATGCTGCGATATAGCATATATACAGGACAGAGTAAATATTCTATGATGGAAATGAAGAAATTACCAGGCTACTGGTGAGTAATGCATCTTGAATATTACCTGAAGCCATGAGTCAGATGCTGATTATTAATGTAGAATCTGTTATAGAAACAGTTGAAACTGGGGGAAAAAAAAAAAAAAAAGAACATAAAGTCATCTAACTTTTTAGTTTTTTGTCTATTCTAGGGGGAAAAAAAAAAACCAAACCAAAACAGCTTACTTAACCTGTTTTGAAAATGTATTCAGCTAGGAAAATTTTTCAATATGGTTAATATGGTCAGAATGGTTTCAGCACAGTCAGATGAAAAGCCTCTTAAAAATCCCTACACAGAAGGAAGTAGGAAGTCTGAAAAAAATTAGATCTTCTCTGAAGCAACACTGTGGCTACTCTATCCAGGTGAAGAAGTGATAGAAAATAGGGGCTTTTAGAAAGTATCGTATCCTCAAAAGTATTTCTTGTACTTCTTAAGTAGTCTGGAGAGAGGATGAACAATTTGAAGTCTTGTGGAGCCTTTCAGGGTTTTTTTTCTGGTGACTCTTAAGTAGGGACTGAGGAATGTCAGAACATCTGGGGCTGAAAGCAGTTCATAGGTCCTTGCTGGTGGTTCCTATGTTCCCTGCTCTTAGATAACTGACTATTAGTCCAGAAATCACAGGGTTTGGTAGAAACTCAAAATACAAGTGGCTACATATTGGTAGAGAATGGTTGGGCAGAAAGTGATTCTTCCTAAAAAGTTACATTAGTTAAATTTTGGTTATTGTCACCAGTTTTTATTTACCACCATGTGGTATCACTGGATGAGGTGTTGATCTATAGTAATTTGGAAAATAGTAAATGGTTATGGCAGCTGTATCTGCATGTTATTTTATTTCAAAATGAGATGATGTGTCTGTAAAACATACCCATTAAAAATGGTCAGGTTTAGAAGTTTGATATAACCTTAAGGTAGCAACTGCTTCTCAAGAACCTTTGTAGGAAATGGAAAAAGAAAGTGAGAGATTGTAGTTACATATATATATATTTTTTTCCCCCCAGAGCTGAAGTTTCTGAGGTCTTAGTTCCTGACAATGACAAAGATGAGATGTAGCCATAAGTGCAATCTTGTGCTGCCAGAATTCATGACATGAGCCGGCTGCGTCAAAGGAAGAGATTCTTTTAGAGTGAGTGACTATTGAGAAATTTGGGTGATGACATGTAATCTTTCACAAAGATACTTATTGAAAAACTATCCCTCACATAGGCACAACCTCTTCTGGAGATCCTTGTCTTCAGCCCACTTCAGTAAAGTTAAGAACTCCTGCCTGTGCTCAGTTGCATATTTGGTCCTATAGGACTGTTTGTGAGAGTAAACCACAAGAGTATGCTCATTCCCATAAGTAAGCATGATTTTGAAAGATAAAATCTTGTCTCATGTGGGTAAAGCAGCACATGCTTGCATATGTTTGGATTATCTGAGACGAGAACTCTACTTTCTCCCATCACATTTGGATACACTTCTACAGGTCTTACCCCTGTGTAAGAAGTTTTAAATAATGTTTCATTAGGTAAAACATCTGAGGATAAATGGGTAGTAACATGTCAGGCTGTTTGCCTCTTGGTTGGAGTATCTACTTCAACCATTTCTTTTGGTGAGCCCTACGTTCTGTTCTGTACTTTGCAGACTTTTCAAATTTCATGGTGTTTGAGTAAAGCAGAATGGCCATATTAATTGAAATATTCAGTTTGGATAAATGTTTAAACTAGTCTTCAAGATACTGTGTGTTTTGAAAGTTAAGTGGACAAAATTTTTAAAATAGTTGTACTGCTATCAGAACTAATTTCTCTTGCACAAGGACCTTCTATTACTATTGGGTAATGATATATATAGCATAATAGATTAATGTTGCTTTAATGTGTTCAATAGCACAGAAGAATGTAGTAATTAGGCACTAAGGGATTCTTTTTGCTATGATTTGATGAGGTGGTCAATTACCTGTGCTGTACGACAGCGAGTGGTACAATTGGTTTAACTTAATAAGTACATTGACAAAAAGGGCCACTGTGATGTACATTAGTTGCACTTAAAAGGTTCCTTTGAGTTATTACCAAAGTAATACCTCAAATATAAGTTAATTTAATTTGTTTAGAACAGTTTACACTTTATACATAATTAAATCTTTTTTCTACCACAGATTGTACTGTACATTAGATAAATTATAAATGTCTAACCAAAAAGTGAACATTTGACCATAATGGCTAGTTAGAAAAGATAAAAGGTAACAATTTAGCTAGAACTTGCCTTTAACTGAAGCTCTTAAACTAAGATTGATAGAAAACAGTTTTTTGAAGAAATAATGCATACTGATTTATATAAAATGCTGTTCACTGTATTTTCCTTTTTGTATTAAACTTAATGAATAGATATACCTTTTTTATTTTGTGGTACCCTACCATTAAATGATACCATAATTTTTTTTCTGCCTAAATAAATTCTAATTCTTGTCACCTACTATCTGTACAGGAAGATTTGAGACATTATTCCTAATTGAGATTTTTACTGAATATCTTTTAAAGATAAATTTGTTTTATTCTTTCACCCACTATTTAAAAGGATTTTTCACATTTTTATCTTCTAAAGGAATTGTCAATGAGAAACTAAAACTGCATAGACTATACATTAAAATCACTTTAGTTTTTAAGCTGTCATGAACTGTTTCAAAAAATGCTAAGTTGCTATTGTTTAATGTCTGTCATTTTATAATGCTTTAGAAGTTATCTATCCTGTAAAATTATTAACTGATGCTAAAATTGCCTTGTAAGTATTAGGACAATAGCAATTTTGTAACAGCTGGGACACTGCCAATGTAAGATAAGTACATTTTGCTCTGTAGATTCATAAAGTGCTTTGAAATGGTTTGTAACTGATGGATGGATGCATTTTCTAAGTGTAGAAAGCAATATTTTGTAGAGGGAAATGGCTTGAAAGCTGACACACATGCATGCAAATGCCATTCTCTTCAGTAAGTAATTTGCTTTTTCTTTCAAAAGCATAAATGGCATAGTTAGACACATTATTTTGTATATTGCACATAACAATACAAGATGCACAAAAACAGCAAGTACAAAACATTTCATATTGATAGAGGAACCCATGGCTGTAGTATATGATTAGCATAAATGTATACACACTGAAGAAATGCCTTCAGGATTAAAAAGTAAGGCTGAAAACAGGAAAAGTTCTTCTAACTTCAAGAAATGAAAATATTTGGAATATACTTTTTATTTCTACAGTTCTGCCTTTTAAAAATAGTTAAGCTGCATAGAGCCTGAATCAGATCATATGCTCAGTATTGCATCTGACCCAATGGCCTCATATCGGGCTTTCATTCTGAAGACAAATCGTTTAAATTAGTCTTCCAAGTGTTTGTATGTCAGTGACAAAACCCAGGAGATTACTACTCTGGAAGATAAGGAAGCATGGATATTCTTATAATTTAAGAACATTTTAATACCAAAACTGATTTCTGATTTATATAACCGTATGATATTTCTGGTTTATATCATGGTATTATTTATATCATCTGCATTGTAAAGCACACACTAGCCACAAAAATTTCTGGCCAGCTTTTGTAATGATCTTTCATGTTAACCTGATGCTTTAGGTCTTTGCTCTTGGAAATTGCCATGCCCACTCAGCTATCCAACACTGATGAATCCCAGTCTCACTGAGCAACTGAGAATAGCACAGCTAAGCCTATACTGAGTAAGCGAAGTCTTAGTCTGGAAAATGGTCCCCAATGAAATCTTTGGAGTATCAACTTCAGCAGGTCTACTCAATATGATTAATGTCAACATATGGCCTTTTTGTTTAAAGGAAGGAACATTTCCTTCATAGAATCTTGTTAAATCTTTCATTCTACAATTATTGTAATCATGACCTCTATTGTTCATCATTTCCACTAAAATTTTTGCTTCTACATCAGCTTCTTTCTTAAGATATATATTCCCATTAGATACAAAACAGCCATTAATCTTAATGGAAGCTATGCTCAGAAATGGAGTGGGAAAGGTACCCAGGAGGTTTTGTCATATCTTTAAATTCAGTAACAAAAAAAAAAATTGATTTGAGTGAAATTCTGATAATGAATGCACATTGTTGAAGAATTAAAATTTAAAATATATTTACATACCTCCTGAATTTATATTAAGAAGAATTGAAACAATACCTCTACTGGATTATGTGGTAGAATTCATGCTGATTTCATCCTAAGAAAAGCTATTCTTTTTTTTATACTGTAGGAAAGAGAGTAGGGTGAATAACTCAAAAGAACAGCTTATCTGACAATCTGGGTCTTAATATGCTTGATCCTTGCTTGTGAACAGATTATATTATTTTAAGAATTATACATTTTTTTACAGTATAAACCAATTTTATTTATTGTTTGTCCCACAACTTTGTATTTAAAATTCAAAATTGGAACAGCAAAGTTTGTTATTCGCCACATGGCTTTCACTCTTTTTCTGAACTTGATATTTGTAAAATGCAACAAAAAAACCCTTGAATTTTTTTAATCTTGGGAATAAGCTCTTTAAAAACATCATGAAGATTGTTTATGTTTTTGAAGTATTTGATAATCTCTTTTTAGAATTGTCAGGGTTTTTTACTCAAATTGTGGCAACATTATAAATACAGTGATTGATAAGAATAAACCCACAACCAAAATAAAAAATTCAGTCATGATTATGGTCCTTCGGAAGACAGTTATCCCTATGTGTATTAAAATGAAATAAACTTATTAATAATAGTTTTAATTTTTTAATTAAAGATTTTTTAAAAGGAAAATCCTGACTGCAGTGTTTTAGAAAATTATGTAATAATAGCTCTTTGTTTTGAAGGGTCAATTTGTAGTAGGGAATGTGAGAAAAACATTTGATCAGAAACTGGCAGTCAGTAGAGTGGCAAGAATTTGATGGTAAACAATATCTCTCCATAAAATTGCCAGATTGAAAGGATCTGATGACTCCCACTACTAGGAGCTACTTGGAATAATCACAACTATTTTTAAATGCATGTGTTTTTAGAAACAAGTTGCAATAAAAAAACACAAAAATAATTTTCTAGGAGTAGGTTAGGTGTTTATCTATATTGTATCTGCCCTAAGAAGAAATTTCAGCACATGGGGTACGTTTGTCACTTGAGATTATGGATATAACATTAATATATAAACCTTCTGCTATTTTGATAGCTGCTGTGACTGGAGACCATGCATTGAAACTGAGCTTTGGAAGATGAAATATTTTTTTTATCCGTAATATATACAACCTTAGAAACACAACCAGAGATGAGTTGAAAATACAACTGATTCAATAAATCAATAAACTGAAGAAAAGTATTGTATTTGCACTGTGTTACAGCTCGAGTAACATTATAGTTTTCCTGAAAACAGTATTAAAATAAAATTATCTATCGTTTTGCTTTACAAAAAAGTAGTTAATTTTATTGTTTTTGAAAAAAATTAAATTGCTGAGCTTCTGAGGAAAATATGTGAGAAAAAACGCTAAGAGATTGTATACATTACTTTTAGAATCTGCACTTTAAAGTTTTGTTTCCTTTAAGTGAAAATATAAATAATTATGAAGAAAATGAGAAAAATATGTTCATTATTATTTTTTCTATTTCTCTTATGTTTTCCTTAAATGGTGCCACATAACTTCCCTGCATGTTTAATTCATTCTTTGTAAGAAAACACAGACAAAAAAATCCCTCCCTAAACCAGGTAAGAAATTAAAGTCTTTTAATTAAAGTCTTGATTTCCCCACTTTGTCATTCTTCTAGAAATTATGTGTGTATGTGCACAGCACACAACCTTGTGTCAGTCCTATTGCTAAGCAATGAGCATAAAAAAGTTCTTTGGGAACCAACTGTTCTTAACGTTCTTCAAAAATTTTGCTAAAGCATTTGTGAATAACATGAAATCAGATTATGTTTTATTTGAAGAAATAAGTAATATGAACAAATATTTTGAGTACTGTGCTCTCCCAGGGTGTGAATATTGACAGTGTTTAGTTACCATATGCAGTACAGTGCAGGAAAAGTACTTCCTTGGTTTTAAGATGATGAAACTACTACTTACCTACTACTTACTTACTACTTACTACTAAGTAATGCTAATTAGAGGCAGAAACTAGACATCACACTAGAGACAAAAGCAATTCTGTTGTCCCAGCTTTCTGATCAAAACCACTGGAAATTCTTTTGCTTAATCTCATAAGCAGCTTGAAATATCTGTATACTGCAAAAGTCTTCAGACTCCTAAATTGGGATTTTTAGAGAAGCCATAATGTTTGGATTAAAACTCCCCTTATATCTTTTGAAAAAGAGAAGAAAAAAAAAAAAAAAGAAGAAAAAGTGTTG
>VWYO01015021.1:0-45042 GCA_013400275.1 Rhadina sibilatrix | reverse complement strand
TGGATAAAACTGAGATTCAGAACCTCTGGCAGCCTGTGTGCACTGCATTCCCAGAGGGAGACCAGACCCTTCTCACCACCACTGGACCCTTCTACAGGATCATCTCTACTCCACCAGAACCACATCTCTCACTCCAGGCGGACTTGATTGGGCTGCTACCAACACCCTGACCAACAGGGTGTCAGGTTGTAGCTCTGACTCTGTCAGGGTTTTTCTTTTTTTTTGTTCCTTTGCCTTTTTTTGTAATACTACATTTTTAATATTGCTAGTAAAGAACTGTTATTCCTATTCCCATATCTTTGCCCGAGAGCCCCTTGATTTCAAAATGACAATAATTTGGAGTTCCCTCCAAATAATTTGGGGTTCACATTCTCCATTCCAAGGGAAGCTCCAGTTTTCCCTGGCAAACATCTCTTTCCAAACTAAGACAACTGTATAAAATGAGGGTCAGGTTGATATTTAAGTTGTTGTCTTCCCATTCACTCCAGTTTTCTATGGTTTTTCTTGTCTATTTTGTTTATGTGGGGTGGTGTCAATACCAACTACCAGCAAGCAGGCTGGGCTGCAGAAACATGTGGGTGGTTAAAAGTCAAAAAAGTTAGGACCTCCTGTGCAATTGCTGTGCTTTGTGCTCATCATTGTGACTGCTGAGTCAGTTTGTATGTTGAGACAGTTCTTGAAGGAAGACTTTTTTTAATTTAAAAGCTCTTTAATTTTGATACCTGTCAAGCAGCATTTCTTCTCTCTCTCAGTAAATAATTCCTTTCAAGGATTTTCCCATATTCTTTGATATTGTTATTTATAATCCTATCTACCAAGGCATAGTGATCTTTAATATCTATTAACATGTAGTCATTGCAAGACTACCTTGTGTAAGATCTCAAAAAAAAATTGCCAGCTATTAAATATCTATCACAAGGGTAGATACAACCCTTAATTAAAGCATAGAGGAAAGTAATAATTTGCTAGTATTTAGGAAAATGTTCATAATAGGCTGACATGCTCCAGTTTTGGAGTCAACAAGCAATGAAAAGAATCCTGCTTAACTCAAGGCTGCAGAAGAGGGCATGTTAAAAAGGGCTTGTTTCTGGAGTGTAAGGCCAAAGTGTTTATGCTGCTTAAATGCATGAACTTTGGGAGGCTGAATTGTCTCATGTGTTTTGCAGTTCCTGGTGAGCCTCTCTTCAGACCTTGTGCCAGTCCTTGCTTTTCTGGCATTCAGGCCCTTGCAGTAATGTTGGGAACTTCAATGTGCCTTGGTTCACATTGAATTTTCAGAGGACAATAAAATTCTTAGGATACAGTTGGATTGGGAGACTTTCTGCTCTGTGTTCATATCTGTTGATTTCATGGCTGAATCTGTTGACACCTTAAAATAACACAGGTGAAAAAGTTGGTGCTGGGCTGACTTACCAATGGATTTGATTGGGGATGGTTAAGTCTGGAAGAAGAGCATGGATCATCTTGGAAAGGCAAAAGACAGAAGGAGAAGAATCCACGAAGTGGTTTGCTTTTGAAATGAAGCTTGTGGATGAAGGTATGATTGTTAGCTGTTGCTGGGTACCTTTAACTGGGATGGTGCCACTGGAATTGGTATTTGCCAGTGCTGGATGTACAATCCTGTGTCAATGGAAGGCAGCACATCCCCACAGCAGCCCCAACAGCAGCTGCCTGTCCTTGCCTTGGCACTGGCAGGAGAGCAGCAGGGACCCACCTGGAGCGCTGTGTCCAGTTCTGGGCCCCCATTTTGGATGGATGTGGAAGGGCAGCAGGGCTGCTGAGGGGTCTGGGGCACAAGTCCTGTGAGCAGCAGCTGAGGGAGCTGGGGATGTTTATCCTGGAGGGGGCTCAGGGGAGATCTCATCACCCTCTACAACTCCCTGACAGGAGGGTGCAGCCAGGGGGGGTCAGGCTCTTTTCCCAGGGAACAGGGACAGGACAGGAGGACACAGCCTTGAGCTGTGCCAGGGGAGGTTTAGGCTGGGGATCAGGCAGAGTTCTACAGGGAAAAGGTGATTGGGAATTGGAATGGGCTGCCCAGGGAGGTGGTGGTGGAGTCTTTGTTCCTGGAGGTGTTAAGGAAAGGCTGGATGTGGCTCTTGGTGCCATGGTGTGGTGACAGGGTGGGGTTGGTGACACCAACACACTTGGTCACACCAACACACTTTGAGACCTGATGATCTCAAAGGTCTTTTCCAGCCTGGCTGACTTCTGTGGCTCTGTGATTTCAGTGGTGTGTGCAGGGCATTGAAGGAAATGGATTATCTACTTCTACTTCTGATCAAAACTGTGTGATAAATAACTCTACCTGCTGCTCTGTCCCAGAGTGAATAAGCAGCATCCTGACATCATTAGACCATCATAATTTGGAGTTTAGTGGGAAATATGAATTTGAAGGTTAGTGATGGAAATACTAATGATGGATTATCTAAAAATTGACAGTTCTTAATAAGTCTGCTTAGAGATCTGAAATGATGTAATTTCAGCAGGATGGATTAGCAGTGAAAACTTAGAAAGTATATGAAAATGTAATTCATCATAGGATTTTTCAGCTCTGTGTATTTTGCTAGTAATTTTTTTGTGTGTGTGTATAAATGGCATGAATATTTTCCAACATTCAAATCAGTAGGTGATAAAGATTAATTTATTACTTATTGTTGAAATAATTATGATGTCGTGTCGTGGTACTTCATTTTGCATTGTGATCTGACCTACTTGGACATTTTGAGTTGCATTTTAATCTTGTTCTGGCCTTAAAAAAAAAAGATAAGATTGTTTTTCTTTGTCAACCCTGATCTGTCTGAGCCTTCCTCTTAAAATACATTCCTGACAAGCACCCCATTTCTTATGCTTTGAAATGAAGGTGGTTATGGCTTCCCAACCACAGCCTGTGCAAATTGAAAATAAAAAGATATTGCTCCATCAAACGTTGAAAGAAATCTTCCTTTTCAAAACATGGAAGAAATTGTCTTAGTGAGATTAAACAATGGCAGGAAGTGAAGCATTTGTTTGTTTTATGAAGTCTGGTGAATTTTGATAATGTATCCTGTAAAATATATGATATTGAAGCTTTTCTAATTCTAGACAGATAAATAATAGTTACATATTTCAGCTTCAAAGACAAAAGTAACCTTTTATCACCTAATTTAGCAATCTTCTTGGTAAAATGTCTTAGAGGAATGCCAAGTGTTATTTAAATACTAAAAAATCACCATCTTTGAATAGCAGGGCTTTTTTAATTGCCATAATCAAAGTCCAAACACATTTCCCTGCTTGCTTTAAATAGACTCACACATCTCTTTTCTTGCTTCAAATAGTTTCTTTTAATGACAGGTTTTTCCTTAATGAGGAAGAGAATAAAGTGAACAACTCTGAGCTTGTCAGTGCAACTTCAGTGTGACAAAAGTTCTGATTTTTGACAGCACCCACTAGGAAAATAGGAGAACTGGCAGTGCTTTAATTAATGTGTAATTTTGAATTGCTAGTATGCATTTTAAAATATAAACATACTTGCATTTGAATGCAAGTTTTAAATAGCAAAAAAGCCAAAGCAATCTTACATTCTAGGTCACATAATGTAATAATTCACACTTCTTTGTGATAAGTAATCCGAAATAGCTTTTGAAATTGGGCATTCTTGTTGAGTTTACTAATCTTTTCTGTGATAAATAGCTTAGAATAATTACATCATTCATGGAGTTTTTGGAGATAAGTCTTGTTCTAATACTGAAATCTCCTTTGAGAAGGGGAGACCTCTAACAAATTGGTTAACAAACAGCAGCAGTTAATGTTACCTAAATTCACATGAGGATGTTAGCTGATGTGCAGTCATACCTAACAAGAAAGGAGAAGATAATCCCATATTAATGCTGATCTGATTTTCTACAATTGGCTAAACATCCAAACCAGGTCCTGGGTGTGGCCTTTTCTAGAGAGCACTGTAGGTTTTAATAATAAGGCTGGTTTGGGTATTAATAACACCTAAGCAGTAATTCAGGTAAAATACAAAATTTTACAGGAGAGACAGGAATCTGTTTTTAATATTGGGTCTCAGCCACTTCAGTTTATTTTCTAAGGAATCACCTTTGTTTCTAAAAAATTGCTGGATTCTGTATGACTCGGAAGGAGCAGTTTTTTTTCATTTTGCTAAGAAAATTCTAGGTTTGCTCTTCTGGTGTGCCAGCAGCAGTTTAATGACCCTGCTGCAGTGTCTCCCACAGCCCTGGGGGCAGCTGCACAATTGCCAGGGCTGGACAGAGAACAGGGCAGTGCTGGGAGGCCCAGTGGGCTTTTCCTGCTTAATCCCAAAGTTTCTGTTGCAAAGGCTTTGCCCTAAAGTCCCTGTAGCCTCAGAGCACAGAGCAGCTGGGTGGGACCAGAGAGGCCCCCCAAAGGAGCTGGGAGTGCTGGAACTGAGGGGGCACAGCCTTGGCTGCTCTGGACATGGGCCCTGTGTTTTCACACTGGAAGGAATATTTGCACTCCTAACAAGCTTTTTGCTAGTCTGTCAAATGGTGTTTATTTTTACAACCACAGGCTGCTCCAAGGATAATTACAGCTTTTTAGTAATTATTGCGATTGCAGACGAGGACTGATAATTGGTATCAGTTTAACTGGAGAGGAAGTGGCCACGAGGTTTTGAGTGGCATGAATTCTCTTGTTGTCTTTGCCATCTGTAAAGCTATGAATAGAAAAAAAAACATATGGATAGAACCATTGTTGGGGTTTTTTTGAAATGTAAATGGGACACAAGGCTGAGGAGCATCTCCCTCCAGTGCACCCCTGCAGTGGCATCTGCCTGAAAGGTTACTGTGCAGAAGCACTTTCAGAAGAATTTCTCCCCTTTTGCTCCCTTTTCCCTCAGAGGCAGCTTGTGCAAAAGCAAACTAGAATATGAGATTTAATAATACCATTATTAAACCAAGGGATTATAATTTCCACGTCACTCTCTTCCCCACCCCCACTTCCCCCTGTCTGATAATAATCTTGTGTCATAATGAAATTCATGAGGCTGCAACAACAAAGGAGCTCATGGAAGAGAACAGGAGCTTGTCAGATGGTATAGATTTGCATACTAATGAAGATTATGATGTTATTAATATTACAGAAACATAGTAATATCCAAATACACTGAAATGGGGAATGGTAGATCATTATTAGACCTCCAAAACAAATAAAAGAATGTGTTTTTCAATATAGCTGCACCTTGCAGCTGCTGCAGAATTAAACCCAATTCCTGTAACAGAATTATTTTGATTTCTGTGCCATATCAAGAAAGTTAAAAAATGTAGACTTGGAGTATATTTTATTGTCTGTACTTTATTGGGGAAAAAAAAAAGTACTCAGAATTTCAGATTTTTTTCAAGCTATGTATGCTGATCACAAGAAGCACAATGGGTTGGAGTTCATAGGACTGAAGCTCAGAAATACATCATGGCTCTGGCTTCCAAGTGTGAACTTAAGACAGGAGGCTCATCCATGGTTGGGATTTTATTCCTGTCCTTACGAAAGGATTCCTGACCTAGCTTTGGGCAGCCTCCTGCCTCCTTTGTTTGCTAGTTCAGTGGTGCAGCTTCACAGACTGCACTCAGAGCAGGAGACACAGGCCAGGACAAAAACTAAAGCTGCCAGAGCTCACACAGAAAACTCCCCACCTTCCCTGTCTTCTGAGCAGTTAGAAGTCTTGGTTTGCTCCAAGAATTTGTCAAGTCTCCTGTCAAACGGCAACTTCAGCAGCAGCTTTGTGGGCTCCATTCCCCCTCTCTGTTTAGCATGGGGATTGTGCCTGTGCAGAGGCCCTGGGTGCTCTCAGGTGCCTGCCTGGCACAGACAGAGAGGAGCCCTGAGGTGAGCACAGCAGAATCCCCTGCTGCCAGCAGATTTGCCTTTCAGCCCCACCTGGGGCAGGGAGGCCCCCTGGTCACCTGCAGCCTGTGGAGCTCCAGCACTGTGTCTGCTGCAGTTCTGGACATGGAGGGGGGTTTGTGAGGAGGATGAGGGGCTTATTTTGTAACTCCCACAACGCAGGGAGTTAATTCAGTGGAAGAGAAGCCTCTGTCAGTCAACAGGAGGGTTATAAAAAAAGCTGAAGTGTCTCACTGCGTGGGTTTGATTGAAAGCAGTGGTGTGTTTGGGAAGATTTCGATGACTCTTAGGGATCATGGTAGGCTCGAGTGAAATTTAGTGTTTGTCAATGTTTGTGAGCCTAACAAAGCAATTGGTGCTGCTCTGTTGCTCTGAGTAACTTATCAGGGTCATTTTGCCCAAGTCAAAGTAGTCTAAGCCTTAAATCTAAGCCAAGAAAGATGCTTTGACAAGGGAGCTTCCCAAGGACAAACAGCCCCTGGCAATGTGTGGGGCTGGTGTGGGAGCAGATCCCTGCTGAGCCCCAGGTCTGAAGCTGCTGGTGCTGGAGAGCCCAGCGTGCCCTCCCCAGCTGCTCTGCAGGGTTTGGGGGTGCCAGGGGCTTCCAGAGGAGGGTGGGGTACAGGCACATCCTGTGCTCTGCTCCTGGTCAGCTCCTGCAGCCAAGCAGGGCAGGTGGCAGATGCTGAGCATCAGCAGAGGGCTCTGCTGTCCCACCCCAGGCCACCTCCCTATGCAGGGAACAGGGCTGGGCCATTGTGCAAATGCTCCTGTGAAGAGAGCCTTGGATTCATGTTAAAATCTTTTTAGGTGTCTCTGTTTATAAGATTTTACCCTAGGCAGATTTTTTTTATTTTTTCACAATGAATTTTAAATAATGAAAGAGTTTAAGAGTTTTTCTTGTTAGAAACAGCTTAATTCTTTCTAGGGATTATGAAAGAAGGATTTTCATAACACTCTCCTATGTTTAGTAGTCTTCTAAGAGCTTGAAAGGTTTTAAGTATCCCTTCCCTTCTTCTCTTCACTGTAACAAAAGGTTTCTTCTTTGATGTAAATGTGGATTAATAAACCTGCATTAAATAAAATATAGGAAAGTGAAGTTCTATCAGCCTAAATTGTACTTATTTGTGATGTCTTCTTTTAGAGGCATCAATGATGGAGCAACAGTTCCTTGTTGTGCTGCTTTAGCTGATTCTTCCCATTTTAATTTTCAGACTTTAATTTACAACTAGTACAGCACAGTAACCTGGGCAGTAAAATCTTGGTGGGTGTCTCCCCTTGGGTGCAGGATGTTCCCTGCTGCTGTTCTTGGTGCCTGCCCCAGCCCAGGCTGCAGGATGAGCTGTGCAGGTGGGCCCTGGGGGTGTGCTGTGTCCCCTGGGGAACATCTGCAGCCAGGAGGATCTCTGACAGCCCAGCTCTGCTCCTTGGCTGCAAGGGACACTTGTCTCTGTTCAAACCCTTTTTCCTGAGCTGTTCACTTCCCTCAGCCTCCCTTTGCTTTTCTCCTCACCAGTTTCTCATCAGGGTCTTTCAGTGATGAGGGGAGCCCCTTGTCACACCTGCATGTCCCAGCCCAGCTGTCAGCTTCTTTCCTAGCCCAGAGTTTTCTGTGGAGGCCACTCTGGCCTGCTCTGAGGTGCTGGGGGTGAGGAAGGAGCTGCTCCACGCCCTGATGGACCCTGCAGACAGCCTGGGCCAGCACCTTGGGTCAGCACAGGGCTGAGACTGCAGCAGTGAGCTCTGGTGGGGAGGGGACCACCTGTGTCTGAATGGCATTGAGACCTTGGGGCCAGGTTGTAATTTGTGGTTCTCTATTAAACTGTTATTCTCTAGTCTCTGTTAAACAGTGCCAGTTACTTGACATGAAGCAAATTCAGAGAAATGTTCAGGTTCATCTTGCAGCCATTGAACCCTGCTTCTTCAAGCTTGCTCATGAGCACCACTTTGGATTGTCAGATATTCTGACTATAAGGTAAAAGCCACTGAACTTCTGTTTCAGACTTTTATTGCTCACAAAAACAATGGTAACTAGAAGTTTAATGCAGTTTTGACAAAGCCTCTCTTTGCCTTCCCCAGCACAGACAATGATCCAGTGCCTGTTTGCCAGTACATGCATTAGTGGCCTTTAGTCAAAGCTCAGCAGTGGCCTGGTATTTAACAGCAGAGTAATTGCATGTCAGCACCATTTAATGGAAGTTTGGATAAAACAGAGAGCAAAAGAGTGCTCTAACAGCTTTTACTGTGTTCAATAAGACTTGTTTTTAACCAAGGAACTAGTGACTGCTTTGCAAAAGTTCTACTTTTGTGTGTGTGTGTGTTTTTCTCAGTGCAGCACACACCAAATCTGGTATGGGGAGCAGGGGTGTTTGCCAGAGCCAGGGTTCTCCTTCCTCCCCCAGCCCTCAGCAGCCAGCAGCACCCTGTGCTACCCCTGTGCTCCTGGAGCCTGCTGCTGGGCTGAAGTGCTGGGTCACTGAGTGCCTGCACAGTTCACTGGTGCCTTCAGGCACTGAGGTCAGATTTGGTTGTGGTGTAAGGAGCCTGTGAAGATCATTGGGATTTTGATGGTACTGGGGGTGAAGCAGCCTCTTCTTCCCCTGAAATCCTGTTAGTTAGGAGCACATTGCTTTATGCAGCAGAAATGAATCCATTATCTGTGGGAGAATGAGTTTCTAAAAATCGAACTGTTGGGGTCAGAAGCACTTCACTTTCTCCGTCCAAACAGAAACGCCAATAGAAGGCAATTTTCATTTCTCTTGTCCTAGGGCATGGCTCTGGGTGAGCTCGAGGCAGGGAGTGCAGTGGCAGCCTGCATTCCCTGTGCTTCAGCCCACACTGCTTTTCTTCCAAGGGCATTGGCCAGAGCAGGGCTATTGCTTTGTCCACTGAAGCATCATCTGCCCGGGATGAAAGCATCTGCCCTGCTAACAGCAAAGTCTGATTGCTCTCTGATGGGTGAGGCTGCTTTGCAGAATTCAGAGGCTGCTATTTCTGATTGGACAGAGACAACAGAAGAGAACTGGCTCCCAGAAACGTCTGCTTATTCTTAATCTCTGTGGTAATTCCTCATAAAGGTGTGATAGACCGTGGCAACCTGGTTTAACTTTAAGGCCTGCTCTGCTTTGAGCAGCAGGTTGCACTGGGGACTTCCAGAAGTGCCCTGCAACCTGATTTTTATTGTGATTCTATGACACCCTCGAGTTTAGCAGGTCATCACATTTCTATTGTGTTCATATTTTGTACTGCTTAATGCTGCCTTTCACGGCTCCACAGTAAAACACTTTACCTGCCTTTGGAAACATGAAGGAATCTGTAGCACTTTCAATGATTCCCCAAAGAATTAAAAGGGATTTTATGAATTACATTCAAGAGTACTTTTGAGCAGAACTGTAAGATCCAGCTAGGCTTAAGGAACAGGTGAATACGGGAGAATATTCTGAAGAAAAATGTAAGTTGAATCCTAGGATTTAAGAGGGGATTCCTCTGAAAGTGTTTTTCCTTGCTCAATTCAGTGTGATCATAATTTAAATTACCTGTCTGCTGCTCATTTTCTGCAAGAATTTTACCAAAAGATGGTGCCTAGAACCATGTCCCACAGAGCCAAAATTTTGCTATTTGAGGTTCAATTGATTTCCCTTTCAGTTTAAAGGGAAAGCTCCAGGACACCAAACATCAATACTGTGACATTGCAGGCGCTGGGCAGCTGATGTTAAATGCACTGCACGTTTAGATCTTTTCCTGTGTCTTTCCCCTTGCTTGTAAGCCTTTTGCAATTTCTGAATTATTCTTCCCATCACAGCCTCATTCCCCTTTTAGTTCTTTTTATTATATAAGGCTCTCTTAAGAAAAAAAAAATTCAAAGAGTTTTCTGTACTCGGTGCTATTATTGTGTGTCTGTTTTAAGTTTCTCTTGCTTCCTAAGACAATTACCTCACTATTTCAGATCTTCTTGTGTGTTAACAGCTAATCAGCTTTTTACCCTCTGGTCTTCATGCCCTCCTTCACACAGTTCCTGACCCCTTTCTCAGCGCGCCTCCCTTGTTTTGTTCACAATTTAATTTTTGCATTATCCTGTCCCCTTTCATCTCTCTGTACTATGCATATTTCAGGCTAGATTCTCTTCTCTCTAATTAACTTTGTTCTATCTCCTCTGCCATTTGAAGAAGCTCCACTGATGGAATAGCTCTCATAACAGAATTCCCTTTCCTGGTGCTGCAGCAGCATCCAGGCCTGGCACCTGCAGGGCTCAGCAGCACAGCTTGACTGGCAGCAGTGCCACAGACTGAGCTGGGACAGGGGCAGTGTCCTGGGGGGACATTACCATGTACCCCCAGATCCTCTGTTGGGTTTATGTTGGATACTGCACTCTGCACCTTTCATTTGGATCTGGGAGTAAAATGGGGAGAAAAGTGCACAGTTTGTTTTCAGAAACCTCTCGGACTGGCCTTGAAGAGTGGGAGTCACTGGCACCCAGATGGAGAGGTTGTTTGTTTTTTTTTTTTTTTGGTTTGTTTTTTTCAGCACTCACTTTCGCTTTGCTTTGCTTTGCTTTGTAGCTAGTTAGCGTAGCTTAGCTAAGCTAGCTTCACATTTCTTTTTTTCCTTTTTTTCCTTTTTTTCCTTTTTTTCCTTTTTTTCCTTTTTTTCCTTTTTTTCCTTTTTTCCCTTTTTTTCCTTTTTTCCCTTTTTTTCCTTTTTTTCCTTTTTCCGCCTGTTTTTTGGAACTGTTCAAACCTCCCCCAGACTGAGGACCCGGGGGAGCTGGCGCCTGGACCCACTGGGATCTGCCCTGCACAGCAACTTCCACCAGTGCTGGAAAGAACTGAGAGCAGAAACCACCTACAGGAGGGACTTTGTCTTCCTTAATTCATCATCTGGTTTTGTTCCATCTGTTGTGCTGGGGGAGTGCTTTGCTGGTTTAATAAACAGGTTTCTTTCCCCTTTCCCTCTGAGGAGTTTTCTCCCGAACCGGTTGGGGGAGGGGAGGAAGGGTTTCCCTAGGAGCTCTCCTCCCAAAGTGGCCTTAAACCATCACAGACAGCAATGCTGCTTTCAGACCAGCTCTTTGCAGTGATAACCAGCACTGTTATCTCCTGGCAGCCCGGGCTGGGGGGAGGAGGGAGCAGCCTGGCTGCCCCTCTGGGAACACACCCGGCACAAAGACCAACAGGATCCACAAACTGACCGTGCAACTTGGAATAGATCCAGCAGAAACTTCCTTGGAAAGGCCTGTGCTTTATTGGTGGAAGGCTTAGTGTGCAAGGGATTTGGCTCTAAGAGAGGAAAAAGAAGCAGTGCCAGGTTGAGGTGGGAGTTGTCTTGGGTTGCAGTGCAAGATGTGACCAAGAGTATGTCCTGTTAGCATCTGTTGAAACCATCTGGGGAAGTGTTTTTTATCTCTTCCAGGACCCATCCTCCCTCCAGGGGTATCTGCTGTCCATGGGCCATCCAGGCTCACTGCAGGGCTGATACAATTCCAGCAGCCCAGGGGGAGATGCTCCACCCAGGGGAGGAGCCCAGCATTCCCAGCTGGATCAAAGCTGAGATTTGGAACACCACAGGCAGCCTCTTCCCACTCTGTTCCCAGAGGGAAACCAGACCCATCTCAGCACCACTGGACCTCCAGAGGAAACTGCACCCTGCTACAGGATCATTGCTCCACCAGAACCACTCCTGTCACTGCAGGAGGGCTTGATTGGGCTGCTCCCAACACCCTGACCAACAAGGTGTCAGGTTGTGTTCTGACTCTGTCAGTGGTTTATTTTTTTTTTTTATATTTGCTTTTCTTTGTATTACTACATTTTTTTAAAATAACCCTAGTAAAGAACTGTTCTTCCTATTCCCATATCTTTGCCTGAAAGCCCCCTTAATTGCAAAATTATAATAATTCAGAGGGAGGGGTTTTACATTCTCCATTCCAAGGGAAGCTCCAGTTTTCCCTGGCAGACACCTGTCTTTCCAAAGCAAGGCAGAGTTGCAGATTTGAGCACAGCAGCCTGGCTGGTTCTCTGCAGCCCTGATGGGCACACAGCTGTGGCTGGAGCAGGGTTTGTGTCCAGAGCTCAGACCAGGGCACCTGGACAGGGACCCTCAGTGAGAATCTCCCTTCTCTGATGGATCCCCTGGAGCTTCCTGCAGCCCTTTCCTTTCCCACTAGCTCTGGGAAGTTCAGCACATGGGTCTGGACTTTGCAATGTGAGTATCTCTCTACCACAGTTTTCATCCTTCAATTTTGGATTCTCCAGTTTCTCCTCCTAGTAATTCAGAGAATGAATTTTAGAAATAGCGTAAGCAACTGCAAATGTCAATATTTTAAAGTACTTATTCAGGTGGGTTTCTGTGAGAGAATTGTGGGTAATTCCTGTAAATTCATGGGAAAAAAAATAGGTGAAATCATAACTGTTTTTATCCCTAACCAGAGTCCCAGTCACACAAAAACTCCTGTAAGCTCACTCTAGTAGTGCTTTTAACTTCAATGCCTTGAATTGGAAATTACTTTAACTTGGCTAATTACCACTGCAAGCATTTGTGAGGATTCAGATGATTAGTGACAGCCTTTCAGCACCTTCTGCAGTTTTTCACATCAGCCTGGAGAGGACAGACAATCTCCCCAATAATTAGCTACAAAGAAATCATAAAACAGAGAGATCCTGGAGAAGGACATCCGGTGGTCTTTTAATGTCCTGTACAGCCAAATTCTTAATGTCCCATGAAGAAAACATGATTAGTTAAAACTGAGATTAGTCCCTTCACTTTGTGTTGCTCTCACAATTTAAAACCTATGTTGTGTAGACAAGCACAAACCTTTTAAAGGATGTTTGTTAAAAATCCAAATAAGCCACAGGACCCAATTTTTCCTCTTGGGCTGCATCAAAACCAGCAGAGGATGACACAAACTGGAGTAAGGCAGCCACAGGTGAAGGTTGCATGCAGCATGGATCAGTGTTACTCTGGTGCCAGCAGTGCAGTTCCTGAATTACAGCAGCAGGCATGCACAGAATTGATCTGAAGGTGTTTTGTATCACACTGCATGAGTTTTTTGTCATGAATGTAACCCTTATTAACCTAGGAAATAGTCTTTATTCATCTTGTGGTTAAGGCTGTGTGGTTTAGTGTGAGTGTAAACAGAATAATTACCCAAGTGATGCATTTCCTTCCCTTAATGTAATAGACTTCTAAATGGACTCAAAGGAAATTAGAGAGTTACATGCTGAAAAGAAATGACCATGTAGCATACTGCAGTCAGCACAGAGATCTATGTATATTTAATTAATGTTGAACCCATGAAAGAAGGCTGTGTTTCCTTTTCATGTGGAGTCAAAAACCTCCAAACCCCAGCCCCCCCTTGTGACCCTGTATCTGAAGAAGTTTTTCTGCCATGTGGATGATCAGATTTCACATTTGTGTATAAGCAGTCAAAATTAAGTTAAATTGAATTTTCAGAAGTGCTGTAACAACACTGTGAAACATGCCTTCATCTCCCCAGACCTGGAAAGCAACTGCCCAGACTTCTCTCTTCAGTCTGCAGAGCCCTCAGAACTCACTGGGTGTATCTCCCCTGCTGGCAGGAGGAAATACTTGGCCAGTAATAATGGCCAAACCAAACTCGATGACATCTGGGTTTCCAAGGAGCAGGATTTAGCTTTTGAATTTTAAAAAATGCCAGTGGGTGTGTAGGGTCTGGCTTTGTGTGAACAGTTGCTGCACATCTGCCTCATGTGTGCCATATATTGTCAGGAGGGAGGGGAGGAGATTTAGATGCCTTGCTAACAGATTTGTTCATACCCACAAATAATCAGGTGCACAGCTGAGGTTTGTACTGCATTTGATACCCATTTTGCCACTTGCTTCTCAGCAAAGGTGGTTTCAGCTGAAACAAATGAGGTTGATGATGTCAGTGTGGGGCTGGGGACAGCAGGTGACATTTGGATTGTGTGCTGACCTTGCAGGCACTGGGAGCTGCAGCTCCAGAGGGCCCCAGGGCTGGGTACAGCTTCCTAAAATAACACTTCCCAGAGACCACTTGGAGACTGAAATTACTCAACTCATGTGATGTTCCATTCTAATTAGAATTTTTAATTCTGTCTGCTAACAAGTTCTGCAGCCCATTTTCATCAGTGGTAGAATTCCAGATCTTTTAAGCATGGCTGTGAAGCACAATTTTAAGATTCATTTTGTGTTTATTTATTTTCGGTTTTCAAGTCAATTCTTGAGCACAGACAAAAACTTTGTATGTTTTCTTCTGGAAGTTGTTGAAAGAATTTTTTTTCCTGGCAATTAGGCATGCATCATTATGATTTAAATTATTTTTCTAAGAATAACTAGAAAGCAATTCAATCAAGGCATCTTTTGTGTTTGTGAATGACTCGAGTGCATCATGATGCTTGAAGTTCTGAGAGAATAAACTTGGTTTCGTGTGTCACAGTGGGCAGAACAGCAGGATTTTAATATGCTCCTAATTTAATGTAGTATCCAGCAACAGGACCATAATTAAAGAATATTAGTTCAGTATTTGGGCTGTTGCACATTTGGGAACAGGAAGAAATGATTGAGGATATATAGGAGAAGAGAAGAGAGCACTCATTAATATTCTTCTTCTGCTGGTGGAACAGCAAAGCAGTTCACATGCAGGGTTTGTGTGTTTATCACCTGCTTGACACAAAGTCAGGTAGTGATGTTCCCTGGAACATGAAGCAGCATTAAAATGTTAGGAAACTTCAGAACAGGAAAATGAAAAAGGGAACGTGATTTGTATGAGCTCAACATGGGTTTCCTGGTTTACAGAGCAGCAGATTCAGCACAGAGCAGGCAGACTGCTCTGTGCTGGGAATGTTTTCCACAGTGCTGTGACCACACAGACAGCAGATTTGGGATCAGATGCCTCTGCCTGGACATTTCCTGAAAGCCAATGGTGCACTCTGAGCTAGAAACTCATTGAGATCCTGACTTGAACAGTTCAGATCTGTGCTAGGGAATAACAAAAAGATTTCTGTAAAGGGGGATTGGCCTTCCTGCACCCTAGGAAATGATGCCCTTTGCTTCCTGGCAGGATCCTGCCATTCAGTTTTTACAAGGCACATACAAAATTGAACTTTGAAGGCAGAATCTAAATGAGTCATTGTCCTAGAAATGTGTTCGACTCACAGTTTTTTGAAGGCTAAAGGAAAAAGGGTGCTTTCTTTTTGGTTTGAAAGAAGCAGCTTATAATATTGCTGTGTTATTAGAGAGAGTAGGAGAAGGGTATAACTTTAAATGAGGAGGGTGTGATGGGCTACTTTGGGGACAGAGTCAAAAGTGTGTCAGTCAGCTGTGGCACAAGAAGGGAGATGAGAGAAAGAACTGAAAGCTGGATACAAAAGAACTGTCCCCTCTCCTGTACACAGCAACTGGATGAAAAATCCCCATAACCAGGAGCTTGGTGAAATTTAAAGTAGGCAGTACTGCCTGTTTGGGTAACAAGGTGTCTCCAGAATGAGGATCACTAAATGTAACTACAAAAGAGAGAAGCCTGCCAGGCATTGTTAAACCTCTGCTTTTGACTGCAGTCTAAAGATTCTCCTGAATCCTTTATGCAATGAAAAATTTAAACAGTGTGATCAGCCTTAACTATGCCATTAATGCAAGGCTGGAGTGAAATGCTCTGTGCAGCCTGGGCTGTGCCCTCTGTTAATCTGGAGTTTGGAGCTGATCTGTGTGTGCAGCAGTGGGCACAAGGGAGCCCTGGGCCAGCCAGGACCCTGCCAGGGGTGCACTCACACCTTCAGAAACACAGGGAGCAGGAGAGCACACAGACAGAGATTCCAGCTGCTGCTGTACCTGTCAGGCTAAAGTTCACATTCACTGAAGTGTGGAAGTTTGGGATAGTTCACAGTTTGAACTTTGTGGATAATTGAAGCATCAATTCTACTACTATGTCACACATAACCAAATTGTAATTGGCCATAGAGTTTTAATCAGATTGGTTGGATATTAATTCTATTAAAGTTAATGAGTGTTTTTCTACTTATTCAATTTGAATCAGCACTGGATGCAAATATTGCTTTAATTTGATGGTAACTTATTTACAAAACCAGAATGTTCTTATACCTGCTCCCTTTGAATAAATGCCTGAGCCTTTCTGGGTCAGCAGGAACCTTACCCAAACATTTCATCATCATTTCATGCTGGATATTTCACTACACTGGGAGTACCTCAAAGCATTTCCTCAACTGCAGTTTTCAAATGAAATCCACATCTCTGTGTTTCTGCTTGTGCCTGTTCAGGTGGCACTAATGATGCAGGGAGCCCTGGGAAGATGCAAACACACTCTGGAATTACACACCACTGTTTGAGGAATCTCTGTGTCTTAAAGGGGAGGATTTTCCTCAAGCTTCACAGTTGGAAAGCTGAGACATAAAGATACAGTTTTTACCTGAAACCACCAATTTACAGCTATGCTTAGGGAGGTGGAGAATCTGGCAGTGCTGTGTCCTGCTTCTGCACCAGCCCTCCCAGGCAGCTGTATTCTAATCCTGTTTTACCATTTTAATGCCCTAATTCCATTTGTTATCCAATATTGCTCAGATGTTTGAGAAACCTGGGTCTTAAATCCTACATATTCAATGAAGTATGCCAGTTCTTATTGGATTGAATGATTTCAACAAAAAACAAATCTCAGGATTTGGCTAAAGGCTGTGATTTTTATTTTGAATGGTTTCTGCAGTGGGCATTATGACTTTGTGGAGCTGCATGGCATTATCAATTAAAGTGTTAGAAAAAGGCAGAAATGATGCTGAGAAAGTTCTGCAGAGCTTGGGATGCTGAAGTCTTCCCTTTGCAAAACAGGTGAGTGCTCCAAGGCAAATAGATCAGAGTTTGACCCTTATTTCCTACTGCACTATCTGCCTGGAAGGATTCAGGCA
Organism: Rhadina sibilatrix; assembly: GCA_013400275.1. NCBI lineage: Eukaryota > Metazoa > Chordata > Aves > Passeriformes > Phylloscopidae > Rhadina > Rhadina sibilatrix. The sequence goes on along the minus strand of VWYO01015021.1, from coordinate 28,273 downwards.
AAATACCAAAGTTCATTTTTATTTTATCAGCCGAGTTTTGGCCTCTAGAAATTAAACTAATTTGACAATCTCCTTCCCCATCTTTCCTGGAGGTTTTGATGGAGTGATGTCTCATTTATCTGAAGTGTTGCCCTTCCACTGATCTATGTTTTTCTGCATGAGGAGTGTAACTTCATTTGGCTCATGTGATTTTTCAGCCCATCTTTGATACTTTTTTTCTCTGGGATTTTCAGGCATTTACTTCTCCCTTGCCCCCTTGTTCTTCACAAGGAACATGCCTAATTTCCAAGAGAGTGCTACAGATTTCTATAAAACTCATGAGCTTATATAGAGGTTTGTGACATCAGTGTGATCCTCTGGTTTGTACTTTCAAGGATATAGTTATCTTTTGCCAAATAAGAGGATTTTTACAGGGTTTTAGATGACCTTTTGAAAGGTTTACTTAATGTATTGAACTTTCCATGGAGGTAAACAATCACTCCTTAATGTTATGGCTTATTTGCCTTACAGCAGTTTTATCAATACACTGATCCCTTTTTCTTGTAATCTATTTTTATTTCTTTTTTTGCCACTACTTCCACAATTTGGGGGAACTAAGTAATGAAAATGGAGTTATTTTAATTCCTCAGCCAGGCTTTTAAATTGTCTGATGACTGCTATATCTGAGTGCCTGTTTGAAACAAAGAACTGGTGACAAGTCAGGCAGGGAGGGTAGTGGCACCTACCAAATTGCAGACACATTTGTTTTTAATTTAAAGAATCACTTTGCTTCAGTGGCCACATTGATTCGCTGCCTTAATGTACAACAAATTATGAGCAAACTTAATTATCTGGTTGCAGAATGTCTTTGTTATCTGTAAAATTCAGTACTTCATAACAGACCTGTAAGGAGGAAACACAAAAATCTCTGACATGAATGTTCTTCAAAGTGTAGGTGGAAAAAAAAATTAATTATCCACTTCAATATATTAATTGCTGTTTAAATATTTATTCTCGATAATGCCTTGCCTATTTGGAGCTATTGATAAACATTGTGTTTACATTGACATTTCAGTGATGAAGAATGTTCTTCTTGTTGAAGTTCCTTTACACAGGGTCCTTCTCTTGCATAGTCTCAGTGTGCTAATTGACTCCCTGAATTAACTGATTTAAATGGTTTTCTGGTTCCACTTACTCACATGTATCCTTATGATCATTCAAAACTAAATTGCATTTATCCACCTGTTCGTATTGTACACAACCCACAAGAAAGCCTAAATAGGTTCCAAATAGCTGGGTTATGAGATGCTCTGCTTTCAGGGATGTGTGGAATTAAGCATTTGTCCAAACTGCTGAAGAGTTCTCTTCAATTAAAGGAAGAAAAAAGGGAAGAAAAAGGATATCTCCAAAGAAACATTCTCAGAGAAATTAGATACCATCTGCATTCTTTGGCAGGTCTGTGTGTTGTGCACTTGAGGAAGAAACATTTATTTAAAGTTCTGTGAGGTAAACAGCCTGTTTTAGCCTGGAAAAAAAAGGGAGCAGAAAACAAACAATAACAAGCAGAGTCTGTCTAAACTGTGGCTCCATGATAATGACTGGGATGTGCAGGAGTTGTGCTGACAGCTCAGTGAACACAGCCAGCTCCCAGGTCATGCTGGGGAAGGAAATGCTCCATTCACTCCCTGCTCAGGAGGCTGGGCTGCTGAAACTGCTTTGAAGTTTTCTTGTGATCTTCTATTGAGAGGCTGAGAATCAAAACTGCAGAGAAGGTAAGGAGTAAAAAGAGAAAAGAATTTTAGCCTGGGGAAAAAAATGATTCAGAGGCTTCAGGTTTGGTGTGGTTTTTTTTTGGTTTTTTTTTTTTTTTTTCCCAGGTTTTGCTTTACAAGAATGTTGTAAAAAAAACCCCAAAACAATCAAAGAGTTGAGGTCAAAGAATTGCTGAAATCAGTCAGGCTGCCCCCAAAATGAAAATGTAGACTCAGAAGCTAAATTTTGGTCTGCTGATTTTCTGTGTGTGGCCCTGCTCTCTAGATAGATGTCAGGAGATGCTATATTTAGAAAATGGCTTCAGTGATCTCCTGTTTCCCACAATTCTGATCAGCAAATCTTTTGTTCATTCTGGAGATGCTGCAGTTTCTTGTCTGAGCCAGTCTGATTGCCCAATTAAAAGGTGATTTCTTGCTGTTCAATGTGCCTGTTGGTATAATTTTTTCATTAAAATTAGTCATTCACAATGGCAATCTGTTAATCTGAATTTCATAGCACTGGCAGTGTCATGACTGTCTCTGAGACAAACTTCTCACTCATTTCTCTGTCAGAACTCACATTACCTCTGAATTCTTCCCAAAGCACCAGGGTATAATGCATGGCTTTTACTGCAATGCAGTGAAGTATTTATTAAGTGTACTTAATACAGTAAATCAGGAGCAACAGTTAATGAAAATGTACTTTAAGGTACATAACTATATGAAAAAGCAAATAATAGGAGTATTTTTAGGTATCTAAATTAATGATTGTAATTTCACTTTCTCTATGCTATCTCCTCTTCCTAGCCAGGGTAATGATCTGTCTTATCACTAAAGTGCCTCTACTAAATCTTTTGAAATGTCAAAAGAGAACTAATATTTACATCAGAATAATAACTACAATTACTTACTCACTTCTCAATTCATTTGCAGTCAATTATTCTGTAGTACTAAGAGATATAGAGCCTTACTGTAAAACTGGAATGAGTTTAATTAAACCTTTTTCACATAGAGCAGACTGATAAATGAAATTCAGCCTGTAATTTAAGAGCTCAGGGAAGCAGTGTGTTATTAAAGGTGCTTTGAGTGATTGACAGTTTAATTTATTACAAAGAGCAGTAGTCTGTCTTAACTTGGAGTTCATTCCAATTTTGCAATTAGTGATTTCAACTGGGGAGAAGATCATCGTTCTACAAAGACTTTCCAAATATTTTTTATAGACTTGTTGGCATCATCTGTCCATTGCTACACACTTTCTAACCCTCTATTTTGTAAAATGACAGATAAAGAATGCAACGTGTAATACCAGAGGTGGAGCCAAAAAGTTTATGGGAGCTGGAGAATATGATATATTTGTCTAGGAGAATTTTCCTCAAGTTGGTATCATCTTTTCATCAGGAAGGAGAAAGGGTAATTGGATTTAAATGTCAAGATGTTCCTTGTGAAGGTTTGAAGTCACACATCTATTTTCTGAGCTACAGTTTTTAGTTGTGATGATGAAAACTGCACCCACTTGTCACTGAAGATGACAGCAAAGAATTCTCCAGGAGTGAGTTAAATGCTGAACCACAACCTGAATCCTTGACAAAAGCAACAGAACACCACTGCAACAGACAAAAGAGAAATTATTCCACTGGATTTGGTAGGTTGTAGGTGAAATAGTGATTTTGCTAAGAAGCAACCCAGATAAAGCTAAGCAAGATTAATCCAAAACCAGATTTCTGGTTCAGAAAAATACTGATTGAGATGTTCAAGGCGTGAAGACAGAGCCACCTAGGGAAGGAAAAGATTGGCAGGGATTTTTCATATCTCCTGGATTTTTCTGGATATTTAGAAGCAAATAGAATGAAAATTCCTAAGACTTCAGTTGTTTCCCCAGATTGGCACTTGTGGGTATGTTTAAAAATAGCAACAAAACAGAGCTTTAATAAATGACATAGAAATAGGCAGGTCCTAATCCAAACCCCCTGGCAGCAGTTCTGTTCCAAGATTTGACCCTTCCTCTGCTGCTCAGAAGCTGTTGGCATCTCTTTGACACCTGCTGAACTCAAAAATGGGTTAAATGGCATAGTTATTCCTAATTTTAATTGAGTAAAATTGGGTGAGAAAGAACTTTATCTCCCTTTGCTGTTTGTATTGAGAAAGGGTGCCTGGGCTGCATCTTCTTTGTTCTAGAATCCCTCCTGAGGAGAGCCCAGGGGTGCTGAGGTAAAGGCCATCCTCTGTGAGTGTTTGTATTCTGGCTGTGTGTGGTTACAGATGTAAAAATGCTACATGCATGAGGACAGCAGAATTTCAGTTATGCATCTATTTGTTATTGCAATGCTAGATATAATAGACTTGGCTTACAAGAAATTAATTTTGAAGAACTGTTCTCAGTATATTTGTTAATTTTCCTGTTCATAGCTCATTTTTTAAAAGAGGATGCTTGGAATGCTTCAGGAAATGCACAGCTCATGGACCCTGTTTGATCCTGAGGCAATTTTAGTGCATCTCTGTCAGTCTGTGCACTCTGTTTTGAATATGCAATATCATTGCTTTCTCTTATCCTGTTATTTTCCCCCACCCCTATCCTGGGCTGGTATCTCAAATACCCAGATGTGTTAAAGGCTGGTTTGCTTAGAGTGCTTCAGCAGGGAAGGTCATGCCTTGGCTGACAAGGACTGAGTGCTGAGCATCAGGGAAAGAATCTGGGATCAGGGAGAGCCTGTTGGGAATTCAGGAGAATTCACAAGGCAGAGGGAGGGAGGCTGCAAATCAGAGCCCTGGAGGGAAGCCACAGGGACTGGTCCAAGGTGAGGGAACAGTCTGACAAAGCAAGGGAAAAGAAGTGCTGATCACCAGAACTCAGTGTGGCTCCAGTTTGTGTTTTCTACTTGGTTTCTGATCAATTTCTCCTTCTGCTGCTTTATCCTATAAATGGAGAGCGTTTAGAAACCTGGTAGTGGTGGAACAGTGTAGGAGAGGGGAATACAGGTGACCTGACCCCTGATAAGTCACAGCTGTGGTAATTACTCAATACAGCCTTGCCCCTGATGGCTCACAGCTGCATCCAATAAAGATGAGTGAGATAAAAGGGAGTGGGTGAGCTGGTGAGGGGAGGATCACGAAGGAGGGATCATCATGAAGAAGAAGGATCATGCTGAGGAGGATCACTGCTGTGAGGTCAGTCTGGGTCTGCAGTTGGAGCTGTTGTTGTTGGAACCTGCAGTCACAGTCTAGCTGGGTAAAAGCTGCAGTCAGAGGCTGCACACTGATCCCTGCAGTCACAGTCTGGCTGGGTAAAAGCTGCAGTCAGAGGCTGCACACTGATCCCTGCAGTCACAGTCTGGCTGGGTAAAAGCTGCAGTCAGAGGCTGCACACTGATCCCTGCAGTCACAGTCTGGCTGGGTAAAAGCTGCAGTCAGAGGCTGCACACTGATCCCTGCAGTCACAGTCTGGCTGGGTAAAAGCTGCAGTCAGAGGCTGCACACTGATCCCTGCAGTCAGAGTTTAGCAGGGAATACCCAGCAGTCAGAGGCTGGAAGGAAAACCCACAGTAGGAGCTGCTGCAGCCAGAGGCAGTGAATGGTTGGAGTCAGGATGGCTGAGCTGTAAAGAGGAGTAAACCAGGACCCTTTTCTGGCTGTGGTTAGCATGAAGTCTGTGTCTCAGCACATTTCTAACAAGAGGCTGCTGTAACAGTGCAGCTTGGAAGCCTTGTTCCTGCCTGACTGATGTGCAACTCAGGATATTTGTGACAGCTCCCTGGTTGTCAGCTGCAGCTCCAGGAGGTCTGGCATGGATCTCAGCTGTTCCCTGTCAGAAGAGCTGGGCTTAGAGTCTCCATTTGGGCTGAACCCCTCAGCCATTGTTGAGACACTGGTGGCCAAGCTCCACGGCAGGGTGAGTGCAGGCAGAGATCAGCATTTAGTGCCACAAAGCCTTGCTCAGAGCTGAGGAAACAATCCCTGAACTGCTGTTCCTTGGTGGATGCTTCAGCTGCCTCTGGGCACAGCAGTTGCTCTCTCCCAGGTTAATCCCCACTCCTTCCTTAGCCTGGGTGGGTTGTACAAAGTTTTCCTGCTCCCTGCACGTCAGTGGGAGCTGTGCAGGAGATCATGGGCTGGAGCCAGGGCTGGTCTGGAAGGCTCCTCCTGGAGAAGGAGAGAGCCAAGGAGAGCACAAGTGCTGATGTCCCACTGCTGTGCACCCACCAGTGGGTGACTGACACGTGTCCCCTCCCTGCTCTGCTCCCTGGGTGGATGTACCAAGGCTGCTCTGTCACAAAGCCTAATCTGACAGTTACAGGTTTCTAAACAACCTCAGGCTTCTGAGACACTTAATGAAAGCAATTCATAAGAGATCCCGGGGTTGGGAGCAGGACCTATCCAATAACCTCCTGTTGTTGATGCTATTTATGACAGTGCTGTCTCCTGCTTTTACAGGGCCTCCCAGCCCCAGTGTCCCTGGTAATGAGAGGCATTTGGCATCACTAACATTCAGTGGGTGGACAGTAATAATCAGATGATAGATTGTGTGGCAGGGTAAGTATGTGGCTATAATTATTACCAAACACACAAGTGCAAATCCCAGTTCTTACAAATAGCTCTAAATTAGCTTTCTTATCTGTGCATCGTAAGCATGGCCTCCTCCTTCAGACAATGGATAATGAGAAAAGTAAATTTTAGTCATTTTTGTCCATGAATGGAAAAGTGCAATCCCTTTTTTATGCAGCTTTAGAGCATATAGAGAGCATAGCAACTAAATTAAAAAATATGACTTTGAAAAATTTTACTAAGACTGTGTGACATCACTTTGCATTCTCCTGTATGTCACTACCCACAGGACTGCTACTTATTTTATTTTTTTTTAATATCTACCCTTGAATATCAAGATGAGCCATTGCTTGTCCATTTAACTTCAAATTCCTAGTTGGATTGAAGCTCCAGGTTGTGGTGTTCAGGTTTTTTGTTTGTTTTATTTTATTTTGCTTTTTAAATCTGTGGATGCTAAGGAAATTAAACTGTTCCTTTCCTTTCAGTCTGGACTGGCTTGGGTACCTCTGAGGCTCCTGTACATTGCCAGGTTGTTTAGCACCACAACTCACATTCACTTAATCCAGCTCCTGTAGGTATTTTTAAAATTCCACCAGTTTCAGGCAAATGAAAATGATCCCTGTTGTGCTGTGCCTCATCAATGGCCCTGTGCAGTCTGACATGGGGACACCCAGGAGGGGTGACAGAGTAATGTTCTTTCTGTGCTACTCAGCTAAGAAGGAATATTAGGAGTTAAGCTTTGGAAGAACAAGCAGGCAGTTTAAATTAGAACGGTTTAGATGCTCATCCACTCATCATGAGCAGGGAGGAAATCCTGCAGATTCCTTCTCTTCCTCCCAGCAGAGCTGAGCACCTTATCCTGAGGTGGCTGAGCAGGACAGGAGGGACAGTGCTGGCTGTCACTGAGGGGAGCTCCTGCCTGTCTCAAAGGGAACACAGGAAATTCAGGGCCAGGAGAACAGATGCACTTTTAAAAGTAGTTAGGGGTGTATTAGCCAGGTGATCAGAGGACCTGAGGCTTTGCATGTCCTGAACAAGGTACAGGTTCCTGTCTTACACATTCCCTCTCCTCTCCTGGAGGTGTGAAGAGGGAGAGCTTGGAGAGCCTGGAGCCCTTCCAGAGTCACTGTTCCAGAGTGCCAGAACAGGGGGAGGCTCTGCTCTACCCACAGGTGCAGGCAGAACCCCCCAGACTGTTATTATTTTTATTTTTTTCCCCCCCCCTGTACATGAGGATTGCATAAATAGACCTACAAAGCCCAGGGAGCTGGTCCCTGAGGTCACCCCTCTGATGGTATATTTATTCCATCACACTTCACAGAGGATCACATGGCAGGCCTTGAGGCAAGCTGGCATCTAGTGTGTATACAGGTTTTTAGGCTTAAAACATTTAAAACAGCAGCTCTTGAGAGGAGGAGGTTATACCTGTGCTGTGCCTGACAAATGTCTTGCCTAACCTGTGCCTGTAAAGAGTGACAGGGTTTGCATAACCTCTGTTAGCTGCCTGCTCTGCTCTAATTGCCTTTTGATGTATAGAATTTATCCCAATCTAAGTCCTTTCCACTGAAAATTAGGCCAATTTTGTCTTGTCGTCTCCCCAGCAGACACAGAAAATCATTCATCAAGCTCCCTCTCAGTAAGTGTTTTACATTAAGACAATTCATTTTCTCTCCTTTCTTGTTCTCTTTCCTACACTTAAAAGAGAAAAGCTGAATCTCTGAATTTCCCTCCATTTGCCCCCAAAGCTTTTAGTGTTCTTGGTAACTTCCTTGAAACTCCCTGTTCTGATCTGCTGCTCTGAAGCCAAAAAGAGGAAATTCTCTCTTGTCTCCAGACCCTCAGGGTGCCTGGTCAGTGGTTTAAACAAGAATCTCATGAGTGTCCCATGTGTTTGGGAAGATCCATGAGCACAGGGGCCCGGCACTGCAGCACTCTGGGGGAGCAAAGGACATTTTTGCTCAGGACCACTTAGAGAATGTTGTTGTTTTCTATCCCAGCTGGTTCTGCTCCTGACATTCAGGAGCCAGTGGGAGGCTCTGTGTGCTGTGGGGATGTTCTACACCATCAATAAGTCATGAAGTTCTCAGTACTTAAATGATTAAATTTCCAGCCATCCTAGCAGGTTCCTGCTCTTGCAGTTATTATTCCACTGAGCAGTTTATATGTCAACAAATGGTGAAATAAATATTTTAAAGCATGTTTTATTTTTTCATAATTGTTGGGTCCCCCATTTTGACTGACAGTCTTTTATTAACACTGGGGCTGAATGAAAGCATTCAATTTTTTTTCCATTTAGGATAAGAATCACCTTTAGTGATGATGGCTTGCTGTAATTCCCAACTGACTGAACTGTTCTTTGAGCTCTGACATAATCTGTAAATTATGGAGACATTTACTGGAAGAGAATAACTTTATGTAATGGGGCATTCTGTAAGGTACTTCAAATCCCACCCAATAAGATGGAAATTCACTATGGAAATGAGGTCATTTGAGATTGCTGCTTTCTAGGCCAGTGCTGGTGAGAACCAAAGTCCTTTCCAAACTAAAGGCAAAATTTGGCTCCATGCTTGTGCATAGCTGTAGTGATACTTGAAGTGTAGTTATCAGAATTTGAAGTGTCCATGTGACTGTGCTTTTGAAAGATGCTTCATAAATGGCAAATGCAAAAAAAGAAAAAAGACAATTTTGAAGATCTTTGACTTGAAGTCTTGAAAATTAGAGGAAATGTTTTTTCTGGCTTTGTCCCAGTTCTATCAAATAGTTTAAACAAAAATCTCTAGCTTGTACAGGATATCCAGCTTTTAATGTTTGAAGAAATTAATTTAAATACAAATTTAATTGCTGAAGAAAAATGTTACCAATTATGTAAAGGAGAGGTAAATTAAATAGCACTTATTTTTTTTTTTATGCAGGAAAGAAATTTACTCTGGTATTTTGCAATAATTCAATCTGTGAGAGCTGCTTTGAAGTAGCACAGAACTGAGTGGGGATGGAGCTGAACCTGGATCCAGGCAGGGGCCTGAGCTGGCCCAGGTGCTGAGGAAGCTGCACACTCTGCTCTCAGCAGGAAAGGTTCCTGTCCCTCCAGGCACACCCTGAGTTACACCCCACTCTTGGCTGGTTTTTCTGTTTGCTCCAGCTCTGTGTACACCTTAAAACAACCAACAGCAAAGAAAATGTCTGATGTTCAGAGACTGAGGAAGAGTTAAATCCCCGTGGGTGCAAAGCCCAAGTGTTAAACATTCAGGCTGGATGTACAGCTGCCGTGGGATTGTTTCACCTTCTTGTTCCTGGAGAATCCAGGGCATCCCAAGTTGGGTTTCTGCTGGTCCCATGTCCTTAAACAAGCCTGGCTTTTTGCAGGGCCTGTGGAGGTCCCTGCCAGGCTCTGCAGTTCCCTTGGCTGTGCTTCTCTGGGGCTGGGGACCAGGAGCAAAGTGTGTAAATCTCTAAATGAAAATAATTCTGCACTGAAATTTCAGCTCCCTGGATTTAATTTTGAGTTTTAGCATTGCTGTCTGAGTAGTCACATTGAATTTGTGACTCAATGCTCCTGCCCATTGCCCTCCCAACCCTCTCATTTATTTCCAGTACCATCAGCCCCGTTTCTCTAACTCACTTTATTATCTTGGCAGTGTTCTTAACCAGTGTCAGCCAAGGCAGTGCTTTTCTGTTACTGGTTTCTTCTTCTGTAAGTTGCAAGATGGATAACTTCCCCTTTGCTGATCATTTACCCAGTTTATGATAGACAATATCCCTGGCAATACCTAAAGCAGAAGAGGAACCTGGTTTGCAGCATGCGCCAAACCACAGCTTGTTTATTTATTGAGTTCATTTTAATCTCTGGATCTGTGATCATAAACTGCAATGCAGTTATTTTTTTTTTTTTTATCTCTAAATTGAGGCTATTGTCTGCTTGGATTTATGGAGAGATGTAGTTAGATGGAAATTTTTGTTTGTTTTGTTGGTTGGTTCTGAAAGCTGCAGAACTGTGGGTAAAGAAATTAATACAATTTTTATTCTGCATGTGAGGATTGTTAGGATGCCTAGTCTCTTGTGGAGAAGCAGAATTCACAAATCTGTGGGTGAGTTTGCTCACTGCAGAGATGTAAGATAATAAAGGTTGAGACTGAATATGTTTCTGAACACTTTTTGGAAATATTATGATGTACATCCAGCTTCCTTTAGCAACAGTAAATTTACCACTGTGAAACAAAGGAATATTGAGATAATATAACACCAAGATTTTATGATCAGAGTTTGTATATACCCACTAAGTACTGTGTTTTCAGCTAAGTCTGCTGATACCAACTAGATATAAAGTAGAAGATGGATTTGGGTGAGGGAGGATATTTTTTATAAAGTTCTCTCTAATATCAGGAGGATTTGAAATACTTTTGCCTTTGCCTCACAGCAAAACTCCCCCTCAGGAAGTGAGCTGGCAGTTCCACGTGACCAGGTGTTTTCCTCTGTTGCCATTTTCAGCTGAGCTGCTGCCACTGCCTTTGGACAAACTCTGTGTCATGGCAATGCTGAATTGAGATTTATTTGCTGCAAGGGTCCTCACTGAGTTTCCAGTGCACCAGAGCAGGCGAAAAGGCTGCACCAGTTGCAGTGACTGAGATGAAGGGCAGTAACTTACAAAGCTTTTGTAATCCAATTGTGCTTTAGTTGTGTGTTTTTACAGTCTTCTTCCCAGGCAGTATATTTAACGGCCTCTGGGATTTATGATGCATTCCAGTAGTGCATCACAAAGTTTTAGAAAAACCTTTTGCTGAAGTTATCCTTTCTGTCAAAGCTGGTGTTGTTTCCTTCCTACCTATGGCTCTCTGCCAGTTGGATTGCTGCACTTTTATGCCTGACAGGGATGACTTGTATCCCCCCAAGAACTTGTGGTTGGGAAGGCATTGAGGTTCAAGATTCCTGTCATATATAAATATGCTAATGTTTTAATCAGATGAATTCTCCCCCCCTCTTGTTTTGCCTAATGAATGTTGACCTTTCTCTCTGCTCCCCATCTAGTAACACATTTAGATGGGAAGTATAAATCTTCTTAGCAAGTTAATTGCTTATGTCTGTTTGCCATATGATGTATCTCCATTTCAGTGTGAAGAAATGTTTTGTTTAAAGAGAAAAACAAATCCTCTAGCATCTTTCTTTGCCTTTTTTAATGCACAGGTTTAGTTACTGCAGCGTGGTAATGATAATGTACAGCCAGTGTGCTGTGCCATGAAGGTGTGAAGTACATAATGTAGTAGATCAATTAGGTGAAAGTATACTTAACTAAAAAACCTCATTTGATGCTTGGAGTCTGCATTCTGTTCAAGTGTAGATGCTCTGCATCTTCCAGTTCTCTGACTGCTCACTAGAAAAATGTGTTCTTGTGCTAAGGTGTGTCTGTCTTTCTGGTTCTGGCCCTCCCCCAGCCCAAACCTTCAGCAATCCAACAAAGCCCTTCCTGAAGGGCAGAAACACTCCCTTGTAGTGTCTCTGTGCATGGAAATTCTTCTGAAACTCACTCTCTCTTCCATCCTGGTTGTGTTACAACATTTTCTGACATAGCTGACTTTGCCAGCTAAATAAAAAGACATACTGAAAATACTGATTCTCATCTTCAGGATGAGAACAACACCAGTACCTTACAAAGATCTGATGGAGCACCAACAGTAAATATTTAGCTCTTCCTAGAGAGTACTTTTAAAAAGCAGGGTAGTGGTTATCATGCAAGCCCTGTATTTATTAAAGGCTGGGTTATTCCCAAGATTTTGCTGTGGGGCATTTGTTGAATGTGACACAGGCTGAAGGAGAATGGTCAGTGTGTACTCTACAGGTGCCTGCTGGGCTGAGTGTCCTGGCAGAAAGAACCAAAGAGTGGAACAGAGCCTGAGCATGACTTATTAAGCCAACTCTCAATGCTGTGTCACTGGAGGGCAAGCTTGAGATAGATAATGCTGTAAAAATGTTTCCTGCAAATATTACATCTATGTGCATGAATATTTTGTATCTTGGATGTCTGATGGTGGGGGTATCAATGTTAGGACCAAAAGACTTGACCCTACTCTTGCCCCTGTAGATGCTAGAAGCAGTTCTGACCAGAAGTTCTGCAGTGAAATGCTTTGAAAATTGTGCCAAAGAGTTAAACAGGCCAAGGAAAAATCAAGGCTGTGCATTTTGGGTTTTAAGAGTAAGGTGAAGCAGCTGTGAGCAAAAGCTCCTTTAAAGGAAGACTGACACAATCCTGCAAAATTACCTTTACCTGGAGCAGTGATCAGTTCATCCAGGAAAACCTGTGATTCTGTGGAGTGGCTCAATGAGCTTCATGGAACAAGCAAGGATGAAATTACCAGATAATTAGTTTGTTATGTATTTGTCATCTTGTTCAAGAAGGATGTTCTTTATTATTTCCAGCACCTTAGCTGGAATTAAATGGTTTTAAGAATCAGTGCATGGAGCAGTTTGGAAAGGATGTAATGTCTTTTACATTAAGCTGAGTCTGTGATCCTGGAGAGAAAGTGGTAATGAATGGATGAAGAGCCTGAGTGGAGGTCCTGGGGGTGTGAAGAAAGCAGAAAAGTGAGATATCTACAGGAGATACTTATAGAAGTGAAAGCACTAGAAGAAATCACACCAAAACACACAGAATCACAGAATATGTTGAGTTGGAAGTGACTCAGCAAGATCCTGCCCAGACCCCCCAGCAATCCCCCCTGGGCACCCCTGGCAGTGCTGTCCAAACCCCCCTGCAGCTCTGGCAGCCTCGGGGCCGTGCCCATTCCCTGGGGAGCCTGGGCAGTGCCCAGCACCCTCTGGGGGATGAACTTTTTCCTGAGAGCCAACCTAAACCCCCCCTGGCAGAGCTCCAGCCATTCCCTGGGCTCCTGTCCCTGGTCAGGAGAGGGAAGAGGTCAGAGCTGCCCCTTTGTGATGATGTTGAAGACCCCAGTGAGGTCTGACCTCAGTCTCCTCCAGGCTGCACACACCAAGTGCCCTCAGCTGCTCCTCATTGAGGGCTTCCCCTCCAGACCCTTCCCCATCCTCCTGGCCTCCTTTGGATAGTCTCTAACAACTTAATGCCTTTTTTATTTTGTGGTGTCCAAAACTGCACAAAGTGCTCAAGTATCCATTAAATGAGTTACAGAGTGGTATTTCTGCTTGAAAGGATGGAGTTCAAGCTGTTTGATTCATATGACATAATAAAGCTCTTTTATGTGAAGCTAAGTATTATGTCATGTATCATAAGCATGAATGTTTTTTTAATCTTGGCTATCTGATGGTGGGGTATCAATGTTAGGATTAAAAGACTTGACCCTACTCTTGCCCCTGCAGAACCCCTATAGATGCTAAAAGTGGTTCTGATGAGAAGTTCTGCAGTGAAAATTATGCCAAAGGGGGAAACAGGCCAAAGAAAAATCAAGAACAAAAAAAATTTGCTCTTTTACTCATCAGAAAGAATATGCCAGGTAAAAAAAAGGAAGAACAACAAAGCATTTTGACTTTACCAGTAATGTCTTATAACTCCCCCAAAATCCTGATTTATTTAATGTTGTCAGGCAAGAGCCACTGGTTCTAGGGACACCATAACTACAAATGGTGTGACTGTGGGTGAGTGCACAGCTGTGTGTGTGCAAAGGCATCTCCTGTTCTGAAAGCAGGTATTTCTGATGGAGTGTCTGACTAGGCTGGCACTAACAGACAGGAGCTCTGTAAATGTTTTTCTTGCCAAGGCAGTTGTGATTAGAGCCCCCAGTAATGGAAATTTCCAATAAGGGATTAGAGATTCCAGAATAACTTTAAATTAGAAATAAAGTTGGCCAAGTTAGTGGCAGCGCTGTCAAGAGCAGCCATCTTCAAAATTATGAGCAACAAAATGGTTTTGCAGATTTTACAAAGAAATAAGGAGTAAGATTATGTTTTGAGTTCTATCTCCTGTGATTTTATGGTCAGTTAACAAGACTGACAGTCAGTTAAAAGAAACAGAAGGAGAGATAAGCAGCTTTGTGCTGATAGTGTGATAGCTGCACGTGTAGTTCCTCCTTTTTGAAGATACAAGCCAATCAATGCAAGGACTGTGGGGAACTAACTGGAGAGAAGGTTGCCACAGACCCTGTTGAAAGGGATATTATCAGCAAATACTAATGATGTTCTTCAGAAGCAGTCCTGGCTGAACCCTGCCCATTCAGTGCATTAATGATGTGTGGAAGGAGCAGAGGTGTGCTGAATCTGGTGGGTGGTGCGAGGGCAGTGGGGTGCTGCTGGCACTGGAGGCTGCAAAATCACATCAAGATTTAATAGCACAACCTGGCTATTTTTGCACTTTTGGGGTCAAACATAACTTTCTGCTATGATGGCAAGTCTTTTGGGAGTGCTGGAGGAGCAGCAGCTGTGGTGGGCAGTGATGCTTTGACAGCAGCACAGAGGGGCTGGTGTGGATCAGCTGGGATGGCTCCCACGTGGGGCTGGGCAGAAAAAGTTTCAAAGTGGAGCTGTGGAAAAGTCTGTATTCCAAACCAGGAGTTTTCTTTGAGATTAGAAACCAAAGGCTTTGTAAGAGCTTTTGGGTTCTGTGAGCAGGTTACATAAAGGGTTTGAAAGGAGAGCAGATTGCAGTGTCTTTGCAGCAGGGTAAATTGTATTAAATGATATTAAACTGTATTAATATCATACTGCAGAACCACTGCTGATCATCTGCAGAGGTGGAAGATACAGTTTTCCCTTGGTGACTTTTTCTGCTGCTGAGTTAGTTTTTAAAGCCTCTTGAGCTCCAGACTCCTCTGTGTTCTCTCAGCCAGGGCATCCATTAAAGGGTTTCCCAAACCTGGACACCCTGATCAGGTTGCTGTCAGCTGTGTCACACTCCTCTTTGTGGGTTTATATTGCTGAATTACCAATACATTTCCTCCTTGTTGAAGCAGTGCTCTGAGTTACTCCACTCTGGGCCAGTCCTGTTCCTTTTCCCCCTAAAGCTCATCCCCTGCCAGAGGCATTTGTTTTTTTCAGGCTCACGTGTGCCCTGCCTGAGCTGGGATACTGCTTGGAGGGTGTGTATGGGAGGATTTTTTTATTTATCACCAGGGTATCAGAGCTGGAAATGTTTCATCTATTCATTCATTATAGCAAGATATAATTTTTTCTGTGTGGTAGAAGGCGTATAATTCTAATTTTCAGAGTTACTACATGAGGCTACTTTGTGTTAATTTGCCATTGAATTGCCACGCTTTGAGCTAGGAGCTTTAGGAAGCACAGACCTCAGTATTAAATAAAACCCTATTCAGCCTGCTTTGACACCAGCTCCCCATGCTGCAGAATGTTCATTTATTTTTAAGCTACAATTTCTCCTGTATTTGTAATAGAGAACAATGCTGTGAAAGCACAAAGGAATGTTGCAAGCAGGTAGGGATCAAAGTGCCTGCCTATCACACCTTCAGAAAAAGGTAAAGGCTTGACTTGAAAGGTGCCAACACTAAAAGGATAAAATTGGGCATTGTAGTCTGAAAAGCACCTGCATCTGTAATTCTTTCCTTTTCCTTTCAGGAGAGCCTTAAGTGGCTGGAAATTCTAGTGAATTAATTTTATTCTGTTATCTTAGGGTACCTATAGAACTCAAGGAAGACTCTAAAGAAGAGTTTGTGTTTGCTTTGGATTAGTTGAAAAAACCTCACAGAAAGAAGGTGGTCACATGGTTAGCAATGACCATAAAACAAGATTTTCTGGAGCTAATTTCCCATTATGTGAATATTTTTCTCTTCTCTTTATTATCCATTCAGAAGCTATCAAAAGTCCTAATGAAATGACAATTAATACAGCGTGTTTGGATTTACATTGGCAAAAATTTCACTGAAGCTGTGGAGAGCACTAATTAGACTCCTGTGGTGGCAGCATGTGCCAGTCTCTGGTGTTTTGCTGGAGTGTCCCTGGCAGAGCTGCTGGCAGAGCTGTCTGTGCTCTGCATCTCTTCAGTGTGAAGGGCCTTGGCTATTTCTGTGCCCTTTGCCAGGGATAATATGGACTCTGAACTCCTGTCTCTGTTTGCTGCAGGGAAAGGGCTGTAAAAACCCATCACTCTGCTCTTTTAAAACTTGTTTTGGAAAAAAATAAAATATTGCTGCAAAGAACAACCCAGAGTTTTGAGGATGATAGCTGAGGCAAACTTGCTGGTCTTTTGAATTTCAAGAGATCTTTGATGTGGTGAAATTTCATTAACTGGGGTGATAAACCATGCATTTATTTTCCTGGTCACCAGATGAGGAAAAGAAACCCAAATCTTTCAGGCAGCAGTCCAGACTGATGCTGCCTGGGCAGGCTTCCCCTGCTCAGGTGCATTCTGCTAGCAAGTCTGAAAATCTACAGGCTTCTTCAGCAGCAATAAAACTTCTCAAAAATTGAATGATTGACAGGAAGGTCTCTGGATTGCTAATCTGAAACTTCAGAGAAAATAAAAGAGTTATAAGAGAAAACAAATAATTCTCTTCCAGCTTCATATTCACCATGACACCTCCAATATTTAGGTAAGCGTGGACAGACATGAATTTCTCCAAGCAGAGGTCAGTGTTAAAACCCTTGCAGTATAAGCTGCATCTTTGGTCCCAGTGGGATGATTTGCAGAGCCTGTAGATCCCTGCAGCTGCTGAAAGGTCAATGAATACACAAGGCAAAGGGCGTGTGAAATAGTCAGAATAAAATGAAACACATTCGTGAATGTTGCTTATTTTCCTGAAGGCTGATGAATTTGGCAGTGCCTGTTGCACATATTTTATTAATGTGTTCAAACAGACAGACTGAAAAATAGATGTGATGAAATGAGGTACACCACAGGTGCCTGTCTGAAACCTCAGATCTGTGCAGCAAACTAAAATAATGCATTTAGTGTCTTCTGAGCTCAGTCTGCCTTCCTCCTGGGTAAGGAGGATGCAGTGCCCTCAGTTCAGAGCAGCTCTCTGCTTTGCTGGACACCCAACTGCCTTGCAGGGCAGTGCCCATAGTGTGGTAGGTGCTGCACCAAGAGCATTGCCCTCTATGCTGTGACTGGCAGGATGCAAAACAAGAAAAGTGGAATTAGGAGTTCTTGTTTAGTAAGATTGTCTCTGGGAAACTTCTGTGTGCACCCAGCTTTGCTTGCTTGTGTCATTAGGAAGTGGAAGCCTTTGAGGGCCAGTGCAGCACGGCTGCTGCCCGGGGACAGCTCTCAGGATCTTTGCTTTGGTAAAGGCAAACCAAGGCAAGGGACCCCTCCTAAAGGAATGTAAGAGGGGGANTGACATATCAGGGGAGGACTGCCTTCAGCAGCATCTCCTTTTGTCTCCCCACAGAGTATCACTTTATTTTGGATTTTGGAGCTCCAGTTGCTATCCAAAGTTATGAACTCCTTTTCTAGAGATTGTGCATCCACCACTGCTGCCAGCTTTGGGTGATGGGTTCTTTTCAGCTCCACAAGTGCTCTAACAACATGCTATGAACACCACAAGCCACAAGAAAACCTTCAAATGCTGCTTGCACCCTATTAGCCACCAGACACTCCATACCCTCCCTACATTAGTTTTTCTGCCTGGGGAAATACTTGTTATTTAATTTCTGGTTGGTTGGTTGGTTTTTTCATTTTAAAGGATAGACTCTATTTTGAAAAAAACTATATCCTAGAAGCTTGGGATAACCATTCACAGACTTGTAAAGGGCTAAAACCTTTTCCAGTCTTAATCAATGATCACAGTCTCTGACTTTTTATACTCTGGACCATGAGGCTTGAAATAGGTGACACTGCACTTTGTTACCTCCAGAAGTGTCATTTATTTGATAGTGAGGAGCTTTCAGGTGATCTCATCTCCTTGCTGCAGGCTCAGTACATGGTATTTCCTAATATTATTTTAAGGTTCAATATAATTGATAAGCAATTACCTTGTACATGCTGGGAAAGGGAGCTTGTCAGGTGTATGTGGGAAGGGAGCCCAGCAGGGTCACGGCACAATGAGTTTTGGGTTTAGGAGCACTGTGTGCAGTTCTGGTTGTGTCACTGCTGTGCCTTTGATAGGTTTATCCCTGCTTGTCTTCCCTTCTTCCAGCAGTTTGTGGCCAACACAGGACACTTCTCATTTGGCAGCTGCTGTGCCTATTGAGCAGATTTATCTCTGCAGCCGTGGCTGTGAAGGTTTTTATTGGTTGCTGTCAGAAAGACTCACACAGTATCCATCCTTGGGCAGCCTCAGTAAGTGGGAACATTTCCCTGGCATAATAGTAATAAACTACTGTTTGAGGATTTATGATGAACATAAGTTTTGTGTCAGTTTTCCATCAGAGCATGAAGCTATCAGGGTAGGAGGAGCTGCCATCATGTGAAGCACAGTGTTTTGATGGCATCCAGGGGCAGGCACACAGCAGCCTGTCCCTCCAGTGGAACAGTGCACAATTACACTGCTGACTTATTTCAGATATAAATTGTGACACATGTTTTAAAGCAAGTTTCATAACAAAGGGGAAAAAGTGCTGTGCCAGTGACAGCTGCTGAGAATTGCAGTGTCAGCCTTGGGGTTGCCTGGCTCCAGGATCCTGCCTGGCTCTTCCATTCCTCTGGAAGTGTGTTTGGTACAGCAGCAGAGGCTGTTGTGGGTAAGTTGTTATGCACGGGTCGAGGTCCACCATGAGAACATGTCATGTCCTTCTCAACACCTGGAGAACTCTCAGCACAGCATGGCTTAGTTGGCTGATACCATGTTAAATGATCCAATGGGAATTGAATGCAGATAATCAAAAAGGAGGACAGGCTGCTTTCAGGAGTCAGAACTTCCAGATCTAGTTCTACTTCTTCCAGGTATTTCCTGTGTGATGCAGTCAACAGTGTTCACTTTAGTTAAGCTTTCTGAAAAGACAATATGCAATAGAGCAGAAGTGTTCCTTTAGTTCCAGTCCCCCCTGTCACAGGCAGGGTCCCATCCAGCCTGGCCTTGGACACTTGCAGGGATGTGGCACCCACAGCTCCTCTGGCAATCTCTGCTGGGCCTCACCACCCTCAGAGTAAAGAATTTCTTTCACACATCTAATATAAATCTCCTCTGTTTTAGTTCAAAAACATTCCCCTTGGTCCTCTCACTGGCTGCCCATTTAAGAAGTCCCTCTCTCTCTTTTTGTAAGCCCCCCTTTCAGCCCTGGACAGTGGCAATGAGATCTTCCTGGAGCCTTCTTCCCTCCAGGCTGCACCACCCGAGCTGTCCCAGCCTGGCTCCACAGCAAAGGTGCTCCAGCCCCCTGATGATGCTGGTGGCCTCCTCAGGACCTGCTCCAACAGGTCTGTGCCTGTGTTGTGCTGGGAGCCCCAGACCTGGCCCCAGCCCTGCAGATGGGGCCTTCTGAGGGCAGAGCAGAGTGGGAGAACCATGTCAGTCATTTCAGATGTTCACAAATTGCAACAGAAAAAGACCAAAGTTTTGCCCTTCCTGAAGTTCACATGCAGCAGAGAGACTTTGTTCAGCTGGCACTGGAAGTGCCAGTGACAGGCTGAGGTCTGTCAGACTCCATTTGGGAAGTGCCCATGGCTGTGATTGGAGAGCAGAGCACTCAGAAAATATGTTGTGGGGGTATTAGAGGGGACTTACTTTCAGTGTCAGCTCTTCTTGAGTGTAAAGCCAAGTGACAGACTAAAAGCATTCAAAGCAGCTCGTGGTTAATTCCACCTGCCAGTAACAGCTTCCTCATTACAAGGAAAAGGAGGGAAGGAAATACAAAGAAAGCCCCATATAATATCCCTATGAGTTTTCAAGCTTGTTTTCTGTCAAGTATAATTGCAGTTCTCAGTTTCCTTTTATAATCCTGTAATTCACTTAGTGAATGTAATTCCTGTTTTTTTTAGAAGCAGTAGGAAATCTGATGGAAGATTTAATTTTATATGGTTTGGCCCTATTTTGAAAAGGCGTTTTGGCACCTGACTGTTTTGAGGGCTTTTGCATTTATGATGTTTTACAATAGCTGCACATGATTGAAGCAGACATGCTGGGGTAAGAAGAGCTTTGTGCAAGAGGGATGGCAGCCCCAGGAAACACCCTGGGAACAGAGGGAAAGACAGTGCTGCAGTAGGCACTTATCTGGCATTTATTTCATTGTCTTTCTTGACAACCTCTGAATTTATCTGAAGTTCTCTCATCCTGCCAATTACATTTCATGTCCAGTGCTTGTGACTGACAAAAGCTGGTAAGAATTGCAATTCTTTGTATTATTTCTCTGTTACTTTTGATGCTACCAAAGTTCAAAGCTTTGAATGAGTTCTGACTGTGCTTTGTCTTCCTTGGGAGTTCATGGAAAATATTGGCATTGTTTAACAGTGAAATTTGATTGCTCCTGGCACAGCTGAGGTAGGTTCCTGACCTCTGAGATGAGGAAGAGAAGTTTTGCCTCAAGTACCTGGAGACCAACAGGGCAGGGGGGCAGCTTTTGCCTTGGTTGTTACTTACTGCTGTCCTTGGCACAGTGGTCATTACAAAACCATAGAATCATTAAGGTTCATAGCAAGGATGGGAATATTACTCCATCTCCTATTTAGTTTTGGGTTTTCTCTTGGCAAGGGAAAGGTTTGAATTGAAACTTAGCCATTTCATTGTTTCTCCATTTCACAAAGAAGTGTTTCTAATATTTAATTTTAGCAAGAGCATTTCAAGTAGTCATATGCCATACCTGAAACAGAAGTCTCAGAAGTTCTGAGTATTACAGGTTTCTTAATTCAGATAGTTTTCACTTTCTGTCTCTAAGAAAGGAGCTACTTAAGGTGACTGCTGATTCTGGGACTCGGAAGAAAACTTGAAAGTGCTGCCTCTTGGGCAAGCTGGACAGAACAAATCTGATTTACAGACCCGTGCAGGATTTCTGAAAGCACTTAAGTAGTTTAAGACCACAAGAACCATTGACCTGAAAGTCAATAAGATGTTTTTAAGAATCCAGGCAGTTATTTTGTAACATGTAAATTCTCCTGCAGCAAAGGCAAGCAAAAGCTGCAGTTACTGACTGCCCTCACCAAATCCCATCCTCACCTTCAGCTGGATCTCCTTACACAGAACCATTGGAGGTCATGCCTTTGGCAGTACTGGGGGGCACCAGGGAAAGGTCTGTTCCAGCAGGTTTAAAAACCTTAAAAGAAAATATCTAGAACACAGAAGTTTCAGCACAGGCATGGGGATTTGGAGGAGAATCTATATTGGTTATTTATAGAGCGGAGTTGTACTGCTCCTTTGCCTTTGGATATTTCTGTGCTGTGCTGCTCTCAAAGACATAAGATACCAACAGAGTTACTTATGAGTTGTGCTTTTATTGCTGCTTTTTGTGAGGGCTCGTTTGGTCTCTCTTTAGGCAGCCAATTTAGGTATTTTCAGTAGGCTTCCCATATATTCAAGGAAGAAGGAGGGGAAATATTGCAAGGTGTGAACCTTCCTTTGGATTCACAGTATAACAAAGCACAGCAACAACAACAGTCATGGGCCATCTTTTAGTGGTGCAGTGATGGTTTTTTCCTAAGCAGAGACTTAGAGTCAGCACTAACCAAACATATTCCTGGGTAGCAAGAGTGCTGGAAGGCAAGCCACCCTGTGCATCTCTTGCAGCAGATACAAGGTTCATAATCACAGGGTGCTGATGCAGTTTGTACTCATTTTAATGTTATACCAAGTGAAGGAAGGGAAGATTCACTGCTCCAGGATACTTAGTTTTTAGTTGTATTTAATTTTT
Organism: Rhadina sibilatrix; assembly: GCA_013400275.1. Lineage (NCBI taxonomy): Eukaryota > Metazoa > Chordata > Aves > Passeriformes > Phylloscopidae > Rhadina > Rhadina sibilatrix. The sequence continues at coordinate 6,308 of VWYO01015021.1, read as the reverse complement.
ATTGGCAATGTAGCTGGAATAGATGGTGTGTTTTCTCTCCCTGGCTGCCTTTCCTTCCCTGCTATCACACTTGAAAAATGCAGGAAGTGTCACAGCAAGACCATTGCATCTGTGTTGCTGTGCTTTGACAGCTTCTCCATTTCTGCCCGTGAGTTCTTACATGTGCACTGTAAACACAGAGATTTAAGTTTGCATTTTGCTCTTATTTCATAATATTATTTATTTATAACATAAAATAAAAATTAATGTATTAGGTCTCTGTAGCATGCTTCCAGACTACCCAGTGGAATTTCAACTGAAGCAGTAGAAAACTTGATGAGGAGAGCATTTTTTTCCAAACCCATTTCAGTTTTTCCAGAAGGGGCTAAAATTCAGATTGGAAATGTGCCTCTTCTTTCTTCCTTTCCTAACAAGAAACCTGATTTTGTTCCCAGCCCAACAAACCCACCTAATCTTTGCAAGTCTACCAGCTCTCATTTTTCTTTTTCTAGTCCTATAGTACTTTCTGCTCTCTGCTGAAATGATTGCCCAGAGGAGGTAATGAGTTTTGTGGGAGCAGGAGGCTGGTCAGACCTTCAGAAATGACAGCTCTGGTGCAGCTGCAGAGGCACAGGGGGAGCTGTGGATTGCAGCCCTGGTTGCTGCCTGAGATGTTTTGGTTCTCTGAAACTCTTTTCCCAGAGAGTTTTCTGTCAACAAGAGACACGTTTTTCTAACTGTAACCTTTGTTTGCATTCCTTTCCCTAGGAGGGACAAACAATGTGATTGAAGATGTTTGTCTTTGTTCCACCACTCGAGTTGCTCTCTGTAGAAGAGTATAAAAAGCAAGAGATTCCCAGAAATAAACACAGCCTTCTGAGGTTGGAATCTGTGTTGTTGTAGTGTACAACAGCAACAGTGCAGCTGCAGGGGGCTGGGGAAAGGGGAGTTCTCAGCTCTGAGGGCTCCCCTCAGCACAGCACACATCAGTAAATGCATCTGCTGATGCTGGGAACAGCCCCTGGGAGTGTCTGCTCTGTCCTGTGGCTCCCAAACACCAAATGTGGCACAAGCCTGTATGTCTGTGCCTCTCTGTACCCTCAGTGCATGTATGCACGTGTCCTCTAGCAACAGCACCCAGTGCTGCTGCTCCCACAGGGAGAACTCTACACCGTGGTCAGTGACTCTGTTTTGGCTCCAATAAATTTGTCCACTTGCTGAAAAGAGTTTGAGGCTGAAGGCACCAGTGGCTGGTTTTGAATCAGTGCTTGTTTGTGCCTTGGTACAGGGGAGGGTTTGCTCAGGAGCAGCTCATCCTTTTGACAACATTACCTTCTGTTCTGCCAAGGGCACTGCTGGCTGCAGTTGCCTGGCACCCTGGGACACTTTTCCAAACCAGTGAAGTCCTTGGAATGTTTCCTTCAGTGCCTGCCCTTGTCCCCAGCACAGACACATAACAAATACCTGTTCCTATTCTCAGAGCAAAGCAGATGGGCTCTTTGGGGCAGTACCTGAGCACTGTGCAGAGTGCTCAGCCCATTACACTGAAGTGACAGCAAACAGGTCACTTGGGTTTGCTCCTTCTCCTGAGCATGCTGCATTGTTTGTGGTCTTTCATCACAAAATGCTTAGTTTCTAGACTAACCCTGGCAAAGAGAGAGCCTTTGTATCCCCAGGGGCTTGGTCTTTGTAGGAGGTTGTTCCCCCTCCCCCTAGACCCCACCTCAAAGGGCTGAGCTGGGTTTTACAGTGCCAGTGCCAGTGGTGCTGAGCTGGGCTCAGCCTGCAGAGCCAGGGGGGCAGAGTTTGGCAGGGGGGACAGGACAGCCTCAGGAGGGGCTGCTGCACATCTGCTCTGCATCTGCCCCACCTGCAGCACAGCTGCTGCTGCAGTGATGTGCTGGGGAGATCTCGAGGCTGCTTCAGACCTAGCAGGGTGAACATCTCCAGCCTTGGAGGTTCAAAGTCTTTGCTATTCACCACAAGCCCGGGTCAGCCTCCTAGAGCCATAAATGAGCTTTTAATTAGATGGCATAAAATTAGTACGTGAGAATTCTCTTAATTGGGACACCACAGTGGATCCCATTAGCTCCCTTAAAGGAAAAGTAATTTATTCTGCACAGCTTTGAAATGCAGCACGTTCACACGTGGCAGGAAGAATTCACAGCAGATAAGGCTAAAAAGGCAAAATAAAATAGCAATTAAATTTATGAAATATTCACTGCATTCATTTTTTGTTTTTTTTGTCTTGCATTTTTTATTCTTTTTGGGAGAGCTTATTTGATAAAAGACAAGAGATGAGTGTTTCATGCCTAAACCACTTTGCTCCTCAATGCTGACCAAATGTTGCCATTAAGCAGAATATTTGATATTGCTGTCATGCTCAAGTAGCAGCTCTTGTCAATTGATGTCATTAAACAGAATTGCTTTCCTTGAGGAAAACCCAATTAAGAGAACTCTGAGTAACAGTGAGTAGTCTGCTGTGCTCCTCATCGTGCACCCCACCCCTTTGAAGGCTGTTCAAGGCCCTAAATCAGGCCAAAGCCTTCTGTGAAGAAAACTCAATTTTCCATGTGTGTGTGAACACATGAGGAAAAGGAAATAATGGATTTTTCACTTTGGATTTATAACTGTTTATTCAGACTTTGGGTTCATATTCTGCCTATCGTTCAAGCTAAAATATGAAGGAATAATGTTCAAATACCTGTTGTTAACGTGAGATTAATGAAATAGATGTGTAGAAATCTGTGTCTTGATGTTTCATATGACAATCAACATGGCAATGATTCACATTTTTATAGGAAACTTGGCACAGGGATTGGAAAACCTAAAGGTTTAAGATCAGAGATGATTACCAGTCCTGTATTTCTGAGCAACAGAAAGGACCAGTTGCGCACAGCAGCAATAAATAACAACTTATTTACTTTCACCGTGGAAACTGCCAGATTTTTCCACCTTCAAAAATTCTTTTATTTCAAATGTGATTTGATAGGAGAATGGCAGAGTTGACTATGAGTGGAAAACTGACCTTTCGTTCTGAATTTAAAACACATTTCCATCTTCTGCACAAATCTCTTTTTTTTTTTTATTACCAAAATCAACATTATCTCTCAACATCAGAAAGGGCGAATGTGATTAAACACCCACTCACTTGGAACAAGTGGTGTCTTGATTCATTTAATTTAGAACATCCAAAGCTGTCAGTGACTTGCCATCTGCTGAGGGTACCTGCTGTAGCCTGCAGTGCCCTCACAGCCACTGGTCACATAAGAGAGATCAGGTTCCCTCTTCCACAGGAGAAAACATTTGTGTAGTTTTACACCTGGATAAAAACTGGGCAGCAGAAATTGCCTCAGAAGGTGTAAATTAATTGCTCCCCAAATCAAATTTGTAATGCCTCTGAGTTAATTTACCAATGCTATGGTAAAAGGAGTCATGGCATCCAAAACTGACTGTGTATGCCCAAATGAAGACCTCCTCATTATGTGTTTCTGAGAGATGTGGATCCCAGCTGCCTTGTCATTGCTCCTCAAAATGTTTCTAAGGTTTAAAGTAATGCTAGAGGATGGAAGTTTAATATTTTTGGTTTTGCTTTGCAAACTAGGCATAGTCATTGTGGCAGGGGATGCAGTTTTGATGGGGCAGAAGAGACTTGAGCAGCTCCCCTCCCCTGCCTCTGGAGGGGCTGGTTTGAGTGGCAGGTGCTTTATGGCATGGAAAGGTGCTGAAAATTTGCTTTCTCAGCTGCATCTTTTTGCACAAAATATCAGTTCCCAGTTTTATCAACCTGGCACCTTTCATGACCATTGTGAAAGCTTTTGAGATTTCTGTAGTCCAATATCTACCTCAATTTGCATTCTACTTGAAATTAAAAACAGCCTTTCCTAAAGAAGTCTGAATTGGTAAAATCAGTGCCAGCAATACAACAATTAGTTGAATGATCTTTGAATGACCTGTGGAAGAAAGGTAAGAATACATTACTCTTAAATGGGAAATATAATGCCAGAGACTGTGTTAAAATTAAAGTAAAGCAGAAAATATAGCCAGCAAAATGATGTAACGCTGGTTAATGATTTCTGTTCCATCTACAGCTTGGCATCAAATGCTGCAGATGTACAAAAGCTGGCATAAAGCCCACAAAAGGTAGCAGAAGTCTTTCCTCTGGCTTCAGTTTGCTTTGCAGTAGAAGCTGATTCTTCTGGGGTATCAAGCATACAATCATTTATTCTTTAAAATACCCAGGAGTTTTTCATCTTGCAGTGTTACAAATCTTGGCAGGTTTAAGATTTGTCTTTGTAAATATATCTAGTGCAGATTCAAGCATTTTTCAGATTAAATTTCAAAACTTGGCCTGTGTATGACCATGTAGCATCTTGGGAAAGAAGGAAAATTATTTTAGAAATAGCAGAGAAAGTATACGTGGAATGCTTTCAAAATCAGCTCAGCTTTCCAGAGTGGAGGGGAAAAACCTTGTATTTATGGCCCCTTAACCCCACTCCCCAATTCCTTTGCAGAGGTATGTTGGGTGCCTTTAGATTTGCCAGACCTAAATTGGCACTGTCAGCATGGAAAATGCATTCCTGTTAGTTTTCACACCTTGCTTTTATATTTTTGTCAGGGCTCAGGAGCTCTACTTGGGGTCTAACTCTCCCCCTCCTCTGGGCTGTGCAGCTGTGGGGAGAGCAGATGTGGGCACATCCCACGACAGTTCAGAGGGATCTCGTGTTTAGAACATTAACAGCTTTTGCAGTGCCTTTCTACCCTCCAAAACCCTGCCCAAAGGCTCTGTTTTCCCCTCCCTTGTGGCTCTCCAGAGCTTCCCCACACTGTGGAGTGTCCGTGGCTGCAGGGTGGTTGTCTGGAGTGCCCTTGGTGAGAGCCACAGGTGCTGCCAGCCCTCAGGTTTGGCATTATGCCCTGGGAAATACTTCACTTAGGTTAAAATTTTAGCCCTAATTAAGACACTTAATTGTTTGGAAATTCTCTAGTGTAAAGAAAAGCTAGTAATGTAGGGGAAAATGCCTTTGCTATCCAAGGGATTTGGAAATAAGCTTCTGCAGATAAAATTTGAAGTGAAGGATTTAGTAGATTTGACTTTTCACAGCTCTGATCCCATTCCTTGGTGGAAGGAACAAGTGATTTCCCTTTCCTGTGGCCCAGTTCCCCTGTACAGAACGAGGACAATCTCAGCTCCTGGGACACAAGGTCAGTCTGCCTGCTTGGATTAGGCTGTAAATTCCCAGGTGCTCTGTGTCAGTGCACAAGTGAACCCAGCCCACAGCCCCTGGCCCCTGCTGTCTCTGCTCTCATCTTCCTCTTGTGAGGTGAAGAATGACACATCCTGAAAGCCTCCTTTTGGAAAACCACATATGTTTGGAGTCTAAATCACAACTGACTTGGTAAATAGATCCTCCAAACAGGGTTTTGTTCTCAGGTGCACCCAGTGGCTGTGTGCTTTGTCCCTGCTGGGAACAGTTTTCTTTGGGGTATTGATTCCAGCTGAGGGTTGGCTTGCAGGAAAATCAGAGCAAAGCAGGGCTGGCCATGGCCTGGAGTTTTCTATCAGAGCTACAGTTCCCTGCATTTTCTGTGGTATTGTGTATCTCTGGAGCTGTGCCCATTCAGGAGTTTGTTCTGCAGGGCAGGGGGAGCTCAGGAACTTGCCCAGGGAGCAGCACTCCCCTGTGGGCACTGCCTGGTAGCTGATGCTGTTCACCTGACCTTCCCAGCACTCTCACCCACCTTGGCCTCTCCTGCCTTAGCAAAGCACAGTGCCTGCCAGACTGCTGCAAAATCTCTCTCCTTCCGAGTGCTGTTTGTTTGCTTATAAAAGAAAAATAAACTGTAATTTTGGTAACAGGTTATAAAATCATTCCTTAAATAGAAACGTTTGTTCTTATCCTATCAGTAGAAGTGTCTGGCTAAGAGATTTGGAATCAGTTGATTGATTCATATTATGGGTAAATTTTATCACTTCTAGAGCAGGGAGGAAAGTAATTTCCATTTCTTCTTTAGCGCACTGTGAGCCAATTTGCTTTGAGGTTGATCTATAGGCTAAATTGTGGGGAGTCATGCTGCAGACTGTTTTGATGGAGAAGTGTGTGTGTGGAGAGTTAAAATGCTTATCCAAATGTTTAAACTCTTTATTCTCTCATACCCTCAGTGCTGCATCTGCCACCTTTATATTTAATCAGTTCTCAGTGTCTCTCCTGCACAATTTTTGTTGCCTATCAAGTCATCAGGAAGGGTTTAAACACCACCTGATTATGGCTCTCCTTCCCAACACCTTTACAAAACAGTGCCCAGATCACAGAATCACAGAACAGCCT
>VWYO01015020.1:45513-60840 GCA_013400275.1 Rhadina sibilatrix | reverse complement strand
AAAAAAAAAAAGCAAAAACCAGACCACTTCTGAAGGCAGTATCACAGTCAGGGAGTAAATGATTTTCAAATAGAGGTTTGTAAACTCTCTTATTCAAACAGCTCCATTAGTGTTTGCAATGCACCGCTGCCAAGTAGGGTGTTTTACCAACAAATATTTCTCCATTCCAGCTCCTTCCACAAATTTGGATAAATGCATTCCCTGAGCTCTTATCAGCATAGTTAAATAAAGAGCAAAAACAGATTTCCAGCTGCCTTGCAAGGCAGCCAGAGTGGGAGCATTAATGAACGCCAGTGCCTCTGAACAGATGGATTTTGGAGACCTGGGGCAACTTCCCATGAAAAGCCAGCAGTGAAATTCATTTGTGGCCTCCAGGGTAGAAGGGGGATGATTCCAGCAGCAAAGGAGTCCAACAAGGAGGTGTAGTGAGGGATTTCCTGGAGCTGCCACTCTCTCCCTGCTCACATCCCATGGAAACTGCACTTCCCTTCTCTCCCAGACCCGGGGACATGAAATGCTGAAGCACATCAGAGTGATGGGTCTGAAATCTGGGCAGAGAGGAGGATCAAGCTTAGTTCAGGGAAGACTTCTTGTCTCCCTTTAAAAGCATCATCTGGTTTTTGTCAGAAAAACTGCAGGAGCAGCTCCCAAATGCCTCTGAGTAATTTTTTTTTTTTTTCCCCCTGGAAAGTGACCCTACTGCTGTGTTGAGAAGCCACTGGCAGGTGCTCTGTGGCACAACCAACTTCCCTGGCAAACTGGAACTATAGAAAGCCAATTCTGGAAGTCTCCCACAAGAGAGCATCAATCACAATTTCTCCAGAAAAAGGCATTTTGTGTAATGCATAGAAGACAAATACTCAAACATTACCCACATATCCGATTTATTCTTAAGAGTGGAAGGAGTTTGATTTCCTTTCATCTGCAAACATTCAATATAAACCACCTCTGTATCTGCCTGTTGCCATCCAGGCCAGAAATATCTCCATGAATGAATGGACTGACTCCCAAGTCAGACCTTGCTAGAAACCCCCTAATGCTTCCAATCCTGCTTCCCAAAACTCATTTCTTAAATCCCTATTTAGACACTTCTCACAACTGACACGTACCCCAGAAGTTCCCACTGCAGGATTTTTGATAAATAAACTGTGCTTATTCTTTCCCTCCCTTCTTGCTGCTCCATCAGCCCATTCCAGACTCAAGATCTCCTCAATACCTGCTGAGGCCTTTCAGGCACAAAAACCAGGAGACTCCAACTTGTACACAAAGGTATTTATTTATCCTCTTCAGGAGAAAGAGACTTTTAATTAAAACACTGTCTGGTAAATCACCACCCAATTCCATCGTGATAGGGAATGTCTGGAGACAGCATGAAATTCATTCCTCACGGCTTATTCAACAGCCTGTGCTGGTGAGGAAACCCAAAGGGATTTCCAGCAGGGATTTCTTCCCAAGATTAGAAGATGCAGTCACTTGACATCCATTTTCCTTATCTCCCATCAGTTTGCTGAGAGCCCAGAGCACTTTATCCATGTTAACTCTGTGTGCTTAGAGCAGCCTCTTCCCAAGTGCTCCAGGCACTTCCCCAGTGCCTGGGAAAAGGAGCTGGTCCCTGGTCCCCAGGCTTTGACCCCAGGGCCACAAACACAGCCTGGATGGTTGGGCAGGCACCAATTTCCACACCAAGCATGTGGAAGCTTGGAAAGCTCTGCTCCCTGCTGTGCCCCTGTGCCATTCCCAAAGCTTGGTTAGAGAGCTGAAATTTAGAGCTGAAAATGCCAACAGAGATATCTGGAGAAAGGATCAGCAAAAACCAAAGGGGAACACAAGTCCCTGCCTTGCTCAGCAGTCCCTGCACATGGATTTAAGCGTGGGATTATTGCCCTGTGCCCAAGCACTTTGAGAGCCTTTGGAAAAGCAGCTGAGTGTAATTTTATCAGGAAATGTTTGTTGGATTAAGGCCTTGCCAAAACCACTCGATAGCCACCAACTGTGCTGCCTCATCCACTTAGGTTTGAATATCCCAATTTATTTCTTTTCTGCACTTTCCAAACCAAGGCAGTTCCACAGCACAGCCCTGCCTTGGATGGGGCACAGACACACAACTGCTGGTCTTACACCAGTGAAACCAGAATATCTGGGGTACAAAACAGCAACCAAAAGTCAGGCTGGGAATTTAAATCCAGACTGGAATCACGTGGAAACTCACTCATTTGGGCTCTTCACTGCCAGAACCAACACCGTGTAATGGCAATAAAATAAATATTGTTTTCCCTGCCATGTCTCACTACTCATTAAACAACCAATTCAAATGCCAGGTTCATTTTCTAACCCAGTTTGTGCATTGTTAGGTCCTGTTTTCTATCATTTATTTATAGTCACCAGGTGTGGAAATCTCACAGTTTATCCCAAGCAACGTGACAAAGCAATGCTTGGATTTTCAGGAGAAATCATCAAGCAAACTCATGGATAATTCTGTTAATGGTAACAACAAATACTGAAGTCAGCAATCCATTAAAAAAAAAAAAAAAAAGAAAAGAATAACAATAATTTAAGAATCCTTTCCCTACAGAACAGTTCATCCTTCCCAAGTTAATTTTCCCCAAACCAATCCAAACTTGCAGCATTCCCAACTCAATGCCAACCAGATGGGCAACAAGAGCCTGAACACCACGTGATAAACAGCCTTAAACACTGTGGGGGACACTTTCAAACCTACCTAAAAAAATACCTAAAAATACCCTGAAGATAATGCACTTCTGACACGGTTCTTGCCCCAAATGTTTGCTCAAATAAAGAGGCCACATGAGAAAAAGGACACAGAGAGTTCAGGAGTTGTAACACAAACATTTCACAACCCTCTGCAATGAAAACCATAGCCCTGGGGACTCAGACACGGCCCAGGCACAACCCAAGGCAAAGGATCTCATGGAAAAAGTGATTTTCACAGACAAATCTGGGTCTTTTCCACGTGACCTTTTCTGCAGCAGCAGTTCATAAATACTTTAACCAAAAAAATCGTAATTATTGTTGCTTTAACACCAACATTAAACATTTTAAACACCCAGGATAAGCTGTTAGCAGCAGCAGCAGCACATCCAATTTAATGTCCTGCAAGTGCAGGCCCATTTAGTCCATGAATTAAACATGACACAATTCAAAATAGGATCACAATATCCAGGTGAATCAGCTTCTTCCCTGATATTTTAAGCAAAATGTGGAATCTTCCAGAAAGATGATGCCACAGGGAAAGAAATGAAAGGAAAAGCAGCAGATGGGAGAGGCAAAATGGGGAGAAAAACTGAAATGATGGCAAAAGCATTTAGACAAATCAGGCAATTAACAAAGCATGGAGCTAAAACTTGGAAGTTTCAAACAGAAAACACATTTTTATATTATTTTTTTGCCTTGCAGATGATTTCCTACAGACAGCACCAGGTCTTGCCATGGTCCAGACAATCCTGCAGCTGATGAAGTGATCTGGGAACTATTTAATTATTGATCCAAGTAATTAAATAATGAGGATCACATTGTAGAGCCTGCATGAGGAGCTGTGCAAACAGCAATTTGCCAGCTGTTTGTCTTTTAAACCACTTCCTGGCAATGATTCTTATGCAAGTTCCCCACAGGTAAAGAAATTTCTAAAGGACTTCTAAGTTACATAATTTTGGAGGACAAAGTGAAAAGGAATTCACTAAAGTTTCCAGACTAAAAGCAGACTTCTCTTTTTAATGAAAAATGAGGCCACACTGACAAGGGGGTGATAAATCCCATTTCTCCTTCCCCCAGCCCTTGCTTGGAAGGTGTTCCTGCTGCCTGGTGATTCCTGCATGGATTTTGTGATCAGAGGGCAGAAAGGTTTTCATCCTCAAAGAATTCCTGACCCTTTTGTCCACACTGCCAACAGCCTGGATGCGCCAGCACTTTCCACAGGCACCTTGTCCAGCAGGAACTGCACAGAGACCTCCAAACCTGTGCCCTTGGGAGTCACCTGATGACCCAAATTACCTTCCTCCTTCTCAAATCTTTTTAAATCGGAATGAGATCCCAAGAATAAAAGATCGGTCTGTAATCAAGGTTTGCATAAATAGAAAGTTACTCTTGCTCTTTTCAAGCCCACATGGAAGTAGATGTTTCGTATGCTCAGCATTTCAAGAAAATTATCCTCTTTTCTCAGAGAAATCAGAGCTTCTATCACACATTTCTACCGTCAGAAAACCCAAAGAAATTTCTGCGAAGATGCAGCGCAAGAGAAACGATTAAAGACAAACCAACAGCCCGGGTTTAGCAAACCCAAAACTCCTGTACTTCAAACCAAACCAAACTGAACATGAACAAATCCAGTTTCCAAGCAATGCACTCGATTTCATTAAACCTCTGCTATCTAACAGCAGCATGTCAACCTGATTCAAGTGGAACACAGCGCTGCTGGCATGTGATGGACTGGCCAACTCGTGATTTTGGTTACTTCAAAGGAGAGAAAAAGGTCCCATGACCAGCTTGAGGAGAGTTATTCAGGGCAAGCAGTGTCTCAGTGTCTTGGATCTAGACAGACTCTTTTTGTATAGAACACTATGAACAAACTTTCTTCCTTTTATTGCTTCCAGCTGATTCCCAGCTCTTGTTTAAAGCCCATCATTAAACACTGGTGTGGGAGAATAGTAAAAGAAGATGAGGACAAGATAAGAGGCACCTTTGGAGTTGTGCCTTCTCCGTTTTTAGCCAAAGGAGCAGAAAACTCAGGCCGTTTTGCAAAGGAAGCCCTCGTTTTCTTCACAGATTTAAGTGCCAGCAGGAGGAATTCCAGAATTTCATACTCACTCCATCATGGATGGTGGGATGGTGCAGCAGTCCTGGATGGCAGTCAGGGGTGAGGTGAGGTGGGCAGTGTATGAAGCTTCCACCACCTGCTTGTTCCGATTCACAACGTCCAAGTAACGGTTGAATTTCTCACGGATTTTTTTCGCCAACTGGAAAAAAAAAAAAAAAACAACAACACATAAGAAAGCTTTAAATCAACCCAGTTTCTCTGTATTACCCCATTCTTTAACAAGCAATTAAAACCTGTGTTAAAGACAACTGTTTTCTGATTTGCTCATTGTGGTTTTAATTTTGTGGCTGAAGCAAGAAGTCCAGTAATTAAAATTGGCTGCGGCAAGGAGACTATGGAAGAAAATAAATTTACCATCTAACAATGGGTGCTTCAACAGAGTTTTGCATGTGTGAAAAGTGTGATTTCCATTACAGAATCTTCCCTTTCACTGTCAGTGTGGCCTCATTTTTCATTTCACTTCCCTTTCTATTATCCAGTTCACTGGATGTGACACTGAGGTGCTTGCTCCAAGGCCTGACATGGATATGATGGAGAATAAACCAGGCCACAAGTCAATTTATTGAAGTTCTAGACACGGGCACTTCAGGAAAGCCCAAATAATGGTGTTAGAGATGCCTTCACCTACACAGAACTCCAACTGCCCCAGGAGCAAAGAGCCAACAGCAAATCTCCTGCTGATGGGAGCAACCTCAGCATCCAAGGAACCCAAATAACCCCAAACACTGTCATGAATATCTCTCTGTTCCTCAGCAGCCTCTCCATCAAGGGGATCTGTGCACAAGTATTTCACCACTTCTTTCATGGAGATTTGGGCAAAACAAGCCATGCCAGGTTTTGCTTTTCTGCTGTATTCCCTGCTGCCTTCCTGGGAGGCTCCAGAGGCTGAGCACTGCCTGGGTGATTTTCCTCATCGATCTAAAGCTCACCGTGCCTGCTCACAACCCACAGCTTCAACTACAAACTGAAAAATCTCTAATTGATGTTACAACACAGCAGCAAGAAAATAATGACAAAAGTCTCGCACCAGTGGAATTCCTCCTGGAGCCTTTTGTTGTCAGAGGTCCCTCTAAGGAAGGGACTCCTTATAAATCAGGACAAGGTTTAGAGGTTACCCTGTGATTTGTAAGAGCCAATTTTGCTCCTTTCAGAAAGTGAAAACAAACAGGTTGTGGCCCCTCCCTTGCAATTCTCAGACCATTAAAAAAAATTAGGGTGCCTCACTTTGGGAATAGCAAATTGGGTACTTCAGCCCTTCTTTTTACATGCTTCTGAAAAAAATTAAAACAAAAGTAAAATTAATGATTTTTTTTTTTTTTGCCAGCAAATACTTCAGATCATACCGGCTGGTGTGATCTGAGGGCTGGTGGTGCCTGTGGCACCTCTGCCCTGTCCATGCCAGGTAGATTCCAGGCACTGGGGAGGGCTGAGACTGCTGGGGCACATCCCAGGCTGCTGGAGTGGTTGTGTGCCCCTTCAACAAGCACTTCACAACGAGCCTGACTAATGACTGCCAGGGAAAATGGGAAAGGAAAAATCTGTGGCTGTTCCTGGAGCAAATGTGACAGTAAACACAGTTACCAGGAGACACCAGGTTTTACAAGGAACATTTACTGAGACTTTCCCTCCTGGTCTTTCAGCAAAGCATGAAAGGGATCAGGTTTTTGTTTGTTTGTTTTTGCTCTGCATATTCTGATCCCTTTCACACCAACCAATTATATATTTAATCATCAGCCAGACACATCCCAAATGAAAGAATCATCTCTAAGCAACAGACAGAGGTGTTGAGCAATCAGAAACACTGTTCTGCATTCCTGCAGACTTCTCCAGAACTAAATCAACTCCTCAATCCGTAACACTCCTCTCTCCTGCACACCCCAAACCCTACAGGGGTGATTTAACAGAGCTGCTGCTTTTGCCTGCTGGGGAAACAGCCCTGGATTTTTCCAGATCCCCTGGACTAACAAATGTCTCTCCTGACTGTTACCAAGAGGCCGTTTTGTCATGATTTACCTCGCTGTGTGAGGAAGGAGGCCTGGCTGCTTACAGCACTGCTCTGCCTCCATTGTTCCCAGGGAATGCTGGGCTCCCTGACAGGTCTCCAAGGAGCACGGCTTTAATGGGACCCCGCTCAAATGACTCGCAGAATTACACCTAATTAGTTCTGTGGAATGATTTATTGCCAAGGCACCAGAGGACTGCTAATGGGCTCCTCCATGTTAGACATCCAGCACTATTAAATTGCTCCCAGTTGTTGAGATAATAAGCTGTTGGGGGAGATCCTTTTCTGGTTTCCAGTAAACTTTCTTTTTGTCTGGCTGTGCCCCTCAGATGTATCCTTTAGAAGTGGATTCTTCTGGAGGGTCTCAAACAAACACGAGCCAAGTTTCCTAAATCAAAAGCACTTAGATTTGGTGGGTACAAAGTTCTCCTCTCAGTCTAGGCAAATGAAAAGCCAGATATTTGAATCTGAGATTTCTCTCCCTGTCTCCTTACCTGAATTCAGGACGAGGGGAGAGAGCTGAAGTTTGCTGAGCATCATTAGCAGTCATAAAACCATCACAGGGCCCCAGAACAAAAGGCCTCTGGTTTGGAATCAGAGCTGCTCTCTGATAAATGAATGCTGTACAAGCAGAGGGTTTGGTGTTGATGAGTTTTCACCTTCTAGGTTGAACGATAAAAGCACCCCACAGCCTTTGAATTTCACCCTGCTGTGCCGAGTCTAAAGATCTGACAAATCTGTTTTTCAGAAGATCCTGTACTTCAGAAGCCGACAAAAAGCAAATGCTTTGTTCCCAAACTGCGTCTCCCATGGAAAAAACCTCTGAATGGCTCAAAGTCATTCTGTTATTTCTCTGAAATGGGATCCAGCGCCTGGGTCGGGGCAGGGAGTCAAGTGCATGTCAGCAGCGAGGGATCTGAAACCTCCCAGAGCTCCAGACACCATTCCCTGCCCACGGCTGGAAGAACTGACTTTTGTCTAATCTAAAGAACTCTAAAAATATTGCCCTCTGATAACAAGACAATGCTCCCAACAATTCAAAACCAACGGACTCAAGAAAGTCACCAAGGGCAGGACGATCCAAAAAAAATTTTCTGTTGAAAATTTCTTGACGTGAATAAACTATGATAAGAAACTCAACTAAGATATGAGGGTAACACACGACTGAAGCACTATGAAACAAATGGTTTTAATTGATCAAATTGAGAAGTATCACCCAGATGAAGCCTAATAAACTTTTCTTCCACAGCTGGGCTTCACTTCCCTCCCAAACTTTATTCCCTTTGCAGAGTGATGCACTCAGCTGCTGGAGCCTGTCACAGTAAAAGCTGCAGGCTTAAATCACCTTCTCCTCTTTCTAAATAAAAACCTGAAGTTTTTATCCAACACATACCCTGCTTTTTTTAACCTGCCTGGAGCTGGAGAGCTGCTGGATGCTGATGGATGCCAGACCCACACTGGTCACAAAACCTCCAAAGTAGAGAAAGAGAGATAACAAATAATGAAAGGACAGAACACTGAACTATGAAACCCTGCTGACATAATTGCTAAAGCATTTTTAAGGCAAAATGGAAGATTGTGCCCCCAATCAGGCACAGAAAAGGGGCAGGGGTGTCCCACACCTGGGTGTGGGACAGACATTTCCTGCTCCCACAGAAATGCCCCAATTCACCCATTTTAATGGAGACTGAAATAAACCTGGCTACCTTGAGACTGACATAAAATATTATTCTCCTACACGAAGCGCTCTTCTCCTCATCTCAAAAACAACAGCCTTTTCCAGCTTTCTGTGTTTTCTCCTTAATTTTCCTAAACAAAACACTAAGCAGTGAGTGCTCTCTGTGAACAATGCAGCCATTAGCCCTGTTTTCCCTGGATTTCCTCTGGCAGCTGACACGCAGCCAAAGCCCTTGGGTTTGCAGACAGGTTGGACTGTAACACCTGTTTCTATTACTGCAGCACCCCTGGGTAATGCACTTCAATTGTCACCATCTCCACTGACAACCTTTCATCACAACATCACTGAGCTCCTCTAATTTTCCCAGAGACATTTCCCTCATTTGCATCGTTTCCCTCGAGCTTTTTTTTTTAAAGCTTCTTCCCCCTCAAAGCTCCGCAGCTCTGAAGTCTTCCCTTTGCAGGGAGCTCTGAGGGAAAGCAGAGCTCCAAGGTGAGGTTTTCTTTCTGGCTGTAGCTTGAAAGCCAAGGTATTTTTCATGTTTCCAAGCCTGTATATAAAATATGCATCAGTGGGGTTGACAGGCAGGGATGCCAGGATGGACTCACAGCCAGGGATTTAACACTGTCAAGCTCCTTGAAGAGGATTGCTTACACATGGAAGAGTTGAGTTAGAATTTTGAGGTTTAAACTCCCTCTGTAAACCAGAAAAATCTGGGGGAAAAAAGCACCTCTCTCCAACACCCAGCAGGCATTTATCCTGCTGCTGTATCACAACTGTGAATCCACGGATTCCTAATCTAGGAAACTTTTAATGTTATTTATTTTTCATCTACGTGGCTCTTGAAGAAACCACTGGTTTTGTATCAGCCCTGAGGAGCCAGAGGTCAGCAGGGATATGGCTCAAGGAAGGATCTCCAACTTCATCCCCCACCTCTGTTTTAAGGGATTCT
This sequence comes from Rhadina sibilatrix, assembly GCA_013400275.1. Taxonomy (NCBI): domain Eukaryota; kingdom Metazoa; phylum Chordata; class Aves; order Passeriformes; family Phylloscopidae; genus Rhadina; species Rhadina sibilatrix. The sequence goes on along the minus strand of VWYO01015020.1, from coordinate 51,377 downwards.
AACCATTCATGGAATCCTGGGAAAGTCTGGGTTGGGAGGGACCTTAAGGATCATCTTGTTCCACCCCACCATGGGCAGGGACACCTCCCACTACCCCAGGGTGCTCCAGCCTGGCCTTGGACACTTCCAGGGATCCAGAGACAGCCACAGCTTCTGTGGTCTCCCCACCCTCACAGGAAAGAATTTCTCCCAAAAATCCCATCTAAACCTCCCCTCCTTCAACTTAAGTCCATTCTCCCTTGTGGAAAGTCCTCGTTCCTGCTTCTCTGGATGACACTGAAAATATATTCCATTATTGCAATCAGGATGCAGGAAACCACTTTCCAATGTGCATTTTGTCACGGAAACCAGCACTCATTTGAGGTTTTCTACTGGCCAGTACCTTTGGCAAAGCTTCCCAAGACTTATTCCAAGGAAGATGTCAAACAGGATGCACAGCAAAACCTAGAGAGAGGGCCACAATTCCTGAATCATTCTGGAAGTACATTAAACACACAATAATTGCCTTTTATTGTGAGGCTCACAATTTATTAATGTGTGTGAACATGCCACTTTTCACAGCCAGGGAACATGTTGTGCTCCACAGCTGAATGTAATTTTTTCAGCACGTTTCAGATCTGTTTCCTCCCCCAAAGATCTCTTTGCCAAGCCCAAAAAACCAACCAAACTAAAAAAATCCAACCCAACAGCAGCGTGGTGTGAGCTTTTCAAGCCTTTTCTCCTCCAAGCTGGTAAATCTACTCCTGCTTGAGGGCATTTCAGCCCCTCTCTTCTGTGGAGCCCAGATCCCTTCTCTCCACATCACAGAAAGCAGATGTCTGGCAGGACACTGAACACACACCGACTCCCCTGAAATCAGCTCATGTAGATTTTCCCCTCATAAAACTCCTCCTCTCCCACTTTTATTTACACCACTAACTCACCCCACTGCATTCTCGTATCGTATGAGAGTTCTCTGGTACTGAAATAACTCACAGGGAAGGAACCCAAGTTATTTTTGGCCATGGCCATCCCATTTTTAACAAGCTACCCAAAGCAGAAAAGGTTTTATCTGTCAGGTACGACAGTAATCCTAGAACTGCAGACCTTAAAAGCCTAAGCAGTTCAATGCTGAGAGGTAAAACTGCTCCTTGTGTGGCACAAAAAAAAGCCAAAAGGGATTGAACAGTTAGGCCTGAAGGCCAACAGCTGGAATCTTTCACTTTTTCAATAAACTGAGAGTCATTATTTACATGGATTGGTATAAAAAACCCACCACCCCCGCAACAATTCAGCGCTCTGCCAAAATAAAAAAGTCCCAGCTGACATAAAACTGTAATTAATTGCCTTTGGGTATCAGTTGCTACGAAAATGTTAATGAATGACCAAAGCAGAAATGAGATTTCTCTGGCAAGGGATTTCGTTTGCTTACATTTGTTTGCCTTTGCTCAAGATGATTCCATTCAATGTCCTACTCTTATAAAATTCAGGTTCTGTTGCTGGGGATTCATTAGGGCTAAAAGATCTGGTTATTAATGAAGCAGAAGTGCTCAATTATTCTTCCATCCACTTCACTGTAGAGCTTTTAACCACGGTAATTACACTTTACCAGAGCCCTGTTTTCTCCCCTGACAGCTCCAAATCCATCACCCCACCTCCAGTGTTTGGACAGCTCTTTAAATCCACTTGGGATGAACACAGACATCTGCTCTGGGAAACAAGGACTGGCTTTTCCTCAGTGGAGAATCCGTAGTCAGGACTTCAAAGAAGTTTTAATCCAGTTTCTTGGTTTCCCAAAAACACTTTTGCCTTTCAAAAGCCATCTGATCCATCTGATCCAGCCCACATGGCCCTTCTGTGGTGCACAGACCACCCAGAAACGCTCCTGGAAATGCTGCCCTGCACAACACAGAGCCAGAGAACCCATCCTGAGGGATGTCAGGATGATTTGGGAGTTAAATTGTTAAAATCAGGTGACAATTACATTCCCATGGTCCCTCTGCCTGCAAGCACCCACCTGGTGGTGGGAAGTCAAAGCCTCCAAAAGGCTGGGGAAGAATCTGGAGCCCCAGGAGAGGCTGAGGGAGCTGGGAAAGGGGCTCAGCCTGGAGAAAAGGAGGCTCAGGGGGGCCCTTGTGGCTCTGCACAGCTCCCTGCCAGGAGGGGACAGCCGGGGGGGATTTGGGATCTGCTCCCAGGAGGAGAGGGAACAGCCCCAGGCTGGGCCAGGGCAGGCTCAGGATGGATATTTGGGAAAATTCCTTCTTGAAAAGGTTGTCCAGCCCTGGCACAGCTGTCCAGGAGTCCCCATCCCTGGAGGGATTTAAAAGCCATGTGAATGTGGCACGTGAGGTGGCCTTGGGAGTGCTGGGGAATGGTCTTAAAGGTCTTTTCCAACCTAAAAGTTCCTTACAACCCCATTTGAACCGGCTCTGGTTTGACTTCTTCCTCAGTCAAAAAAATATTAAAGAAGACTGGGAATGTCACCATTTCCAGGAATGGAGTTTTCATTATTTCTGTATTCCATGAGCAGCTTGAATCCACACAAACTGCTCTGGGAAAGCACAATGGGGCTGCCTGCAGGCTGAAAGCAACTCCCTCTTCCCCAGGGAAAGCCCCACTCTGAGGAGCTTCTGTTTTTCCTGAACATTAAAACTGGTTTGATCAGGGTCTAGGAAGGTCAGGTTACTCCTGAAGGTTGAACAAGTTCATGCTTAAACTGGGAAGAAAAGCTGGTTTTTAGTTCCATTTCTTCGACCAAAACCCATCACCTTCACCACAAACATAATCAGTACTTTAATTTCTTAAAGAATAAAACGTGAACTATTTGATCCTTTTGAAAACTGATCCAAAATGAATTTTAAAAATATACACATGTACTAAAATGGAACTGCCCATGTGCTGTCTCAATGTTAAATGAAGAGTTAAATGCTGAAATGTGTTCCTGTAAAACCCCACAAAATTACAAGCACCCCTCAACCACACCAGGCTGTAGCTGTCCCATATTTCCACATCAAAATAATATTAATGGGTTTACTTTGAATTTGAAATTTAAAAAGAGACACTTCTAACATGAAAGCCTCACAATTAATGGGAGCTACTTCATGAGGGCCCCTTTGTTTCCAAGGGACAGCCCCACACCAAGCAGATGGAAAAGCTTTTCATGGCAATGCAAAAATTCTCAAAAGCATCATCAGCACATGCAGCCCGTCCCCATTTATATCCTATTCCACTGGCTGGCATCTGAGGTTAGAAAGAGGCCACAAATCCAGACAGAAAGAATTCCCTGAGCTCACTCTGCCAGTGGAGGTGGGAAGGGGTTTTACACTCACTCACTCACCTGCTGAACTTCGCTTTCTCCATTCGAGATTTTCTCCGTGTACACGAAGGAGTTGAATATCCTCTGCAAGAAAAACCAGAGAGGATGTGTGAGAGGCTTTTTTTTTTTTTGTCATAAATACCACAGGAAATCAGCTCCAAAAGGTGGATGGGTGAGGAAATGGGGTCAGAGAAGGCCCTGGGGAGTCTCCCAGTGCCAGGCTTCCCAAGGGGAATCACATCCCCACATGGAGAGGCTGACTTTGGCAGGCAAAGACATAACAGGGTATTTTTCCAAACATCTGTTTATTTACCAAACTGACATGAGGTGCTAAAAATAATTCCACGTGCAAACTACGACCCTTCTTTGGCTAAACATTTAACCACCCAATACAATTACTTTTAGAAGTACTTGTGTCCAACTAAAACATGAGAGGCTGGGAGGCAAATTTAGTAGGTGGAAAAAAGACAAGTGAGACACCCAATTTGAAATGGACCTCATTAATAGGAAAAAAAAAAAAAGGAAAAAAAAAAAAAAGATGTATCAGAGGATGTATCAGGAGATAGAAGTGAGAGCTGTGTCCTCCCATGGGAATCTCAGTTCCCACAGGGGACAGGTGACAGCCACGCTGCCACCCCTGTTTACAGACACAGAGGAAAAAACACTCAACACCTTGTTATATTCTGCTTCCAGACCGAAAAATAAGACTGGAAAGATTTGAGGTTACACCAACAGCATTCCTAAAAAATTTGCCTGATCACCTAAGCTTCTCTTCCAAAACTTCTCACTTTCTCCTCAGGGACAGTGGGGCCGTCCCCTCCAGAAAAATGTACAATATCCCTAAAATATTCCTTTGCTCTCTTAACAGCAATAAGTGGTACCAATAGTTGTAATAGCAATAAATGGAGGTTATTTAGGCTGTGAAGACATTTCTCCAGGAGAGCTGGGATTTCACTGAGGGAATGGGTCCCACTTCTGTCAGTGCTGAGTTGCACAGGTGACACGGCATCTGGCAAAGGACAGGGATTCCTCAACACCCTGGATTCTATCAGCAGCACTAACAACTGCAATCACTAAAACATCTACATTTCATCCAAATTCATCTCCCTGACAACTCTTGGAGTCCACAGCTCCAAGAGGTTTTGTTTTTGGTTTTTTTTTTTTTTGATGCAAATTCAGCTGATTTCCTCCCAGCACAGTTACAGGCAGCTAGGACTGGCAAAACCAGCCTGGAAAATCCTTTGGTGTGCTCACCATCATCACTTCCCCTTATCCCTCTCCCTCCTGAGGACTTGAGGAATTTCAAAAATGTGAACTCTTCATTCTGAAGAAGCATTTGGAAGGGCAGCAATAAATCTCCTTGGCTTACAAGGCTCAGGGAGCCAAGAAGTGGGGGCAGGGGAGGGGGGGGGGGAAAAAAAAAGGTATCTACTCTTAAAAGCTGCCTGTACATCAAAACTTCCTCTTCATCGAGACCTTTGTTTAAAGTTCTGCTTGGGTACTTTAACTACAAACATGTTGGCTTTTTTTTTTTCTCCCTCATGAGATGAAAAGATAATTTAAACATCAGAAGGAAATACATTAAAGCGTGTCATTTTGATGCAAAATGTTTTAAATGAATTGAATTTTTCTGTCCACGCAGCGTTTAGTGTGCAGACATCAAAAGGAATGAGGAGGAAATCGACTGTCAGCTCCTGAGAATGGAGCTTTCTGTCCCCTAACACAAAGCTGACCCTTCTTCCACCCTTTTCACACATAGCCCATTTATGAACTTGCAAAATAATGCCAGAGAACATCATCTGTGATTATGTAAGAGTCACAGTGCCAGCAGGAATTTATTTGGCTCGGGTTTTTAACCTATTTTTGCTTGATTTTGAATTAACTAACTTCTTTAAAATGCTCTGGTATGTTCTGTTGTTTTAACTAAAAGCACTGTGCATGGCAGAGAGGTGGGGGGCAGGAATTTCTCAGTCAAACTAAGCACAGATAATGAGTAAACCAACAGTAAAAACCCAGTAAGGATTGAGAACCCAACCCCGAGGCTGCACATGAACTGCTCAGCCCCTGCCTGGGTCCAGTCCCTACTCAGCATATCTGCCCCCTACTCAAGGTGGGCACAATTCCACCTCGGGGGAAAAAAAAATAACAAAACATCTTGAAGCTAATTTCACTGACTTAAAAGTGCCCTAACTTTAAGCAGAAAATCACAGCTAAGTGGCAAACTCAAATGAAGTTGAGGGAACTTCACAGTTCAACCTCAGGAAAACAGCCTAAATATTTAGGAGGACTTGCCCTGCGGTTTATACAGTCCATTAGCATCTGTGCTTTATTCCTCCCACCCCTCTTGTTTAATTGGCTCTGCGGAGCAGATGGCAGCAGGCTCAGCTCCCTCACAGAACAATCCCACCCGTGTTTAATGAGATGCTTGCCCGGCATTGTTTGCCACAGCCCATCACCGCCCGCTCTCCCAGCGCGGGAAGGCTGCGCTGGATCGGCACCCATCGGCACCCATCGGCACCCAGCCTCTCCTCTGGATCAGCACCCATCAGCACCCATCGGCACCCAG
>VWYO01015020.1:17633-45324 GCA_013400275.1 Rhadina sibilatrix | reverse complement strand
TCCTCTGGATCAGCATCCAGCCTCTCCTCTGGATCAGCACCCAGCCTCTCCTCTGGATCAGCATTCAACCTTTCCTCTGGATCAGCATCCAGCCTCTCCTCTGGATCAGCACCCAGCCTCTCCTCTGGATCAGTATCCAACCCTTCCCCAGCTCAGTATCCAGCCTTTCCCCAGGTTCAGCATCCAACCCCTCCCCTCCTTCAGCCTTTTCTCTTGAGCTGCTCCTCCACCAGGCAGGGAATATATCCATGGAATATCTCCATCCCCACCATCACTCCCAACATCCCAGCACGCACGTCCTCAAGCCCTCAAATGCCACCTTATTTTCCTTCATTTGCCTTTGTATGCAGAAATTAACTGGGGGAAAAAAAAAAAAAACAACCTTTATTTTTACATCCAGGTGGAACTGTCCCAGCACTGTGACTGAAGCAATGCCTGCTTTCCAATACTAAAAAATAGTGTTGGATAGTTGTAGTAAATACGTCAACAAAGGATGTTTGGACAACAGGCAGCTCTTCAGAATGCTCTTTATTGTACAGAAGATGTATAGAAGCTGCTTATAGCATGGAAGATGTTACAGCAGTCATGGGCTGTGGGTGACAGGGCCAAGCCTAAAGCTGCCAGCTACAGCTTGTAGGCAAGCCTGAAGCACTTTAGTTCTGGTTACAATGCATTCTGTATTTTTCTTTGCTGAGCATCTCAATGGATGCCAATCAGCATCATGCACAAGACCTTCACCATTATCTACAGCCTATCACAACTATTATCATTATCATATATATGATGGTCATTCCTACCCAATCACATCCAGTTTAGTATGTTACAGTTCCAGCTTAAAGTTGTTTTTCTGTTTTCTAGCAACAGAAAATTCTTAGATCTTTTTTTCTACTTGCTACATCAGTATGCTGGTTTGCCTATGGTATCTTCTGCTTTTTCTTAAGATCTATTTCTGCTTGGTAAAAACATCTTCTTTCTTTATGGTCAACATATCCTTTGCTCCAGCCATAAAACAACCTTCCAGCTCAACTTAACTTCTGCTTTCCTAGTTGTCCAGTAACCACTGGCTCAGCAAGTCTTAATTTAGACATCTTTAATTCTTCTATATCAAAACTTGTTTCCATCTCTATTCTGCTCTCAGGTTCCACATTCAAAGAGCTTTCTGCCAAGCATACACATCTGTGAAACTTTCCTGTCAAACAGACAGTTTGATTTCTCCTGAAACTTTCCACAGCAGCAAGAGGACAAGTGGAAACAGCCTTAAACTGAGACAGGAGTTTAAGGGTAGATACTGGAAATATTTTTTTCACTGTGTTTGGGGTCAGGCATGGGAATAAGTTGCTCAGGGAGGTGGTGGAGTCCTCATCCCTGGAGGTGGCCTGGATCTGGGAGATGTGGCTTAATGGTTCCAGCAGGGGTGGGTTGACAGCTGAACTTGATGCTAAAGGTCTCTTCCAACCCTGATGATTCTCTAATTCTACCATTTCAAAGCTTATTGATAATCTTTGTAAAGATTCTTTTGGAATTATTCAGAGAGAGACTTGCCTGGCTGTACCTGCAGCTCTGCTCAGGTTTAGGTTCAGTGCAGGTGCCAGGGGCTGAGCACAAAGCTTTGAACCATCCCTGGGGCCTCTGGCAACACCCAAATCCTGGACACATCATTCCTGCTCCTAACCCTCCCCAGCCCTCCTGTTTGGCTACACAAAAGCCTAGACAGAGAAAATCCTGGTATCTGCAGGGATCACCACCTGGTGATCCATCTCCTCAGGAAAGCTGGGAAATCTGAGCCTGCAGGGGATGCCCTGGATGGAGTCCTGAGGAAGCTGAGGTTTGTTTTCCAAACACACATTCCCAAAGTATCAGACTCTTGCTTTCCTAAGCTCTGGAAGTACCTGGCTGGGTCAAAGCACTTGCAGCTTCCTAGGAAATCCTTCTGTGGTACCTCCATGTATCCTTTAATCACTCCAGCTGCCTGGCTCTTAGCTTTGGACAACAGGACAAATATTTGATAAGAAGAGAAATCAGGAAGTAATGAAAGGATTCAGGAGCAGGGGGCTGGGACAGGGAAGATTTGGGCCACCAGCATCTAATGCCTGGCACAGGTGGGGTCTGACAGTGATGGATGGGCCCAGCATCCAAAGCACAGCTCAGGGTAGGATGGAGTCAGGTTTCCCACCAAGCCAGAGATAAGCTCCAGTTTAGCTTTGTAGTGAAAAAAAAAACCCTTAAGAGACTTTTGTTTGTCTGAACCTGAAGGCAATTCAGTTTTAAATCTGGGAGAAGACTCTAAACCAAGCACAGCATAAGTAGTAAAATGTTAACTGGCTCATCCCCTCAGTTCTCAAGATTAAAATGCACTGCAGTGAGAAAAACACTTCCAAAAGCCCCAGTCTGACTGTCAGCACAGCATCAAAACAAACAGAAAAAGCCACCACCCCCAAATCTCCAAGGCCCCCAACCAACACGAGCACCAACTGCTCTGCAGAGCACTCAACCATTTGCACATCACTTTATTTGCCAGACAAGGCACAAATCCATCTCCCTTGACAACAAAAATAACATTTTTTGAGACAAAGAGAATGAGGGAAAACAAACACAGGATTAGTAAAATAGCCACCGAGCTGTAAATATATTGATGCTGCTTCACCATCCATACAAGCCATTTAAAAAAGAAAAAGAAACCACCCATCCTTCTTTCAGCAGGTTTAAGACATGGACTGCTGTTACCTGTCATATTTGGGTAGAGCCTCAATGACAAAAATCAATCTATAAAGTTATACAGAATAATAAAAGGCAGGTAGGTGTGTAAAGCACAGGCAGAATTAGCTCAGCAGGGCTATGATACTTTTTAAACTTCATGCAGCCCCTAACCAGGGTCTGGTTCCTACTTGAAAGGTTAATGTTTTAAAAAGTGGTGAGCAAACAAATATCCAACAAATCCCTTTTCTGGTGGAGCTCACCCAGTGAGGTTGTTTTCAGGGAAACCTGTGGCTTCTGCCTGGAGTTTATTTTTGCAGTGTCTGAAGCCATCTCGTGTTCTGTTTTGTTACCATTTTCTAAAACCAAGGAACATTAAATAGAGGCTTCCCAGGAGATCAGGGACATGCTCTGTGTTTTCCTCCAAGAATTTCCAGTAAGACATGGAAGAAGCTGAAGTGAATTGGAGGAGAACACAGGGAAAGGCAAATCCAGTGGGATGGGAGCACCGAGGGCAGCAGCCACAGATCTGAAAGGAATATCCCAACACCATCCTACAAATGCCTTTCTCCTCCTGTGGGTTTGAAACAAAAACTCCATGTTTTCAGAAGGGATTTAAGGAATTAATGCAATTTCTCATTACATTAATTGTGGAGCAGCCACAGACACTGAATCAGAGAGAAAAGTGATGCTCAGCTCAGTCAGTGCCTTCACAGGTTCTTGGAAATTAAAACTTTCCTAATTGATATAATAATTTCTTAAGTTTCTGCTTAATGCCTCTAATTCACTTCTCTAATCAATTGTTTTAATGAATCATAAGCAGTGTGATTTCCACTTTAGCCAGCACGTAGCTACTTTTCAGACTGAGATTATTGGAGTTTGATTGGAAAAATCACTGAAATTTGAAGTTTTGCTGAACTAACCCTGGTGAGGCTCAATGAGGCTGCAAACTGGACACCTAAAAAGCAAATTTTAAATCCCTCCAAGGAAATGCTGCAGAAAGCAGAAGGGGGAAAAGAGCCTAACAAAGACAACCAGCATGTGCTGGAAACTCCCTGTCTGGGAAAAAGATAATAAAAACTGAGCAATCAATAACCAGCAGTTAATTATATTAACTAATTAATAAAGAGAATTATGTAAATTAGAACCAATGAATATTACAGGCTCATAACACAGCTTTTGGGTGCACACATTCCCCAAAACTTAAGGTTTTAAGTGGGAAAAAACATCATCTCCCTTCCCAGTTTTTCTTCTCATGAAGATTGCTCACCAAGTGCCTGTTTAACACTCAAGCTCCCACCACCTTCCACCAGATGCCCATCACATCTCTGCAGCACTGGAATGTACTTCAGCAAACACAGGAGAACTGGGATTCCAGTTTCATCTTAATTCTGATGGCCAAAAGCATCTCAGTTGACATTCACTTTATCAGCTGTGGGAGGTAAAATCCCACTGGATCATTTCAGGCCTCAGAGGGGAGATGGGGAGGAGGCACAACACTGAAAAGGAGCAAAGTAGAGCACAATTTTTATGCATTTGTTTCCTTGGGAAACTCCAGGCGTTTGCAAGGAGAGAAAACTCTGGAAAACTGAGGAAGTGCCAAAAAAATGCAATCAGGAACCAGCAGGTTTTTTTGGTCTTTTTCAAGGGACCAGAGAAGAGGAAGGGGAAAAGAGTGAGAGGGGGGGAAAATACCCCAAGAAAATGAGTTCCACATGTTCAAGAGATTATTCATTTAGCCAATGTAACCTGACTAAGGTTATTCTCCTGACAATGTTGCATGGCAGAAAAAAAGAAAGTCATGCTACCCAAGCCTTAAAATACAAAGCAGATGGGCTTCTCAATGGCATTGGATTTCTACTCCCTACACTTATTCCTCATTCCAGTCTCTAGGATGTAAAACTTACAATATTTCTACAGTTTCTTTCAGGTTGAGAACCTTTTGATTAGTGAACTGTTTTCACCTTCCTGCATTTTGTTGGTCCTTTTCCTTTTAAGAGAACCTAAAATTGAGCATTTAAAAGGAGCAAAACTGACCAGAGCCTTCATTCCACTGGGAGAACTCTGGGTTTCAGTTTTCTGGTTTTGCTTTCAAACTCACGTCAAAATGACTAAAAATTGGGGAAAATTTTAAGCAGCAGCCCAAGATTTGTAAAGAGTTGCAATCCTAGAGCCAGAAGGGTTTGATGCCACTTTGGTGTAATTACTGTGCTGGTCCAATTTGCTCATTAATTCAATGTACAGCAAGTCTGCAGATAAAAACAGGGATCAATTGATGCAACACTCCAGCCAGGACTGTGCAATTTTACAGTAAAGCCAGGAAAAAAAATCCCAAAGCACAAAGGGACATCAAGAGAGGTGACTGCTCCCTGATCAGTTTTAGATAATTACGGCAGAGGCTGATGGGCTTTGCTTGGAGAAATGCTGCAGCACAGGAACTTTACTTGAATCAGAAAAAAAAAAACAATACCTAAGCAGACAACCTTAAACCCAGGGATTTAAAGATCATAAATCACAGCGCTGAACTTCTGTGCATGAAATGAATGGGCTGATGGCAGCCTAATTACAGAAATGTTTGCTTTAAATGTCCAAGAGTATAATTTTTCAGGATCTCTCAGCAGGAAGCAGCAGAATCCACAGGATAAATATTCCAAAAGCCTTCCCTACAACCCCTCTGGAACAGGAGCTGTCTCCCAGCACCTGCGCTTGGAGAGACACCCAGGTTTAAAGTTTGAACACAAGATGAGTCCATGTGCAGGTGCCTGCACCAAAACACCCACACTTTTGTCAAGAGATAAATAATGGATGAGTAGTAACCTGAAAAAGCCTGGCAGGGCATAATTACCTTCCTGTGAGTCAGTGTCTGCAATACAAGCGACAAGGTTGCTCTTATTTATAGTATTAGTTGTATTAATAAGTACAGAAGTTTTAAGGTCACCTGTGTAAATACCTCATCTGCATCATTTTTCTATGATGATTTGTATGTTATTTGTCTTTGACACAATCCCCATCCTTCCCTTCCTGAGCAGAAAGGAGAGGGTGCAAATCTGTGCAATTTTAAATCCTTCGGTTGAAATCTCTCACTTGAAATGTAAAAGAACATTAAAAAACAACTCAAGAACACAAACACTTTGCATTACATTAAGCCCTCCCTGGGTGTAAAAGATATTTTCAAGTAACTGTTGCACTTCAAAGTGACTCCAGACACACCAAGGAGAGGTGTCCTGGCCAAGCAGGTCTTGTCCCACCTCAGCTGTTCTGCAGCTCCCTGGGGACACAAGGGCAGTCCCAGGGCTGTGACCCCACATTTAAAAGGGGGGGAATCAGTCACCAAACACTTCCAGAAGCAGAGCAGAGGCCATTGAAGCTGCACTCAGCTGACCTCAGGATTTGAAATCCCCCAGGAGTCTCTGTGGGCTTCAGGAAACACCATTTTGCCACACTTCAGTGCTAATGAAAAGAGAATTACTCATCCACCAGCACTGGAAATGGGTATTTTCCTCTCTGCTCCCAAAACAGGGCTGGAATGAACTCAGACATTGAGCACAGTGATGGATCTGACAGCTTGGTATCCCATGAGCCAGAATTCACCTGGAACTACTGATGCCTTTTTGGGACTACCTAAAAACAGAGGCCAGACAAAATTAAGAAGATAAAAAGTGGTTATTGTAGGGCCTTCAGGTACATTTAGGGCAGACAAAGCCTCCCCAAGGGGCTACACCCAAAATGGACAATGGGTCACAAGTTTTCATGCTTTTATAAATTTGGTCCATTTGCAGATTTGGGTTAATCTCCCAATTACAGCTTCAGGAAATGAAGTCATTTACCCCAAGTTTGCTCCCCTCAACTCACATCTCTCATCTGTCCTTGATTCCCAGGCCTGGAGAGGAATTGTTGTGTCTGACCAAAATGAGGAAGCAGCAGCTCACAACTCTGTGTGTGGAGTTTAGAGTTATGCACTGAAGAATTACAGGATTACAAGCAGATGAAAAACAGAAAAGCTACAATCCTAAGGCATCACCCTAAACACACTGACAGCAGCAGCAGCAAACTGTATCCTGCAGCCCAAAAAACAACAGCCAGGTGCAAAGGAGCAAATAATTCCTGGGTAAATAAAGCAAAGAAGGTAATCCCTGGAAGAAAGTGCTCAAGCACTTCTCCAAGGAGCTGAGCTGTCCCACAGCATCCAGAGATCCCCACAGTCCCTAGGACTGCTCTTCCCTGGTTTTTTCAGGGAGCTGTGGCCCAGCACAAGCACCAAAACTTTGGGAATGCTCGCTGGGAGCTGCTGATGAACTTCTCCCTGGTGTTGAACTCGTTATCTGGGGGCACAGGAGGAGGCAGGGCAGCCTGCAGAAAACAAATGTAATCTCCTGGAAAGAGCACAGCCATTAGATGTTATCAGTTTGCACAAAAAAAAAAACCAAAAAAAAAGAAAAGAAATACTGAGACTGGAGGAAGCTCATGAATTGAATTCTTACAGCACTTCAAAGCAATTTGTGCATGAATGCCAGCATTTATTCTTCTAATTAAAAAAAGGGGGAAAGCAAGCAAAATAGCAAGACATCATTTACATGAAAGTGGGGGGAGTAAAAAAAAAAAAAACCACCAAAAAACAACCAACAACCAAAACTCAAACAAAACCTCCAGTGTTAATCAAGCACAGAGTGGATTCCAACCCAGAAAAGGGAGAGAAAGCTCCAGATTTAATGAGGGAAGGCACTGGAGAGGAGCAGAACTCGCCTCGGTGCTTTCTGCTGAGCTCCTGCCAGGCCATCCCACAGGAATTTCTACATCCAGCCTTTGGGAGCAAAAAACCATCAGATTGTGCAAAGCAAGGATCTTATTTTATTCTTATCCCCTCGTTGTTTTCCAAACAAGCCAAGGGTGAGGGCTCTGGGGTCCTGGCTCTGGGTCTCAGGAGATGGAAGAGAAGGTTTTTTGAGGTATAAATAAAGACAATTATCCCAGCCTGCCAAAAATGAGCATTTATGAAATGATCATAAATATATTTACCTTTCAAACACTAAGTAGCAAGAAGTTACACTCAACTCCAATTTAAAAATCAGGGTGTGCTCTTTTGATGAGCAGTGATTAACAATCCTGAATGATTTCTGAGTCTGAAATCAGCCTCAAATTAGCAGCTGAAATTTGTAAGAACTGCCCCCTAAAAAAATCTCCCTAAAGGCATTTCACACAACCCCTCAGGTTACTGTGCAGGATTTTTTCAGTTTCCACTCAGGCATCTCCTCCTTAGCCAGGGAAGGAGTTTTTGCAGTTATTTCAATGCCAGGGATGCTCTTGGCACCAGATTCCCACAAATCCAAGCCACACATCCTTGGAGTCACTGCAGGAGGAGAGTTCTGCTGGGTTATCCCAGATTTCCCACTGGTTATCCTCAAGTTTTCAAGGGAGAAATTGCACTACCTGCAGCTTCAGCTCTGCTTGGAAAAACTGCCCAACTTGGGGCTTTTTTATAAGGTCAGTGTTACTGATTAAAGATAGAGGAAAACGTGGGAGAGAAATCACAAAAAAATCACAATGTAAAAAAGGTGCAGAGCAAAGAGAAAAGAGGAAAAAGAAAGCAGCTTTCAGGATGTTTAGAAACAGCCTGAGTTCTTTTGGAAGATTGTTTTTTCCTCTGCTCTGAGTTGTTTTTACCTCCTCAATGCAAACTTCCAAGTCCAGGAACAGATTGGGCTGAGAACTGCACAGTCCCAGCTGTGGAGGATGGAATTAATATCTCAAATTGATATCAGATTCGTGTTTTGCAATCTAAATCACACCAGATCTTGCTACAAACCTGTAAGCACAGTCCTGGGACCCTGCCCGTCCACACAGTTTTGTAATTTCTGGCCAACAAAGCACAACATCACGAGGACAGGGCAGACAACAGAATGTGGGAGCAGATTTCTATTGTAAAAGAAGGATTTAAACTGGAGCTAAGCAGCTTTTCACAAAAAAAAAAAACCCCAATGCAGGAAGTTGACAGTGGTAGCATTAATTCCCTTCCTGATGTGATGTCACTGCCAGTTGGGTTGTACCTATTAAAAAGATCAAAAAGGCCTCAAGTGCACACATGTTAAAATTCAAGCAGTGACAGACACAATTATTATTTTTCATTCCCTCTGTAAATATTATCACGAGCTGCTTTTTCACAAAACATTTACAAACTACGAAGCAAATCCACTGCTCCTGGTAAATGAAGAGAAACCAATTTCTCCTTCAAAACAGGAGAGAACGACTTGACCTCTATTTTAATCTCCAGTTATTTAACTTTGTCGAAGTGAAATATTTTGGAATCTCTGGAGAAAAGGCTGCTCGTTTACTCCAAACAAATCTCTGCTGTGATTTCCTGCTACGAACTCTCTTACTTGAGCAGCACTTGTGCTGATCATGGGTAGTGTCATCTTCATTAAAGATAATCAAGGATCCCTAGGCAGATATTTGCACTTGAAATTAGATGCTTCATAATATTTCCACATCTCCTAACATCCATTCATATTTCATTCTCGAGGATGCTCCAATGCACATCAAATACGGATCAGTCCAAGCAGTTTTCCAATCAGAAACCGTTTGAAGCACGAGGCCAACAGGACTGAGTGGCAAACCTGAAATTGAATTAAGGATTTAAGGCTGGCTAGAGACCACCTCCAGCTCAGCAAGTAAAGAAATTCCCTTTCTTTTGCCTTTCTGTGCAATTATCTGTGTGTTGCACATCTGTCTGAACACGCAGGAACGACACCATAATCCACTTTGGGATCGGGATTAGCCAGTTCAGGCTCCAAGGAGAAATAAAGGCATTAGCACTGCTTTGAATGGAGAATGGAGATTAATGCTACTCAGGGAATGAATATTCCTGTTGTCTCACAGTTACTCCTGCACTGGTAGCAGGGTTTGGCCCCAATGAAGTGGAAAAAAAAAAAAGAAAAAGACTTAATGGGCTGAAAAATTTTCATTACGCTGATAGCGATAATTTATCTCCACAAATTAATGAATAAATTTCCACTGTAATAAATTGCTGATAGCCAGGAATTAACTTAGGTCTCTGTTTCAGCATGGAATCTGCATTTTAATTTCTAGATTCCATGTGTGTTTTCACAATGTAGCTTTTGCATCGGGAACTGACAGGCACTGGAACAGCTCAAAACTCCTGTCTCACCTCCCCAGCTGGATTTTTATTCTGCCTTTTCACTCCTAACAAGGACACAAACACAAGGCTACAAAATCAAAAGCATAAAAGTTCAAAACATTCCAAAAAGTGATGCCCATCCCCAAACGCAGAGGATGAAAATGGAGAAAGGGTGGGAATTTCAGGGTCAGAATGAATTGAAAGAATATTGAATTTCTTATGAAGAAGAAGTAAGTTATGAAAATTCTCAGAGCTATGCAAGGCAAATCCTTTCTCCAACATCTCTTAACACATCAAATCAGGGTTATAAATCAGGGAATGTGCTCCTGTTTCTCACTTGCAAATGAATGAAGAGTAAGTGGCAATAGGAAGGGGCTGCCTGTACCTTGCTGTGTGTAAGAGGCAAGAATTGAGGCAAAATTTAAAGTAAAAATGACAAGGTGGCCATTGTAACAACATCACTAAAATCCCAAGTAACCACTACCACCAATTCCCACTGTCTTTTCCACATTTCCTGGCTCTGCAGTTCTCATCCCTCTCCTGCCAGACTTGGCTCCCTCCTCCACATGCTCCCACTCATCCACAAAACCTTTCCAGTCTGAGCATCATCTCATGGAAATAGAAATTCTCCACGCAGAGAAGGTCCCAGGGTGTGTTTGGGTTTACTCTGCTCCACGTGTTCAGAGTTACGAGCAGGGGAGCCCTGCATCAACCTAAAAAATGTGGAGTGCCAACCAAATCCTCCCCAAACACCAAGTCAGGGATTAATAAAGGATAATTACTGGACTTTAGGACAATTTAGGAGTGCATTCTGATTGATGAACACAGCAATCACTGATTGCTTATGTTACTTGGATATTTTTTCATGTATTTGCATCAAATTTCCACCATTATTAACCAGAAACTACTATTTCTAGAAAAGTGATTGGATCCTCTCATTTAAATAATCAAAAAAGAGCAGGAGATTCACACAATGAAGCTAAAAAAATACATAAAGTGTAGAAGAAACTGGGGGAAGGAAGATTTCTGAATTAGTTTTGATGTGTTCCTTGTGGAGAGAGGGGACACAGTGAGACAATGTGGTTTCTACAATGTCAATGCCATTTTAAGTTTACAAGTTGCAAAAGTGGTTTTGTTTTTAGTTTGGCATATCCTGATCAAGCTCTAAAACTGCCCTGAAAGACAAGACCAAACCAAACCCACATAAAATAACACCACCCAACCTGCAAGATTGAACTGCTGACAAAGCCCTCATGAAAATATAAATATTAGTTTAAAAAAAACCCCAAAGCTGCATTTAACATCCCCCATTAATCAGTTGTTGTTCCACCTGTTCTGAAGATTCATTTTACATTAATTTTACACACCTAATTTAAAAAAAAAAAAAAGGGTTTCTTTGATATTCATGGAATCCCAGACTGGTTTGGGGTGGAAAAGACATTGAGGCTCATCCAGTTCCACCCCATGCCATGGACAGGGACAACTTCCACCAGACCAGGTTGCTCCAAGCCATTATTCAGGGGATAAAACTCAGATTATTTCACTTAGTTTGAAGTAAGAAGATGAAATATTCTGCATGGAAACTTCAGGAGGGGAAAAAACAATGCTTGGAAATCGCACTGATGAGCTGGAAACAAGTCCAGGACCAACAGGGACACGGAGAACACACAAGGTCCTCATCTCAGACTGTTCTACAACTTTCCCATCCAGGTATTCAAATCTCCCCGGGAAAACCCACACAAAGTGACAGGAAACACATCAGGCAAAGCTCTGTGACACCCCCAGGTGCTGCAGCAAGAGCAAACACCACCACTTGTGTCAGGAACTGCACCCTCAGCAGTCACAGCTTGTCCCACAACTCAGCCTCGCACGATTCCATCAGGATTTAACCCTCAAATCAAAACCAGTCCTGAGATTCAAACCATTTATCAAAAAAAGTGTTCATGCCACACCAAGGTTTAATCCCTGCATGAGCCACTCATTTAAGAGTTGGACTCAATGATCCTGGTGGCTCCCTTCCAACTCAAAATAATCTGTGATTTGACTTCCCTCTATTTTAAATATTTATCCCCTTTGCCACACCTTGGATGGTCGTTGTTCACTACAGAGGTTACGTGGATGTTAACAGCCACCAGAAGAGGCTGCTCAGATTACAATTTCTCCACCAAAAAGATAAATTTCTACCTTCTTCTCCACAGGGGCGTTTTTAGCACACAGTGGGAGAGGAGGAGCCACAGCCATGGGCAGATGTGAGGAGTCCATGACCTGCAGCTCACCTGAAAGCAGCCTCCAACCATTTGTGTTTGGGGGTAGAAATGTACTGAGCAATGGAAAAACACAAAAGAAAGACCAAATTGCCATCTCCTTGCCCAGACAGAAACAAAACCCCATCTCACAGAACAAGAAGCTCTGCTCAGATTTTACAACTCCCTAATTTATTACCACGTTCGTTGCAGCAGATTTTTATTTTAAATACGAGTTCCCCCCCTCAAAAAAAAAGCCACATTTAAGTTTTCAAAGATTCTTAATTTTCCTTTCTGTGAGGTATTACTGTATTTCCTTGTCCTTGGAGAGTTTTATCTGGGATTACACACATGTACCAAAACACAGCTGTTCCACTTCTTGGCTCCTTTATTTTTTTCCCAGAGAAAAACCTGCTTCTATCAGGCACCCAATTAGCTGCTCACTATCAAAAGGCTGCCTGGGCCTTTCATCTGCTTGAAAACTGGATTCAAGTGAGAGGGTGTCATGGAAACTGTGGCTGGGGTCATTTCCTGTTGCAGTTTTTCAGGCACCAAAAATAAAATAGCAATAACAATAATAGAAGGGGTTTTGGTTTTTTTTTTTTTTTTGCTGATTAAAAAAATGCGTATTTGTTAGCCCAGCTTGCAAAGCAGTAGCTGTGTGAAAAGGGAAAAAATATATTATTTTGCATGAGAAATCTTCACCTGACAAAGCAGAAACTGATTTCAATTCAATGTTCAACACTCTCTTAAAAAAATTGAAGATGACATGTGCAGAACACAAAACTTGAAGCAAATATGCAGTGAAATTAATAAAGAATTGAAAATTAAAAGCCCAGCTCACAGTACTGCCACAGAGTGTTTGTTTCTCTAAATATTTCACTGAGCAAGTGGGAAAGAAAATTATAGATAATTATATAGGAGATTCTAGCTAATGAGCTAAGCACAGCACTGAAAACTAAATCAAACCAAAAGAAAATGGGTAAGTTCATGAACCAGGGAGCTTTTTGGCCTTAAGATGAGTCATAAATAGAGGTAATTAAAAACAAAAAAATAAGAAAACCTCAGTCCTTTGCCAGATCTTCTTCTATACTGATGAAAAAAAAGAGAGAGGAAAAAAAAAATACCATAAATTTGCACACATTCCCAGGTAATGGATTTTTTAAACACAGACTTAAGTGAGGGGATAACAGGGAAATACAAATAAATTCCTCCTGGAAAGGAATTAAATCACAGATCTGACTTCTGTGGGAGCTCTTCTTTGGTGACAGGAGATTGAGGAACACTTGGCACACATCCATTCATGAGCACACCTAGGAAGGCCCTCATTTGGTTTACAGAGAAAACGCCACAAGTTCACTTGGCAAAAACACCTCGAGCACTTCGTCTCCAAAAGCTTCTTCCAATTATTCAGATGAAGTTCTCCCTCAGCTCAACGACATCAGTGCAGAACATCTTGGCTGATCCTGAGACAAGAAGTGCTTTCAAGTCCCAGAAGAACAGAGCCCAAGCCTCTGCCTTTCACCCCGTTCCTGCTCCCCGTGGCCACGCACGTTCCTCTGGCAGCATTTTCCAACTGAATTCCCTTCCAGACCCTTTGAGTGCAGCCCAGCCCTTGGTTTCACCCTCAGCCACCACACAACCAACAGCTCTGCCCTTGGAGAAGAGCTCAGCTCAAGCCAGACACAACAACTTTGGCTCTCTCTTGATGTGATGGAGTCTCCAGGCGTGGAAAACCGAGGGCAAACACGTGGATGAGATGGAGACAGGCAGCTGGTGCCCAAGGCAAGGAGGGAGGTGAGGTTCACCACGGGCATTGCTGGTGTCCCCACACATCTGGCTGGAGCTACCCAAGCAGCCCCCAGATCTTCCTCACTGGGATGTTTTCCTGGGAATACATGAGCAGCATTTGCACACCGACCTTTCCCACCAGGGATGGCTCAGGTTGGACAGCAGCAGGAATTTCTCCATGGAAAGGGTGCTCAGGCCTTGGCAGGGGCTGCCCAAGGAGGTCTGGAGTGCCCATCCCTGGAGGTGTCCAAGGAAGGGCTGCAGGTGGCACTCAGAGCTCTGGGTTGGGGACAAGGTGGGGATCAGGCACAGCTTGGACTCCATGGTCTTGGAGGGCTTTTTTCCAACCTTAAAGATTCTGGGATCTGACCAAACTAGAAACCCTACTCCAATCACATCTATCCAATTTCTAATTTAATTAAATATGTGCATTTTCTTGCGTATGTTCCCATACCCCCATTGTTTTGGGGTTTTTTTGTTAATAATCTTCTCTCACTTTATCTTTACTCATCAATTTCCAAACTAGAATAGATTTCCCAAAGTTTTTGCAGGAACTGCAACTCTCTCTGCTTGCGACCCCACAAAGCACCACGTGAATTAGCAACAACACAAAAGGACACATTTTTATCAGACTACCCAGGATTATTTTTTGTTGAAGTTTCATTCTTTTTGTTAATGTTAAGTTAAATTTATGCCCACTAAATTCTTGTTCTCATGAAGATTATGGTCAGGTCAAGATGAACTTATCCATGACCCTGCAGCCTTATTTTCTGAGGATGAAAGGTAAGGTTAGAAAAAGATTCTTTATGAGCTACAGACAGGAAAAAAAAAATGTAGCTGAGAGATTAAACAGAAGATGAGAGACAACATCAAATCTCAGTTTACAAAAATAATAATAAAAAAAAAAAATAAAATGTTGTTGTGGGAAGTGGCCATTACAGACAAACCTGAGAAATAAAGGGATTGAGAAAAGTTGTCCCAGTGCCCCCAGGTGTGGACACTGCTGCCACAATCCCAGCTGTGATTCCCGGGAAGGCCGAGGTCATTGGGAATGCAAAGCCCCAGCTGGGGCAGGAGGAACTGGAGAGTTCAGAGCCCTCCCCCATTCCCATCCTGCTCCCCATTATTCTCCACTCAAGCTGAAAGCCACAAGGGCTTTTCCTCGGCCCCTCCGTGTCAGGCAGACTTGGGAAGCTCGGCAGGAATTGCTGAGGGATCCAGGAAGGCACAAAAGGCTCCTGCCACAAAGAGCCCTTTCATCTGGGCTGTGTGTCCATTAAACACGTCCTGCTAATGTGCCTGAGTTTTATAAAGTGATTAATAAAGTGAAGGCTCAGTCACTAACTCAGCTGCACAATAAGATTTTTAAGTCTATCACTGGAAAACTGGGATTTGAAATGAGGAGCTGGGAAGGCTGAGGTACTCAGGGCCTGGTACCTCAGCTGAACGTGGATTTTTTTAGGTTTTAAGGCTTTCATTTCTTTACTTGGTGACACTCAGGCACCTCACACTGTTCAGGAAAACATGGAAAAGAGGATTCAAGCCCTGACAGCGTTCCTGCACCAAACATGACGCTCTGAGGACACTGGGATCACTGTTCTGGCAGGTTGGAAACAGAGAGTTAATAAATAAAATAAATAAATAATAGAAATAATAACTCGGATCTTGCTGTTACACCATGGATCAGGATGAACTGGTGAGCTGCCACTCCTGCTCTTATCAACACCAGAGCAGTGAACAGGTACTTTATCCTCTTTCTCCATCTTTTGCCTGCCTTTCCTTTTCCCACAGGGGCTCAGCATCTCCTGAGATTTTGAATAATTAAGGTAGGCATAGACTCCTGCCAGCTCTGTAAGAAAGAAGTTATCCTCTGTCCACCAAAAGTAAAAAAAAAAAAATTTTTTTTAAAAAGCAATAAAAAAAATCTTTTTCTTTCCACATTATCAAAGCAAAGGCAGCAGTTGAGAATCCTCCCCAGCGTGGGTGTGGCTGTGGGCCAGCTTTGCATTCCAGCCCATGCAAACCACAGCCTCGCTAGAGCAAGGTTTCTGTCTTTTCAATGTATTTTTAGACTTAGGGCCCGATGCTGACACTGGCTCTAACTGAGCAAGGATCCCAAAAAGGATCCTGAACAGGCTGTGAATCTATTTCCAGGATTAAAATGAAATATCCTCTCATAGCAGCAGCAGCAGCAGCAGCAAAACTCCAGTCCGGCTCCTCATGGGACAAGCAGGAGTGGATGGTTGCAGAACTGCTGGGGTTTCTCAGGCACACCTTTATCAGGTGTGTGCTTCATCCATCCAGATCCCTGCCAGGAACAGAGAATCCCAAACTGCTTTGGGTTGGAAGGGCCTTAAAAACCATCCCATCCCACCCCTTGCCATGGACACCTTCCACTGTCCCAGGCTGCTCCAAGCCCTGTCCAACCTGGCCTTGGACACTTCCAGGGATCCAGGGGCAGCCACAGCTGCCAGGGCCTCACAAGGAACCATTTCCTCCAAATATCCCATCTACACCTGCTCTCTTGCAGTTTCAAGCCATTCCTCCTTCTCCTATCATTCCATGTCCACACCAAAAGTCCCTCATGAGTATCTTCCACCAAGCACAAAATTCCAGGGGATCTGTTGCCATCCTGTTATTTATTCCCTATTGGAATGCTATTGGAGAGGTCCCTGCCACACCAGAGCTGCCACCAGGCCACCTCAGTTGTGCAGAGTGAGGCCAAGTGCTCACCTGGCGCCACGGGGCAGGGAAGTGGCCTCCAGCATTCCAATGGCACTGGGAAGCAAGGAGACAGGGAATGGCAAACAGGGAATGGCAGAAATGGCAGGAAAAGAAGCAAAGTAGAGGCCAGGAAATGGTGGAGTGACACAGGAAGGCAGCAGAAATCCAGCCCTGCTGCTCCTTCCCCCTGCACAGGAGTTTGATGCACAAACTCCATGGAGACCCAAGGAGCCAGGGTTTGGGATCAAAGGCCTGGGACAAGAAGGGACATTTTTTGTATCAAAGCTGCAGGAAGATGTGGGTTAATAAAAAACAGGGAAGGGCCTGGAATGAGCCTGACCTGCACCCTACATGGAGAACAGCTTTCTTTACAATTCCAAAGAATCCCAAATTAACAGCTTCCTTCACTAAATATTTTAATCCCTACTATCCCTGTCGAGCTGCTTATTTTTCCTCCTCTTTCTCCTGACTTTTCAGGCTCTGTGAAGCCATCCAGGCGACACACACTGAGCAGGTCTGACGTTTCCAACGAGCCTTCCCAGAGCAGCTCTGCATTCATTTCATCCCCAGTCCTCATCTTCCCTTCCCAAAATAGGGACTGCACCTTTGCTCCTCAAGGAGGAATCCACCATTCCAAGCACTGAGAACCGTGGTGAGGGATGTTGGCTTTCATTTCTTTTTGGAGCCCGAGTTTCTATTCTTGGAAAGGTAGGAAAAAGCAGCGTTTCAGAGTCTGAGGTTGCAATTACCAGAAGATACTTTTTTTTAAAAAATGTATTTCTAGACTTTCAGCCAACCACTTGCTGGATAAATACATAAATACGAAGGGGGAGGCAAAATTCTATTTATGTGGCATCACAGTGAATTGACATTTTAAAATTCATGAGATTGAATTTCACGCCAAATAAAAATAAACAACTGGTCATTTCTATTTCTATTAAACAAGTTATCTCCTATCGTGGCTCTGTTGGGGTTGCTTTAATTTTGGCTTTGCAGCCAGTAGTTTCAGTGGAAATACAGCATCATCAGTATGTCAGTATTTAAAATTTCAGAAACCAAACACAACTTTTGGAATAGAATTCCGTGTTCCCAGCGGTGAGCTCAGCACAGCAGAGCTTCCTCTCTGCCAAGAACAGCTGGGTCATCAGTGAACTGAATTTAACAACTTCAAGACCATCAAGCACATCCATCAAAGCAGCTACTGAAATGATCTAGGGATTGTAAAATAGAACAGCAGCAGAATTCAAAAAGAGGAGCCAGAATATGATAATTTATAATTATAGTTCCATTTCAGTCAAAAATAAAAAAAAATAAAAATAGGACTTTTTGTTTTCCCCAGTTGCACTAATGAGCAGTAATTCACAAGAGAAGCTTGGCTACTTAGTGCCATTAGGTTTGGATTTGCAACCCCCACCTTGGTGAAGCTCATCTAAAGCTAACAAACTCTCAGGAGTTTACAATTTCCATCCTCCTCCTCCTCCTTCAATGTATGTGAATATTAACTTTCCTCCATTTTTTTTTTTTAAATCAGAACCTCCTTCAAGGAAGACACAAGAGACTGTGTAACCAGGAATAAGATTTTCTAATTTTAATCAAACAGATCAAATGGGCAGTTTAAAAGCAGCTGCCTGACCACAGCTGCCTAATGTGACAAACAAACATCCTCAGTGCTTATTCCTGCCTGCTCCAGAAAGTGCAGTTTTCCCTATAAAATGCTGTGTGCAGCTGAACTCCACCAAAGCAGACCAAGGGAATAAATCCCACATCACACCCGGCAGTCCTGGAGAGCCACTGGCAAAAGGAATGAAAGACAATTCTGAAATTCATATTCCAGACAATTCCTTGGGCAAACAATGTGCCCAGGGAAGTCAAGCTACCTACAGCTGTAGCTTATTTAAATTAAATACCCTCTCATTGTTAAAACTGCTAAGTGTATTAACCTCAAATTAAAAACACTTCTATTTTTATCCTTCAATGCCTTCCATACCACACAAAAATCCTGTGTCCAAAATGTTGGTTTGGCCCCTCTGGAATACACCTGTCTGTGAGGGCTTGACCAGACTTGCCAACTGCAAATAGAGACCAGAGGGGGAAAAAAAATGGCTTTTTTTTTTTCAGCTTTAGCTTCTAGTAACAAAATGTGAACTGCAATTTAGTATCCACAGAGTGGAAGTGGCTTTTCCCCCTCATTTCACACTCCTTGCAATGATGGGAGATCCTGCTTCTTTCTTATTCTCCCAATAGTCTGTATCAAAAGTCAGAAATTCCATATGATTTCAATACTGGTGAAAAGAGGAAAAACAATCTGCTAATTCACTGACCACAAACAAGGCAATGAAAATATTCTGGGTGTGACCTCCTTCTGTATCCACCTCCCATCAGCAGCTGCCCTGTGCTGGTTGGCAATGGACAGGCAACATCTGAAGGTAAAACTTTGCTTTTTGGAGAACTTACTTTAGCTCCCACAAAATGCACAATTCCATAGCCACACCAAGGAGTCCACTGTAGGGTATTCCCAAAAAGCTCTCCTGGCTTCCAGCACATCCAGCCCCTCAGCAGCCCAAAAAGCCCCACACCACTCATTTTTCTCTTCCAGTACAAGTCAAACACAACCAGTCTCTGCTGAGGTCTGGGAATCCCAGTTCCCAGGGTTTGGGCAGCAGCAGGAGCTGAGCCATCCCATGCTGGAGCAATCCACCAGGAATGGTCCCTGGGCAGGAGCAGCTCTGCTGTCACCCCACAGCTCTCCAGTTGACCAGTTTCTCACTGCCTGAGCAGTTTCCAGTTGCTCATTCATGTGCTGGTTTGCAACAGACAGGCAACTATTGAAAGCAAAACTTACTTTTTAGAAAATTTACTTTAGCTCCCACAAAATGCACAACCCCATAGCCACACCAAGGAGTCCATTGTAGGGTATTCCCAAAAAGCTCTCCTGGCTTCCAGCACATCCAGCCCCTCAGCAGCCCAAAAAGCCCCACACCACTCATTTTTCT
The DNA here is from genome assembly GCA_013400275.1 of Rhadina sibilatrix. Taxonomy (NCBI): domain Eukaryota; kingdom Metazoa; phylum Chordata; class Aves; order Passeriformes; family Phylloscopidae; genus Rhadina; species Rhadina sibilatrix. The sequence goes on along the minus strand of VWYO01015020.1, from coordinate 25,747 downwards.
CTTCCAGTACAAGTCAAACACAACCAGTCTCTGCTGAGGACTGGGAATCCCAGTTCCCAGGGTTTGGGCAGCAGCAGGAGCTGAGCCATCCCATGCTGGAGCAATCCACCAGGAATGGTCCCTGGGCAGGAGCAGCTCTGCTGTCACCCCACAGCTCTCCAGTTGACCAGTTTCTCACTGCCTGAGCAGTTTCCAGTTGCTCATTCATGTGCTGGTTTGCAACAGACAGGCAACTATTGAAAGCAAAACTTACTTTTTAGAAAATTTACTTTAGCTCCCACAAAATGCACAATTCCATAGCCACACCAAGGAGTCCACTGTAGGGTATTCCCAAAAAGCTCTCCTGGCTTCCAGCACCTCAGCAGCCTAAAAAGCCCCACACCACTCATTTTCCTCTTCCAGTACAAGTCATGCTGAGGACTGGGAATCCCAGTTCCCAGGGTTTGGGCAGCAGCAGGACCTGAGCCATCCCATGCTGGACCAATCCACCAGGAATGGTCCCTGGGCAGGAGCAGCTCTGCTGTCACCCCACAGCTCTCCAGTTGACCAGTTTCCAGTTGCTCACCCATGTCATGTGGAGAGGGAAAGGACAAGGAATCACCACTGGCAGGGTGGAGCACACAGCTGATCCCTGCTCTCACACAGCTTCTGGGAAAAGGTGCTCTGATCTGGATAAATCCCAGACCTCGTGCTAAACTCACCATCCATTTCACTGCTCTGACACTGCTGCCCCACACAGTTTGGGGTTCCTGTATTTTCCAACAAATAAAAGGCTCTCCTGGCTCTCCGTGTGGCCTTCCCAGCCTTGGCTCAGAGCCTGGTCCTGCTCCAGGCAGGCAGGCTCCCACTACAGCTATTTTTGGGAGTCTGTCCCCTTTCCCCCCCAGCCCACCACCACAAACACCTCCCCAGGTTCTGTCTGATAGGAGTCCTGAGGTGAAAGTACAGCCCCAAAAGGAAATGTTTCTAATTCTTCCCTTGCTGCAAGGGAAAGAAGCAGGGACTGAGCAGGGCCAGGGAGGTCACGGGAGCACCTCAGCCCTTTGCTGTGGTACCACCACATCATCTCTGTCAAGCTGAACTTCTCTCCAATGCAATTTGGTGTGAAACCCCCCCAAAAAAACAGCACAAAAATAACCCTGCCGGGGTGAACACACCAGAAATTCTGCTTAAGGCTTTCCAGCTCCTAGAAACTTTTATGGCAAATTCCAGATGTGTCTATTTTAAAGTTGTTTTTTTCTTTTCCTCCTGGCCTCGTTCCCACCTGTGACAATCTTAAGTACAGCCAGAAATTCCTACAGCATCGCAGGGATATGTGCAAAAGAAGGTCAAAACTGGACAGGGAGCACTGGCTAGACAGTTCTGCAGACATGCTGAAAGGAAAATTCCAGTTTTTTATCCAAAAGGTGGAAGGGGGTTCAAATCACACAGTCCAAGTTGTGCAAATCTGTGAGCTCAGAGGCCAACGGCACCACAAAAAGCTGTTTTTATCAGCTGCTCCTGGCTGGGAAGTTGCTAAAGGGAGATGTAACAGTTTGCTTTTACTAATTATTGTAATTGTGCAAATGTACTTTTGCAAAATCACTTGGGAGAAGCTCCATCGAGGCAGCTGATAAAGTGACTCCATTAACACTTTTCCTGGGATTGGAAATGAGTGTTCCTGATTTGTGGCACCAGGATTGTTTCAAAAGTCAGCTCAGATTTTCACTGCTAAAGCAGACACGTAATTTCATCCAGATTTCTGCACAGAGCACAAGATTCAAGCAATAACTTGGCTTATGTTTTGTATCAGAAAAGGAAAATTTCCACAACAGACATTGCATAAGCACCAATGTTTTTATGCTGTTTTCCATGGAAAAGAGAACACAAGGATATCCTTTCAGATTTCATTAACACTGCATGGTATTGAACAACAACAAGCTACAGGAAAACGATGATTGAGGAATGCAGGCCCTCCATATTTTTACACTTTATTCTGCATTAAATCTACAATACAAGAGCTATTAATTAAAACCTCAGCAAAAATTTTGACATACAAAACAAAACAACAGGTTAAGTTGCTTACATTTCAAGTATTAAGTTATATTATTCATGTACAGAAAAACAATTTTAAAAGAAAAAAAAATGGTATTTTCCTATTCAACTGCATCAAAATAAATCATTCCTGGGCCATTATCCAACCCTTTATCCATGAAGTGTTGCCATTTCCAGGCTTCACAGAAAGCCAGGCTCAGGTAGCCCCAAATCCCAGTTCCATCTATGGAGTGCCCTAACAATGGAAATAAATAAAATCTGGGCTACTTCCTTAGAGCTGGGCAGTTCCATACAGGAGGACACTGAACTGACAAGGCTCCAAGCATTTCTCGGCCAATTTCTCCCCAAAAACTGACAAAAAAAAAAAAAAAAATCTGTTCATTCTTAATTCTCCCTTTTAATATACAGATATAAAAGAATAACTGGCACAAGAAAACTTCATTTTTTTTCCCAATTCAAACACGTCTTGCCTCTGTGAAAGAAGAGAATTTCTCAATGTTTCCTGACAACAAAAATTGGGTTTTCTTCTCCCCAATGCCTGGCCAGGCTATGGCAGCAGAGCAACTTCTCAGGCACCGACCAAGAACAAAAAATGGGTGCATTTCCCTGTGTGCCTTCCTTGTGTTATCAGCCCTGCCACAGCTGAGATTCCCAACCACTTCCCAGGAGACCTGAATTCCTGCTGCTGTCCCAGGGACTCAGCTCATTATCTGCCAGCCCACCTTGCTGCTCCACATCCCAACTTTTATCTGGCCGGGCCAGCTGTATTCCCGGTGTTTGAAGTGGAATGTCAGCCTTGGCTGCTGATGCCACATCACTAAGGACTCCCTGAACCCTTTGAAGAGACACGGCTCAAAGCCTAATTAAAAATTCAGATTTGGTTCTGCCCTTCCACCAGGACCTCTGGCTGGCTTTTGGAAATGTTTCATGTCAGGGACCAAAAAAAAAAAAAAAAGAATATGTGTGAAAAAGGATAAAAAAAACTTGGGCTGTCAGAGAGCCCCGAATAAAGCTGCTGTAGCTGGATTCAAACTAAGACATAATCGTGGAAAACAGCTGAGGTTTTGCTCCACTGGTCTCTACTCTGTAATTATTACTACAGCACATGCTACTGCAAAATAATATTTAAAATAACCCAAAAAGGTACAATCGAATGCTTAACAGCCTTCCTTACTTATGTGGTTTTTTTGGTTTTGTTTTTTTTATTTCAGCTTCACAAGCTGAAAATTATAAAAAAAAAAAAAAAAAAAAAGAAGCAGATTTTTGTACTGAGGGTGCACAAGGTTTCAGAGCTGGAAGACGTGGGGTTTTACACCACTTGCTGTGCAAGTACCTCACAGTCACCACAGATTTATTTATAAAGGTCCATCAAAAGCAGTGGGGAAATGTGTGAAACCCCTGATTTCAGAGATGGAGAGCCACCGCTCTGGCATTGATATTGGTCTGCAGGACAGCTCAAAATGGGATTTATCTCTTCTAAGCAGCAAATCCATTAGCCAGAAGACAATCCCATTAGAAAAAAATAAATAATGCTGCGTTCTGTCAGTGCTCATCTTCAAAAGGACTGAATAAATGGACAGTTCTGGTGACTCCATCTCTTTGCCATCACCCAAAATACCTCAAAGAATGTGGCTTTTTCAGCCCATATAAACCCCTGGACATCTCCCCATCTCCGTGTCGTGCTTGTCTGAGCACAATCTGTTCTTCTTGAAAAACATATGGCCAGACAAGCTATTAGGGAGATAAATAAATAAATCATATGCTCACCAATCAACCAGGAGAAGCCTGTACTGTTCTGTAACTAAGCTGTTATTTTACACATCGCTGCATCACCTGATGTATTAATATATTATTGTTTGCACGGTACTAATATTAAATACAAACTGGGAAAAAAAAATTACCAGCAAACTGCTTTTTTTTCCAGATTCAAAATGCCTTTTTTTTTTTTTTTAATACCAGCCTATAAGATTAGTAACAGACAATGAGAAAGGGCTGTGCTTCCTTCACAGGGTAGGAGTTAAGGATTAAGATGGCAGAGCTGCCTTCACAAATATTCGAGGCCCTCTGGGCCTACAACTTTTGTTACTGTCTGGCTGGAAACATCAACATGCATTTTGAGAGCTAGAGAGGCATTTAATGCTTTTCATCTTCAAAGCATTTCTGGCTCCTTTCAACTCTGGCTGCAAGTATTACATCCCTGTTTGGGAGATGGAAACGTTACCTTGCCCCACACTATCAAAAAATATTCCTCACCTCACCCAGAGCAGATCCAGAGGGTTAAACCTCGTGAAAAACCAAACCAACCGCTCACAAAAGCTCTGATTTATTCTTTTCCTGCCAATCACCTCCCAACTAAAGAATTTCAGTTGTTTCAAGCAACAACCTACCCTGTAATTTCAGCCAGGCCAGAGCAGCCAGGATCAGACAAGCCAGGTAACGGCGATGGTGAAACTCCACCCGCAGATCAGGTCACGCCACAACCACTAATTTAGTTGTAATTTTAGTAAAAAAGGGGCTCTTAACTTTTAATTAGTGCTGAGTGTCAGCTCTGCCCAGGAGAATATATTACAGGACTGTCACACAAGTACTCATTGACCGAGCTCCAGCCCTTGGCAAGCAATGCCATGGGATATTTAGGATGCAGTTTGCTGAGGAATGACAGGGAATACGGAGCTGGGATTGCACACTGCCTCCCAAGGATGCCAGAAGATGTTGCCTGGAATGACAGGGATGCTGTCAACGGGCTCTGGCTGCTGAAAAAACAAGGGAACAGTTACAGGTGACTGTGGTACAGCACAACCCACAATCCTTCTCCAGCACCCTTTGTCCCGCAGGAGGGAGAGGGAAGGGAAGAGATTGTGGTGAGGCTGTTTCTGGTTTTTGGGCAGGAACATAAACAGATCTGCTCTGCTGCTCAGGGCAAAAATCCCTGTAAAGATGTGTATGTACACACCACTAACACCCCAGTATGAGGTCAAAGGGAAGACACAGAATATTAAGACACAGCAAAATCATTAACTGGGGGTTCGGCAGAGCTGTCAAACAGAGGGGGAACCATGATCAATCAGAACAACAGAGAAAAATCAGACAACTGATGAACTCTGAATATTTAACCACTCCTGGAGAAATAACACAGAGGCAGATACCCAGGAATCCACAGACACTGCAGAGCCCAGCACGTGCTCTCACCAAGGGAATCCTTGGTATGATACAAATACGTATATTCTAATTGGGAATTTAAATAAGAAACTCTTAAGCTGCTGCTCAACACGTTCAGCAAATGATGCAACTCACGAGTTGTCACCTACACTACATGATCCTCAGCTGCTCCAGGCAGTACCATTCAAGGAATAAATTTATAAATGAAACCAGAGCACATGCAAGGAAACAAAGCACTCCCCAAAGGTAACAGTGAGCCACTGCCCTCATGCAAGTCTCTGTAAATAGAAAGCAGTGGTGTGAGTGCCAAAATCAATTGTCAGACTGGTGCTGCCACCAGAAACCTCTCTCATCCTCAGTCTGCCTGCAGCTTCAGCCTCTCCTCCAGCTGTCCCTCACTCCTTTCAACAACACAAAACAATGTGATTTTATGAGAAACACTCAGTCCTCACTGCTGGTGGACAAGTGCCATGAAGCACAGGTAGAAGAAGGTACCACAGGAAGGAGACACCGTGCAGAGGAGAAGGAGATCATTTACAGCACCACCAGCACACTCCTGCAGAAATCTGATTTATTTCACATCTCACAGCTTCCACGTTCATTACTCCCTGCCCCTTCTCACAGGCATTTAAGGCTCACAAATTCCGTGCTTCTCCTCTTACCTCTTCCACTTGCTCCTCTGGTGCCCGCTCTGGAGACTCCACCTCATCCTGCCTTCCTGCACTTACGGAGGCTCCAGGCTCTGGCTACACTTTTGTCTTTTCCCAGAGTCAAAACACACCCAACCAACCTCTCACCTTCACTCTACTGAAGCATTCCCACCTGCTCCCGCACTCATTGGATGCTTCCTCCCCCACCTCCAGCCCAGAACGAGCCTTCCTGCAAAAGCCCTCTGGTGACACCACCTCCTGCCTGTTACCAGGATGTGCAGATGTGGGAGCCACAGCTGGCAAGGACCAGAGCATGGGGAGAGCATGCAAGGGAAGCATTAAAATCCTGCTGCTTCCTCCTCTCTGCTTTATGAAGCGAGAGAAAACCGCAGCTCGCTAACAGCTGGGATCAACCCTTCCTCCTGCCACCACGGCTTCCCCTCACGGCTGATTTGGGGACCAGCACCCTCTGAACCAGGACAACACCGTTGGATTTGGATCCAGTTAAAGGATAACAGTCTTCCCGTTCTCCTTGCGAAATCCCACGCCTTTCTCCTCTGTCTTTTCGGCCAACACAACCTGTTTGCATCAGCCCAAGCATCCCCACGCTGCTGGCACCCCTCACCTGGCACCAGGTGCTCACCACCACTCACCAACAGCCCCGGACAAGCAGGAAAAAAGGGGAATTCTGTGCCAGCTACACCCGGCCCTGCCTGAGCAGGCTCTGGAAATTTCAGCCCTAAAACCAAGTGAGAAGCGCGGGCTGCAGTGACACATGTCATAACTTTTTTTTTTTTTTTTTGTTCTACTGTAGGAGGTCAGCAAAAAAGCCTCTAAATCAGGGGAGGTTTGTTCCCACCGGTTTTTAATCTTAAACAGCTGTGATAATGTTCCAGGGGGAGCAAAGGACAGGCTGGCCATTTTAACGTGATGCGAGCGGAGACAGTCAAAAGACGAAGCACGTAAAAATAGAGCTCAGGATGGAAAGAGTTTCAGTTTAACTACCAGGTTTCACCACATTAAATTCCTTCAGGGTCTTAAATAGCCAACTAATAGTAAACAGAATTTTAACATTATTTGCATCCCCGTGCGCTGGCATGCAGATTGCTCCCGAGCTCGGATCGTCGGTACAATTCTTGGAAAGAAAACCTGGCTCACCCTACGGTTAATTCCTGTAACAAGGTATATATTTACGAGCTGCTTTTTCAAATACAACACACGTTGAGGTGATCGTATTATAATTTTTTTTAACGCCAGAAACGGATTTAGCAATGCAATTATACTGACTTAATTTGCATTAACAGAGACTCCACCAAAGCAAAGGATTATGCTTATGTCTTTTGAGGGGGAAATACATACGTGCGTATGCACGGCAGAAGGGGAAAAAAAAGAGACTTCCTTGAATTCAGTACATCAATAATGTACCTTGTTAAGTGAAGTCATTTAAATCCGCGTCTTCTTAGCATCAAGGACAAGAGACAGCTCAGTGTTTGCCCGGACAAAACGAGCCCTAGGAGGCCGCCCAGCACAATGATGGTCCAGAGGTGAGAGAATGCAGCCAGTTTAGAGAAGATAAAAGGCCATTTGGGTAGAGACCCCCGCTGATCCTATGAAAGTGTCTCCTTTTCAATTTGGGAGGCTTTTAAAACTGCATTTGCTACTGACCATACCTTCCCCTGAAAGCCGCCTGGGATCCGATTTCACTTTTTCCCCCCGCCCGGAGAGGGTCGGCAGCCGCCGGCTGGGTACCAGCGCTCCCTGCAAGTCCCACCAGCCCCTCGCAGAACACCCCGCAAACAACACACAACTCCCGGCAACGCCAACAACCTTCCCCCGAAGCCTGCCGCGAATCCAGCACCCGAACAAACTCCTCCGGCCGCTCTCTGGGGCCGGGAAGCATCGCTTCCCCCGACCGCCCCGCAGCTCCTGCCCGCGGGATGCTCGGCCGGGACCGGCTCAGCCCCGAGCACCCCCGGGACACGGCGGGCTCAGCCCCGAGCCCGGGCTCGGACCCCTCCGCGACTGCGGGAGGCGGTTTTGCCTACTCCCATTGTGTAAATTACAAATAAAACAACAAACTGCCCGTGACCCGCCGCTAAGGCCACGCTCGCCTTTGGGCGGGCGGCACTGCGGGGGAAGCGGGGCCGGAGAGAACCGGGGCTGCGAGAGCGGGACCGGAGAGAGCTGGGGCTGAGGAGAGCCGGGGCCGCGGACTACAGGGGCTGAGGGAACGGGACCGGAAAGAACCGGGACTGAGGGAGCACAGCCGGA
>VWYO01015019.1:0-42091 GCA_013400275.1 Rhadina sibilatrix | reverse complement strand
TGGGGATCAGCCACTCCTCCCAGTTAAACCTCTGTACCTCAGTAACTGATTTTGGTTTTTTCCCCTGTTTTCTATACTTTTTTCTCAAAGTGTGACATGACTTGTTTTAGAACTCAAAAGTATATTCTAAGTCACAATTTTTAAGTCTAAAAATGAGGTTTGCTATAGAAAGCCTGTCAATCTTAACAGTAGAGTTCTGTATGTGGCTTCATAATTGGGGCAAATAAGCACCACATCAGAAACATGACAATAATAATAACAACTTTCACTTCTAAAGACTTATCATCTACTAAGGCATCCCAGAGCACTTAGCAAGTATTAGCCTCAGGATGGGTGAGAGCTAAAACATTTACAGCATTAGAAGGATTAAAAACAAAACCAAATTGAAAGAGAACGTCAAGAAACAAAGACGTAAATACAGTAAGAAGTTAATCTCACTGTTCTTATGAGAACTAAATATTTTTATGTGGAAATCATTGTAATACACTCTATCATGTGCAGGGGTGCCTCAAATGCTTTTTAGCAGTTCCCTTGTGAAGCCTCCTGAGCACATGCAGAAGTGTGCACACACTCTGAGATGTGCTTCAGAATTGGCAAGTTATATATTTATATCTATGAAATATATATGAAAACTTGCTCCATGTGATTATCTTGACTGTTTTTTGCTCTACTGCACACCTGGAAACTTTGCTAAGGTTTCCATCCTTGAAGCCACCATTATTAGGACTGAATGATGCCAGACTGTGGTGAGGTTTATAAAATTTTGATCAAGAACCCCGCTTTTGCCAAGGGGAAAGTCATCCAGACTGCACATTTAAAAAGCAGATCTGTGTATGGAAATGCTAGCCAGAGTACGACAAAATGTAGTGGAAGCAAAATAGATCAGTGAAGGAATAACTTAAGGAAAAAAAAAATCAATTCACAGCAGCTTAGAAAACACCACCAATGTAAAAAGAAGATAAAAGAATTCCAGGGCACCATGGGATACACAAAACATAAATTTAGATAATATGTTTAATAATATTGCATAATTTTTGACTTTTGTTTCTTAATATTTATATTGAATTAAATGAAACATCAAGTTTCTAGTTTTATATTAAAAAAAATTGAATAAAATTCCCCTCAACATTAGGTTGTAAGAATCTTGGGCAGCAAAATAAAATTATGGCTCTTCTACCTCTGACATTTTGGAAATAGTGGTTAAGATTTGATAGCAGAAATTGAGGCAGACTCATTTTCTCTCTCCATCTGTAACTTACTGTGAAGCATTAATATTATCTGGGGCTTAAATTTTACTATTCCCCTTATATCAACATTTTCACTTTTTTTTTTTTCATTGATAAATATATCCTGGACACATTTTAGTCTGATAAAACTTCCAAAGCAATTAAATAGTAATGCAGCCAAAAGTTAATAAACTCACAGATCAAATCCTCTGCTGGACCTAAATTTAATTACATGGTACATGTAAGCATTTAATTTTATGAAGATGAAAATGGGATACCTTGCAATAAAAAGAACACTGGCAAAGCACTCAAATTTTCAGATTTAATATGTTTCAAAATACATTCATTTTATCACCATGAAGGAGAGACTTACGCAGGAATATCTATTAACTCTGATATGGGAATATTCCAGTCCTCCATGGGGTAGCCCAGGAGTCCTAGCAGTATCTCAAGATCTAAGAGCAGTTGTGAAAGCTGTTCTTGCACAGTATCTAAAACCACGGCACAATGGCACCTACACCTGAGAAAGGGAAAGACTGGCAGGGATTTTTGAGGCAGATGGATCTGCCACACACAGTCAAGAGCATTGCTTGAAATGCCAGTCCTAGGAGCAAAGCAGATACAGAATAATGAGCTCAGGATCATTTTCCATAACAAATGAAGGGACAGGCACATATGCTATCATATCAACAAACACGACAATGACAACATGATAAATACAGCCTTTAACAACTCCACTTCTAGCAAAACAAACCTGCTTCCTACTACTCCTCATTTCTCAATTTGTTCTGTGGTAGAAGGATCTTTCCTTCCAGTAATTTGACTCCTTGCCCGGACCATGATCCAAGAGCCTTCTGCAAAGGATGAATTTCAGAATTCAGGTTCCTCATTATTTTAGAGTGCAGGATACAGCTTTCCATGTTATTGTTGCTCCCATTGTTCATACATACCACTCATACAATTGCAAAACAGCATGAGCAGCAGGAGAATGGCACTTTTAATTTATATTTTGGATAGTTCTGTATCTGTCTTGCAGAAGAAAAATTCAGTGATAAAAATGATTGGAGAATAGAGGTTAAGTATATATAAAGAGATACAGAGAGTGTACTGATAGACTGGAATCCTGATACATGCTACTCCATGGAGCAACTGAGTTTTGGATAGCTTTAGATAGTACTAACAACAACAACAACAACAACCAGCCAAACAAACAAACAAAAAACACCCCACACCCCAATACACAACTTCAATGTCATTTATAGTCCTAATTTTAATACCTTTTAATTGCCTCAATTCACCAATAACTCCAATTAAATAACTATCTTTACATTGTCCTCTTTACATTTGGGTATATTTGAAGCTATAATACTTATAAGTTCTCTTGTTCCTTTCCCTTTTTACCTTTTTTAAAAATAATTTTGCATTATTCAATTTTTTCTCCTTTTGTTTTCCATTTGCCCCTGCCATTGCATGTAGGCTTCTAGATATCCCTCTCTTCATTCCTTCTTATGAAAAAGCTTTGCCCAACATCCTCCATTGTCACCTGTCCCCATTCCAGCTGCTGCCCAGCAGCACAGTTCCTATCTCCATCACGTTATCCACTGCTGGCTACTGAAATCCTTTCTGGGTTCCTCCTGGAATCCTCTCTCTTTCCATTTCTGGCAGTGTCTGGGTATATTTGCACATGACACCTACAGGGATTTGCATAATCATGGCTTTCAGCCACTTCTACTTTTAATTGTTGTGGCTTTACGTTTTTATTTCTAAGGAATGAAAGAAGATTAAAGGTTTATAATCACTCTAATTTCCCTTTCTGAGCAGAAGGTAAGAGCTGGTCCTGCAGAGGGTGAGCACTGCTGAAGGCTTTGGTGCACTGACAGCTTTTGGAACTGCCATCCACATGATGCTGATGCACTCATATGTTCAACAGCACTTCATATGTTCATTTAAATACTGGCTTTAACCACTGCTTAGTAGCAGCATGAGGCATGGTTACCACTCTGGTCTTGACACAGCACTGAGCAAGTCGTTTGGAAAGCTGCTATGTATTAAAACTTGTAGCTCTTGGGTAGCTGTTTGGATGTCCACTGCAATATCCAACAGGCAAAGTATTCCCTCCACAGACACACATTAACAAGCCCATTTGTTCTCACTTTCTAATTATTCAGTTTAATTGGTTCATAATATGGCTTCCAAATGCAACTCTGACTTCTTTCTACAGACTTAACCAGACTTTTCACAAAACCAGTATAACACAATAATTATATGGCTCTCTCTGTAGTATTACAGTACTATATGAAAACATAAAAACAAAATTCTAATTCTCTAGGAACTTTCCTTGTAGCGGGTTGCCTCTGGCTGAACACCAGGTGCCCAGCCAGGTGTCACTGCCCTCCTCAGCTGGATGGGGAGAGAAAATATACCTAAACCCTGATGAGTCAAAATAATGATGGGGTTACTGTCACAAGGAAAATAGACTCAACTTGGCAGAAAGTAATTTAAGCAAATCCCAGCAGAATCACAGACTCATAAAATAATTGAGGCTGGAAAAAACCTCCAAGATCATCAAGGCCAACTGTTAACCAGCAGCAACACTGTGTTCTCCACTAAACCAAGTCCTCAAGTGCCACATCCAAAGTTTTTTGAACGCCACCAGGGATGGTGACTCCATCACCTGCCTGGGCAGCCTGTTCCAATGCTTGACCACCCCTTCCTTGGAAAAATGTTTCCTAATGTCCAATTCTAAATCTTCCCTGGCCCAGCTTGAGCAGAGCCCAACCCCCCACCCCCGGCTGTCCCCTCCTGGCAGGAGCTGTGCAGAGCCACAAGGTCCCCCTGAGCCTCCTTTTCTCCAGGCTGAGCCCCTTTCCCAGCTCCCTCAGCCCCTCCTGGGGCTCCAGAACCTTCCCCAGCTCCATTATCTTCCCTGGGCATGCTCCAGCCTCTCCAGGTCTCTCCTGTCATGAAGGAGCCAAAATTGAACCCAGAGTTCGAGGTGGAGCTCAAAGGAAAATGAGGAATAAACCTAAATCCTGAAACACCTTCCACCCACTGTTCCACTCTTCCTGGCATCAGCTTTGCCCACGGGTTCTCTGCCTCCTCCCCTCAGTGGCATAGGGCGATGGGGAATGGGGACTGTGGTAAGCTCTGTCCTTGTGCCTCTGCTGCTTCTTCCTCTTCATGGGGAGGGCTCCTCACACTCTTCCCCTTCTGCACAGGGGCGTCACTCCCACGGGAGGTGATCCTACATGAACTTCTCCAACATGAGCCCTTCCCCCAGGGTCACAGCCTCCTTCAGGCACCCCCTGCTCTGGGGCCCTGCAGGGGGATCTCTGATCCATCCTGGCCCCCGAGGGCTGCAGGGGCACAGCTGCCTCTCCCTGGGCTGTATCCCCCAGGCTTAGGGGAACCTCAGCTCCAGCACCTGGAGTAGCTCCTGCCCCTCCTGCCCTGCACAGCTGTTCCTCTCACATGTTCTCACTCCTTTCTCCAGGGTCATTTCTGCAGGTTTTTTTCCCCTTCTCAAATACTTTACCCCAGAGGCACTGCTACTGTTACTGGTGGGATCACAACAGGCAATAGACTTAGGAAGTCTCTGATGGAATTTTCTTTTTGACTCCCAGTTCCTGTTGCAATTGGTTTTTCCCACATTCCCTTACAACAAGTCTTAAAAGCATTATAAGAAATGCTTTGTTAATAGAACAGAACATACTGTAGTATCTAATCTGTTGGGATATCTGAAAATTAAGAAGGAAATGTTTTGGCTACTTACAAACTAAGGAAAGTTTGCTTTCTAACTGAGAAGATTGTCCAATGGTGGTTGCAAAATTTAAACACTTTAAGTGACTTTAAACACATAAGTGACTTCTAGCTGTTTTCAATTCTCACATCCAGTAATTCAGTCCACACTCTTAAGTACCTGTATCTGCAAGTAATTCCATTGCACATGAAGTCTCCTCTGTTCTTCAAAGGGTGAAGGGGCTACTAAACAATACTCAACAAGTCTCTTAGTTGCCCAGGTAAGATTAGATTGCAGAGTTCCTTGGAAAAAGTATCATGTTTCCACCAGTTCCCCAGAACAATTCTTCTAATTCTTCAAGCTTAACTGCTATAATTCTCTGCAAGTTTGTAAAATGAAAAATTGAACTTCATTAGAAACAGAAATGCAAGAAATATTGAGTTCACAAGCACTCAATCCCAACAGTATATTCGTCAACATTCCTCTCCATCACCTTATCTTCATCTCCATTTCATATTACATTAACAGTGTTTCCATTACAGTATTTCCAGCTGAAGATCTTTTATAACACATTTGTCCTGGCTTCTGAAAGCAGAACAATGAAGTCCCTGAAGGACTTAAAGGATGCAAGAGGAGAACTGCAATCAAAAGATTAAGAGAGCCAAAATGACCCACCTTATAATACTCTGTAATAGTGCTGTTATTTTAATACATGGGTTGGATCCCTATCTAATACACTGGGACAGTCACCTTTTATGGTTCTGAGAATGTATATCTTAGATATACATACCTGAAGAAAAATGTAATAGTGGTACAGCACTTCTGCTGGAGATTTTCATTCCATTCTAAAGTGTGCTCTCTTTGCTGAGACACAGTGGGCAACTATGAATTCAATATTAAACCTTGGCAATGGATTATATGAGAAAAGAGTCGTCCAATATATTTTTAGTGCCCTATATTTAGTGTAATAATTTTTAGGTTGTTATAATTAGACCATCTTAGTTCAGAATTAGAGGTGGATTAAACTAAGCTACACAACAAAATATTAACACCACACAGAGGCACAGACATGGTGTAATATTTTCCTCCTTGTCTGCTACACTGCTCTTCACCTTCCAAAAAAAGAATATGCTATTGTAGAAATACAAAACTTTAGATCTTCATAAGCTCAACTTGACAAATATTTATCCACTCTAAGTCAGCTTGGCCCCACTGGCTTGAAGGGAATGACACCTATTAGTGTCACCTGAGTCTGTGGCACTCCTTTGTTAGGTGAAATCATCACATCCAGCACAGTGCTTTAACAAGTGGAAGTAGAATTAGAGGTGCAATTTTTCACCATAAGGAATTTTCAAGGTTTGCACAATACTCTGTTGACCTGCACTTTCCTCCAAGATCGTATTTCTCTTCTGTCAATAAAACACATTTTTCAGGAAATACCTTACTTTACTGTGGTAACAAAGCAGTTTTATTAAAGTTCTTATTACTTTCCATCAATACAAATGATGGTGAGCCCTTTAATTCAATTTGCTAAAAAAACACTGCAATTTAACAATGCCCATCTGTAATTCTGCAGATAAAATGCATTTAGCTCAGTTTTCCTGTCGATAAATAATGCACTTGTTGGAGGGAATAAAAGCCAAGAGACAGAGAATTTCATTTATTACTTCATTTGGTGGATAAAATGTACTTTATAGTAGATTTAAGTAGAACAGTCATGACCCCAGGTTCCATGAGCATGTCCACTGCTGCACATGTAAGAGGATTTGCCACTTGCACTCTCTGGAAAAGGCTTTTGATACTACAACTAGCCAAATAAGACTTAAAAATTGCTTTGATTTTTTTGGGGGGGAAGATTTTTTGTTAATTTGGGTTTGGTTTTCAACTAAATTCAAACAGGACAGGTACTCGGATTGTTTTACTTCTAAAAGAAGTTATAAAAGCAAACCTTAAGCATGTGTACTTTACCATAGGATTAAACAGCCTTCAAAAAGAGTAAAAATCCTAAATGATAAAATTAACGTATTGGCTTCCAGCCTCTTTTTCCCCTTTCCAGTCCTTTAGGAATTTGGTCAGAGCTCAAATGTTACCATGCCTAACCAAGTGATAATCAAATAGAAAAGTCCTGTTATCAATGACAAAGTGCAAAAGCATTCATCAACATCCGAGAGTAAATAACCGGATACAAGAGACAATGACAGGATGTTAAAATCCTCAGGATNCAGGTTGTAGCTCTGACTCTGTCAGGCTTTTCTCCAAAATTGTTATTTGTTTGTTTTTCTTGTTTAGGTGAGTGGTTTTGTTTTGTTGTTGTTGTTGTTGTTGTTGTTTCTTTTTCTACTATATTTGTATTGTTAATATTCTTAGTAAAGAACTGTTATTCCTATTCCCAAAATCTTTGCCTGAAAGCCCTTGATTGCAAAATTATACTTTTTAGCAAGTGAAAGTTACATTCTCCATTCTCAGGGAAACTCCAGTTTCCCTGGTAGATACCTGTCTTTCCAAACCAAGACAGGATTTAAAAAGACTAGTTAGTGTTTGCATAAATTACACTAAAATGTATGTATCATTATGAGGCAGGGTAAAGACATATCAAGGACAAATATTTAAGATACTAGTCTTATCTCAAAATAAGAAATATTATTTTCATGGATATCTGACACCCAAAATAAAACATGCTTGAATAATGAGGTAGTTTCCACTCACTTGATAATACAAATAAGATATTTTGCACGATAAAGACTGTGTACACAAATACCATCTTCGTGCCATTCCACTAGCCTGGCTGTCCTAATACATAAGATCAAAATTTAATAAATTCAGAATTTTGAGAAGAAAGCAGAAGCATTTTAAATATTTTACAGGCATGTAGCTGCCACCCCCACACACCCCGGATTAGGTATATACGCTGTTTATTTGCAATTAACAGTCCTTTTACACTGAACAGCAAAATTTCCTGATCTACAGGTGACTGGATGCACTCCTAGTTTTCCTTCAGAGTCTGGCAAAGGCTGCTCTGGCCTGCTGGAACACTGCAGAGCACTCTTTTCTTTCCTTGTACAAATGTCAGAGCTGTCAGACTGCTGAAACACGGTCGCAGAAAGAAAGAAACAAATCACTGACCTCAGCACCATTTTGAGGTCCTGAACCAAGGCTTTTCCAACATGAATCTAACTAACTACAACATTTGTTGACTGACCCACCATGCTGGACCAAGCGTTACTGTTAGCTAGGAAATTAAAGTTGACAGAGTTTATTCTGGGAACTGATTAATTAAATGCCTTTCCTGGCAGATCCATTAATATCAACACAGCATGGCATCTATATTGACACAGCGAGAGAAATTGCTCCCAACAATAGAGCTCTGTTGACAAAATAGTGTAACATTTACACCATTAGTAACAGTGCATGGATCTATCTCCTCTATCAGTCATATTTGTGCTGACAGAGCCCTTTAGCAACAAGAAAAAAGGGACAGGAAAAATACAAAATATACACATGTGAATTGCACATTTAATATATCATTTTGAAATAAATAATGGGAACAGAAAACAAATCATGATCACTGATAGTCTCTGCACAGGCCAAGCTGAAGTGAGGGGTAGGTTGCAGGGAGAATAAAACACCAAAGAAATCTCTGATGAAGCACTTGGATAAAGTTACCTTTGTTAACTAAAAAAGGAGCAAAAAAATGAAAATATGTAAGGAAATTAAAATTCTTAAATCCAACCAATCGTGATGATGAAGAGAAGTTGACACCACAATATTTTTTGTGTCATCAGCCATTGTGTTACTTATTTTATTGCTCACAGCCCAGAACAGCAGCTGAAGAATTCTCTTTAAAAGATGAATAATAGAAGCACTCTCTTTCAACCACACAGGTACAACCCCATAACATACTGAAACAAATATCTTCATTTTCACTGGGCACAGCTCTCCTGATTTAGATTATTTGTAGGCCTGACTCCTTCCTACCACTCAACAAGTGAATCACCTATCCTTACAAACTCCTGAAGATAATGAGACCCAAGTAGGTCAGCAGAAATAAGGGTCAAATACAGGACCTCTGCACTAAAAGGCATAAAGTACTCCATCCTGAGGGAAAGCTGCTGAAAAGATCTTTTCATCAATTCCTTATATAGGCTCAGAAACACACAGGCAATCCTGTCACATCTAGAAATGAATGAACCACAGATTTTATCAAACGTTTATTCAGAAGGATGATCACACTGGAAACTGAAATCTTGCTTTACAGTGTAACCTGTCTCCTGAAGTTGTTCTTCTCCCACCTTCATTATTTAAGGGTAAAATATATGTATATATATAGACAGGAAAAACAGAGAAAAAACTTCATCTACAGCCTTAGCAATGGCATTGAACAGAACATCCCAGAGGGTCTGCTTGCAGACCAGTCACTACTGGTGTCCCCCAAGGTTCAATAATGGCCCCAGCATTGTTTAACTTATAATCAGTGCTGGGATAAAGGGTTTGGTGCCTCCTCTGCAATTTCACTGGTGACACAAATCTGGGAGGAGTGGCTGATCCCCAAGGGCTGTGCAGCCCTTCAGAGGGGCATTGGCAGCTTGGGGAGATGGGCAGGGAAAAAACATCTGCAGTTCAAGCAAGGCAAATGCAGGTCCTGCTCCTGGGCAGGAACAAGCCCAGTGCCAGCACAGGCTGGGGGGACCTGCTGGAGCAGCTCTGTGGGGAAGGACCTGGGGGAGCTGGGGGACACAGAGCTGTCCCTGAGCCAGCAGAGTGTCCTGGGGGTTCTTGGGGACACAGAGCTGTCCCTGAGCCAGCAGAGTGTCCTGGGGGCTCTTGGGGACACAGAGCTGTCCCTGAACCATCAGAGTGTCCTGGGGCCAAGGAGGCCAAGGGTGCCCTGGGGGTGTGGGGAGGAGCCTTGGCAGCAGGTCAGGAGGGATCCTGCCCCTGTGCCCAGCCCTGGAGGCACCTCTGGAGTGTTTGTCCAGCTCGGGATCCTCAGCACAGGAGAAATTCACATCAAGATTCTTTAACCACAAAAAGCCAATCTCCACAACGTCAGTATTTTAGAGAGATAGAAAATACAATATACACTAATACTAATGTGAAAATATATATGTTTAGAAAATGTTCAGACAGCATGTCAACTGCATTTCCTGGGCTTATAGCAGCATACAAAAAAAACCAACAATGCCTCAAGACCCCATCAGTGCAATTGAGATATTTACAGGAACTTCATCAGAATTATTAACTGAGAATATTTCTTACCAAATTTTAAGTAGATTCAATACATTTGTTTTGTCAGTTTAATTTTATTTCTTTTAAAACACAAACAAAAGATGATAGTACAACAATTCTGACCCCACTTGTATTTCCACTTGCATGTGCTACTCTTCAGTAGAATAAATAAATAATAGCCTTTTCTTTTCTGTTTTCCAGGTTCCATCTTTACATAAGCCATATGAATAATTCAAGAGTATGGCTGCTTAGCTGCTCTCTGACATACTTTTATTTCTTTTTTCTTTTTTTTCTTTTTTTTTTTTTTTTCTACTTCTAATTTTGTTTATACTCTGGACATCTTAGTGGTAAATAAGTGAATCATTTACTGTAATCCATACACTAAATGAGAGAAATTCTGTTCTTCCCTCTTATAAACTGACTTCAATAAATACACCTCACATGGAATGGACAAGCATTTACCTATTCATCCTCTATTTTGCAATGGAAGCCAGTTAGGTTTCTTGCAAGAAGGGATGTGTATTAATAGAGAAATTAAAATCAATGTGCAGAAATAATTATTGAACTGATTTCTGAGCAGTTATATTACTGAAAACTCCACCTGAGGGATGGATACTGGGGCTGAAGGAGATTCCTACACAGTCCTCTGGTGTCTTTTGATAAGTGACACAAATGAATGGAGACTGTGGATGATCTCCCTGCACTTTCTAGTACTCCTACAATGATTTCCCTCAATCCTCTGCACAGAGCAATGCATCTGAGCACATGCACTGCCTAAATTAAGACTTTGAGAACATTTAAAAATTCTCAGCATAGTCACAGAATGCTAAAAAGGTGTGACTGATTAAGCACTAGCAGAATAAGGCTTTTAATCAAGAAAGAAATGTAGAAAAATTACAAATGCAGCAAAAGCAAAACTCTCCCCTCATTTTGCACATCAGCTTGAAGGCAGTGCTTCAGGCTCTGGAAACTCTGATTGGCATCACAGGCAGTTCTTCCCCTCAGCCCAATCTCATCACCTGTGACAACCCAGCACTAGAAATGTCAGAACTCTGTCTCTCAAAAATGTTCTGTTTTGGGGATATCCAACTTCAGATTATCCCTGAGCACTCACTCTCCCTGACAAACTGAGGCCAGGAGTGCAGAGAGCCCAGAGTTTGGCATGTCAGCCTGTTGTGCACTGAACAGCTCTTAACAGGACTTGGGCACTGCCACGCTACCACCAAAAACACTTTGGTGACTTTTACATCCAATTTCCTCACTGTCTCATGACACTGTAAGAAGTGATAAAGCATTTGCATAATACCAGCAATTTATATGTATTTCTCCACAATTTCACACATTTATTAGAATTCCATTCTCACGCTTGTGACAGAAGATGTTGAAATTCCCTAACAAGACATCTCCTGTTTTTCACCAGTGGGGAAGCCTAATCAAGAAGGTACTGAGAGCTTCCCTAAATGGCTTCGATGCTCAAAGTAATCAGCAACAAAGCTCAGCTCCTGGAGAACCAGACTGTGGAGATAAATGTGCCTTCTGATGTTTGAACAGATTCTTGGGTGAAGATTTTTTTCATCTGTAAAAAGGGTAATGACAATCAACTTGTGCTCAATGTGCACTGGGAGCAGCTGAAATATCTGCTATATAACAGCCAGGCATTATTTATTTACTTTCAGTTTAGATAAAAGAAAAAAAAAAATACTTCTCAAATCACCACAAGTGACAGGTTTGAGGTAGAGATTTTACTTTTTCTAACGCTTTGAACTGAATAAGGAGAGAATAGACTGTGTTAAGATAATAATAAAATTTTTAAAAGAATTTGTTAAAAAAATTTCATATATTTTTGTCTTTTCTTTATATCACTTGAAAACAACAACAAAAAAATTCTACTATAATGTAGATCAAATGCCTCAATCCTGAACTATTTCCAAGCAGAATTCATTCAATTTTGAACACCCACAGGCATTAATAAGTGATGCTGTTGTATGTTATGTGCTACATGTGAACACTCTTACAATCCTGTAATGTGTAATTACTCTGGTTATGCCTTTAGCCCATGACAGACTGAATCTATAAGAGGAGGGGGGTTTTTGTGTGTATAACAAATTACATGAAGAGCTCTAAATGACACAGTAATTTAGGAAAATAGATGTAAAATGCTGAAGTTTGTCAGACTTCTAAAGGAATTCAGTGATTATTTAAATAACAAGCTTAAAATTTTTCCAAACAAAAGGAACAGGAAATACATTCTCTCATCCCTTTCATGTAATGTTCATACTTCCATACCTAAAGCTTCTCCTATAATAAAACCAAGTCTGAAAAAGATATGCAAGGAGAAGCAAAGCAAATATTTTCATCAAGAATGTTACAGTGCTGTCCTTTAATGATGTGAATGAGGAAACATGGGATTCAGGCTCTGCTTATTCTAATGATCTTAATTCCTCACTCTTTACACTGATCCATTAATATCTCCTTAATTTTTAGAGATGTGGGATCTCAATCAGTTCTTTCCTTGGCTCCTTACAGAAATCTGTCACCTTGCATAAAATTGTCAGCAAAACAATTAGAGGGAACTAAAACAATCAAGCAGCCAGAGAGTTCCTCCTGCACTTCCCACCCGGGGCCCTTATCACAGGGCAATTCCCATTGCCCATCAGAGACCAGGGAAAGGGAGAGGGAGGTTTGTGGGAGGACACACATAAAAACCTGACTGTCTTTTCTTGTACTAACGCTATTCTAAATCCTTCTTTGAAGATGAAGATGTAAAGTCTAAGTTGAAAGTAGATTCTTGTAGTCTTTCATGAAAAAAAAAAAGAAAAAGGAAAAAATAAAACGTCCCTCGTATTCAGCAGAAATTTGTGACTAAAGAGCTTCCTCAGAATACTAGAAGTATTTATTTTTGCTCTTTCCTAACAGAAGTGGTTCAACTAAAAAATATTGGTAAACAAGTTGCTGTTTGTACAGTAAACATTTCCCTCATGAGTGCCATCTGACAATATGAAGAAGGAGCAGAGAATTTTTATTATGTTTAAGTATCACTTACATTTATTTCAATTTCAGTAGCACCTTTAAGGGATTGATTGTTCACTTCAACTGCAATTCCATGCCTGAAGTTCAACAGAAGGACAAACCAAGATCAACAAGATCCTGATCAGCATCAACAACACAATCAAGGAACTCAGATTCTTATATTCCTGGGATTAACTGGCAAGATTAATTCTGGATTTAATATTATCTTGTCTATAATAATATTCTTCCCTAGAGCTACAGACAACTGAGGCCATACTCTTCCATGGATAATTTACAAAAGTCTGCTTACCTGGCAACAGCTGCAACTCTTAAAAATTTTAGAAGTTCAGCTGTTTTTTCCTCTGAACCATTTGCAAACCATTTACAAATTCCTGCAAGGTTGGATTTTTTGGGATTTTTTTTTCTGTTGTTTTGATTTTTTTTCCCCCTGTCCTTTATTCTTTGGAATAAATGGAGACATTAATTGTCTATCTGCAGCAGCTTAGAATGCTCAGAATACTGAATTTTGAGCTTTAGCGCCTGGTACTCTCTTTTCTAATTCAAAAGTGATAATTCTGGAGATAAAAAGAATTTAGAAGCACCTACTGCTTATTTAAATTTTTAATTCCATTTCTAACTAGGATAATGTATTTCAGGAGTCTCCTTTTGTTTTCACAGTAGAAAGGGATATTGTATAGTTACATCACATGATCTCAAAGATTTCATGCTTATCTTTCTTTATTCCCCCCAGTATATGAAGTTTTTTACATTTGGCCATGTTATATGAAATACAACTATATTAAGAACAATTAAGTGCTTTCCAGTGCATCAGGATGTATATTGCTGCATAAAAGTAAACCAAACTAATTGCCTGGCTTTGATTGACTGTGTTGCTGTATTTGCTCAGAAAAGGAATGCTCAGTGCCTGCAATATTGTCACTTTAAACCAGACCCAGGGTAATATGTGTTTTTGTATGAGAATAATACATTAAATTAATAACCACATTACAATCACACAGATTTAAAATATTGCTTACCCATGGCACTAAGAGGATT
Source organism: Rhadina sibilatrix (assembly GCA_013400275.1). Lineage (NCBI taxonomy): Eukaryota > Metazoa > Chordata > Aves > Passeriformes > Phylloscopidae > Rhadina > Rhadina sibilatrix. Next base: position 27,835 of record VWYO01015019.1, on the reverse strand, counting down.
CCTTTCATCTTGAAAGAATATTTAAAAATTAAAATATGATTTCGCAAGCATTAATCTGTTTCTTGTGCAGGCCCATAAGGCACATTCTAAGTGCTTTAATGCATCCCAGAGCTGGTGGTTTATATGATAAGATGAGGTTATAATGAGCCACTTCCTAACAATACAATGTACTTGTGTGTTATTGCAATGTATCTTTGCTTGGGAGCAATCTGGAACTCTCATAAAAGAAATAACTATCGGCAACATAAAATAAAACAAAATACAAATTTCATACCATTAGCCTTTGCAGGTTAGCATTTGTATTACATTTGTGTTGCATCTGTAGCCTCTGTTTCCTTAGCAAAAATTAGTGTAAGTCACATGCTCCCTTCAGGATCCTCCCACAAGTGAAGATCTTCTTGAGGAAAAGCAATCTTGTACTTTACAGTGCGTGCTGGCTTTGGGGCCCTCCCGAGTCTTTGCAGCAATTCAGTGGCACAGATGAGGCTCCACATACACTTGATAAGATCTTCAGTGCCCTTTTAGGAGCCGTATTAAGGCTCCCCCACAGATAAAATGGTTCTGCATTCACAGCTATTCACATCTTAGCATAAGATTGCCAATGATTTAATAATCAAACATACTAGGAACTGTTGAGGGCCCTTGTGGCTACTGGCACAGGTAGTGCTGTCACAAATAAGGGTCTCTCAGCTGCAGTCCTTGTTCCAGCACACAGCCACTGTGCTGGGGAGCCAGACTGATCTTTTCCTTTGAACGGTTTGACATTCCTACGTGTTCTTCAAAGAGGAGTGAAAACAGTTTTGATGTAGAATCCCAGAATGGTTCAGGTTGGAATGGTTCTCATTCCACCCCAGCCATGGGCAGGGACACCTCCCACTGTCCCAGGCTGCTCCCAGCCCCAGTGGCCAACCTGGCCTTGGGCACTGCCAGGGATCCAGGGGCAGCCACAGCTGCTCTGGGCACCCTGTGCCAGGGCCTGCCCACCCTGCCAGGGAACAATTCCTGCCCAAGATCCCAGCCAGCCCTGCCCTCTGGCACTGGCAGCCATTCCCTGGCTCCTGCCCCTCCAGCCCTTGGCAATTGTCTCTCTCCATGTTCCCTGCAGCTCCTTCAGGCCCTGCAAGGCCACCCTGAGCTCAGCCCAAAGCTTCTCCTCTCCAGGTGAACAATCCCAGCTGTGCCAGCCTTTCCTCCCAGCAGAGCTGCTCCATCCCTCTGCTCCTCCTGGAGCCTGCTTTGGACTCGCTCAAGCAATTCCATGTCCCTCCTGTGTTTGGGACCCCAGGGCTGGACACAGTATTCCAGGTGTGCTCTACGCACCAGGAAAGATTGGTTCATCTGATCTTTTACCCAAATCTTACATTAGGAAACATGGCATTCCAGAACTAGCATCATTTAATGCTTTTTGGGGTTGTTTGAGTGCTTTGGTTTGTGGGGTTTTTTTGGTTGGTTGGTTGGTTGTTTTTTGCTTTTTTGTTGTTCCTGGTTTTGGTTGTTTTGGGGCTTTTTTGGTGTTTGTTTTTTTGGGGTTTTTTTTAGTGGGGTTTCTTGTTGTTGTTTTGTTTGTTTTTGAGAAAAACACATAATGTGGATCATTCTGGAACAGGAACATTGTATACTAAATTACAGTAATTCTTCCATAAAAATTGCTTTTCAAGTGTTCTCACTATACCAGTATAAATAACTTACATACTTTTGTGTCATTGACCAGGACATGTGAAACTTAATGTTTGCTATTAATATGGAAGTTCTCATGCCCTGAGTCTCATTTGAAAGAGGCTTACAGAAATTATCACTGCCACCTGAAAGAACCAAAGTCTGTAAAGACAAAGAAACAGACTAACAAATGCAAAACAAGATGGGAATCAATTCTTTCCATCTCTAATGCCACTTGCCATCAGTGCAGGAGCACATCTATGAAACTGTACCCCTGTGGAAGTCCCACACTCCCACAGCTCCACCACCTCAGAACAGGAATTGTGCTCTCTGCTTGATCCATGACTGAGAGGGGCTGGAGCAGTTCAGGGTTCATGCAAAGCTACGAGGAAAGGAGAGAAATTTATCCAAAGAGCTTACACTGAAATTTGACAGAAACTCTTACTAGAAATTTTCCCGACCTCGGCACAGTGACCAGTTTGTCCTGCTGGTTTCCAGCCCTGTGCAAGGAGTCACAGCCACAGCACCTGCTCAGGATCTCCCATGAGAGTCTCTGAAAGCATGAGTTTCACTTTTAGAAAGAGAGAGACTCCAGGAATGTTTGTTTTTCAGTTTACATTCCCCATTCCTTGATGGTACCTGTGCTGACTTTTACAGCTCTCATGCTACACAGACTGTAGATACTCAGGATAAATCTGTTAGCAAAGTGTGGTTCCCTACCCAATGCAGCCTCTGCTTGCCACTGGCTTTCCTAAATTCTCAATCCATTTGCAATAGGTGACTGAACCCTTATCACTGAAGTTTCCAGCTTCATATATTTAAGTCTGTGGGGTTTGGCCATTAAAGACAGATCACACACACCATACAGTGAGAGGGTACAAAGACCCTCCCCTTCCCAAAGTGCCCTCTGAACAACAGGCTACATTTGCTGCTCCTCTGAAGAGCACAAACCCCTCAGTCAAACCTCCAAAAATACCTTCTTCCCTTTTGCCCTCTGAGAAAAGGAGAGGAGAAAGAGAGAAGCTGAGCATGCAGCCATCTCTTGGGTTCCAGGGAGATGAGCAGGCTCAGGAAACTGCAGATTTCCTTCTCTCACACACCAGGGAACCTCTGGGAGATGGGCTGGGTGGAAGCACAGCCAACCCAATGCTCGGCGCTGGAAAAAGCCACAGTGGGCACAATCAAATCTGCATTTTCTTCACAATCACGCCAGTTGTTTGTCCAGTAGATTCTCATCAAGAATTAAACCTAAATATAGCATTGCCTTCTGAGTAAAGACCATATTAAAGTATTTGAAATGTCAAACATGTAAAATAATTATAGCATCATGTTGATTACATATTTATAAGTCTCCTTTTCAAAGGTGCAAAGAAATCATGCAGCAAAACTCTGAAGACTTGTACTAACAAGCTAAAACTAAGATTATAGCACCATCTACTGATTTAATTCTTAATTTTTACTTAAACAACAACACTGTTTTCCCATTTGAAGCCAAAAAGAATACTGCAGGCAGAAAACAAATTTATAGTCCTACTGAACCTGCTTTTACAATAGGAGAAAAAAACACCTCCCAGATGGCAAGAGTGGTTTTGTTTGGGAGTACATGGCTTGCACACAGCCCATGGGCTATCCATTAAAATAAAACCAGAGGGTCACAGAATTCAAATCAGTGAGAACCAGCAGCTATTGAAGCATCAGCATGAACACTTTAAAGTCCAGACAGAGATGTGTAAAAGTAAGACAGCAAAATTTAAGATAAATATAACTTAAAAAAAAAAAAAAAAACAAGGAAAACAAATGAAAGTCAAAAATATTTTTTAAAAAATTGAAAATGCATCCAAGAAAATGCACACACAAAAAAAAAGTAAGGCAGGGTAGAGCAAAGTCTATTTAAAATCATTTTTAGCTCCTTTTGCATTCTTAACCACTCCTTTCCATCTCTACTTGATTCTTACATTAATTCTTAATTTCTTTAATTTCTGAAGCCTTGCAAAGGGAATTGAGCACTATATTCTTAAACTCTAAATTATCTCTTTTGATTCTCTAAGTCTGGTAAGCATGAGGAGATAATTCACAGTAATAGTCATTTGCCAGTAATATTCAAAGACAACCCCATTTTGTTGGGGTTTTAAATATGGGCTACACACAGAGAATAAGCCTGTTTTGGGTGTCTGTGATAATGCTTTTTCCTAGATTTTTTTTTTTTCTCTTTTTTTGGTACAAATTTTATGTTGATGAAAAGAATTAGATTATAATTGTCCCTAATGGACAGCCCATGACAAGAGAAGCCCTGATGGTATTCACACCAGGCAAAAGAGCAGCAACAAAGATATATCTATATATCTATATCTATATCTATAGAGAGAGGGAGATATATAGATATATAGATATAAACCAAATACGGATGCTATAGATTGGGTGAAAAACTATATTTGATAGAACTAAAACCTATGGTAAAGTAATGCTAGTGGAAGATATTTAATAGTAATAGGTCATGGGTTGGGGAATATTTTACAGCATCCATAAGAAACTGAAATTTTTGTAAGAGAAAACACTTTTTGATCCTGCTTTGTCCATTTCCGAAATTCATGTAATTTTTTTTCTATGAATGCAGATTTAGGTCTTTGTCAGTGGTGTTTGATTCCCTGTGCTTTTATATTTTGACTGAAATCTAGTGAAATTTTTATTTAATAAAACAAAAAGCCTTTGAGGAATATCAAGTTAAGATAAAAAGTACAAAAAATTTAAATTTTGAATCCCTACATTTTAACCAGACAATGAAATTTTAAAATTAAGCTGGAAATATTAACTCTTAACCTAGAAGACCTGCAAGATGTGCCATTAAGCATGATTTTGTTCTTACTTTTAAAAATACCCTCTCAAAAAGAATTACCCAACACCTCCCTGGAGACAAATCAACAAACTTGTTAGTTAAAAATAGGTTTGTGGGTTTTTTAGGTAAATAGTCATAATCTACTTAAGTAATGAAGAAAAAGGAACAATACATTTGTTTTGCCCTTTTTTAAAGCTAGAACTCTTTCCAAGGGCGCAGAGCAAAAATTATCTATTACTGCAATGTAGGAGGCAGACAAGTAGTGACACAAGAAAAAAAACCATACTTTGAATCATTGCTCTCAAATGTATTGGACTCTCAAAAACATTGGATTTGGTTTTGTTGTTTTGGAGGGGGGTTATAAGAAGGAACTTTTTGAATCTACAGCATTCATACATGCTTCTGCTGAATTTAGCAAAGCACCCATGTCTTGTCAGTGAACTGACAAGGCATGAGCTGGGTGAGGGACAGCAGACAACTCCACAAGCCAGACATCTCCAGATCCTGCCAGAGCAGACAAGGGGAGCAGCACCGCAGGTCACGCTCACAGCTAAAGGCAGCTGCAAACAAAGCTTTCAGAACAAAACCCTCCCGGCAGTGCATTAGACTGTGGAGAGGAGCTGGGAACTCAGAACTGCTCTGTAAAAAACTCAAAATCGAAATGAATTTTAGGAAAAGTGTGCCAGACCTTCCCCTCCCCCTTGCGCTGCTCCCGGGAGCTGTAAGACAATACAAATGCAATTTGCACTTGAACCAGATGTTTCAACCTCAGGCAATGTAAAATTATTTCCTGTTCCTTAGCACTCCTAATGGATTTGCAACACTGCAGTGCTTTTCTGAAGTGTTACAGGTAGACAAATTTAGCTGAAAAAAAAAAGTGTGTACGTTCTACAGCAGTTCTAAAGCACCTCCTTGGACAGAAGTAAGGGAAATTCTCAAAATCACAGAAGAGTTTGGGCTGGAAGGAACCTTAAAGCTCATCCCTGCCATGGGCAGGGACACCTTCCACCTTCCCAGCGTGCTCCAAACCCCGTCCAGCCTGGCCTTGGACACTTCCAGGGATCCAGGAGCACCCACAGCTTCTACATGATCTTAATTGAAGTTCTGTTCTAAAAATCACTGCCCTTTTGGCAGGTTATCAAACTACCGACACAGAAAGAATAGTCTTTCAATTTTTTGATCTGACCTGTATCTAAGAGCTGCCATGGTGAGGCAGGTTTAGCCTCAGTCACTGAAGTCCATCCTTTTTCCCAGAGTTTTCTCTGTAGGGTGTTTCTCTGCCCTTATTTTACCTTATCTATAACTGTTATGAAAAGACAGGCTAAACATTTAAGAGTTTACATCTCTTTAAATTAACAAGCAATTAAAAAACCCCCTAAATTTGAAAGTGTGCCTGGACTATGCATGGCAGCAGCTGGCTATAGCTATCGATATTAATACATCCTTTTTAATTCTCTGAATAAGCACTACAGACTTGCATTTACATTACCTTTAATGCTAATTTTAGACCTTAGTTATAATGGCTTCATGGAGACTTACAAAACTTCTTTCCTCTAAGAGCTTTTGCATGTGGGGTTTCATTCTTTTCTCCAGTTTCTTCTTCTGGTTGCAAATGCCATGACCCCCCCATGATCCTGCACAGAACACTTCTCATGTACACCATGGCAAGCGTAACAATGCGGGCTGCCAGTTCCACTGCACACCAAAGGAATTTTATATGTGCTACCTACAGCATTTCACTGTGTGACTGAAATGGTACCCAGCTCTCAAATACCAATAGTCCTGAGAGGTTGTGTCAGCGATAAAATAATGAGCTGCAGGTTTCTGTGTGCTTTAGGACTAAAACATAAAAAAGTTATGAAATCATGTTGTAGGAATAAATTAACAAAGTTCATTACTTTCTATTGATTCATTTATTTACCATCAGCATTTCCAATTCCACTCCTCTGCTAACTGCAATAATCATAGTTTGTCTCCTTTATCCCTCCCACTGCTAAGTTACTCAGATCATCCCTCATGTTTCCAGCAACTACAAAGAACCATATGCACTTCTGCTCTTATGGTGGAAAAAATACATTCCCTGTGCACTTCGTGACTCTCACTGCCTGCTGTGCTCTAGGAACCTGAGCCTTACTGCACGTATGCTGGGTAAATTCCATGATAATTACACCACTGATGATAGGGTGGTTCCACATCCTGCTGGCACCTAATGAGGTTCTACAGGGACCCCAACTGCACCCAGTCCTGTTCAGTATCTTTACGAATGATCTGGATGAGGGATTGGGGGCACCCTCAGGACGTTTGCAGGTAACATCAGGTTGGGTGGGAGTGTGGATCTGCTGGAGGGCAGGAAGGCTCTGCAGAGGGATCTGCACAGGCTGGATCCATGGGCTGAGGGACAACAGGGCCAAGTGCCAGGTGCTGCCCTGGGGCCACCCCAACCCCATGGAACTGGGCTGGGGCAGAGGGGCTGGAAAGCTGCTGGGAAAGGCCCTGGGGGTGCTGGTGACAGGGGCTGGACACCAGCCCAGGTGTGCCAGAGGCCAAGGGCACCTGGCTGTGCCAGCCCTGGGGTGGCAGCAGCCCCAGGGCAGGGCCCGTCCCCTGTGCTGGCCCTGCTGAGGGACCCCGAGGGCTGTGCCCAGCTCTGGGCTCACAGAGAGGGACATGGAGGGGCTGGGGGTGTCCAGGGCAGGGAACGGAGCTGGGGAAGGTTCTGGAGCCCCAGGAGGGGCTGAGGGAGCTGGGAAAGGGGCTCAGCCTGGAGCAAAGGAGGCTCAGGGGGCCCTTGTGGCTCTGCACAGCTCCTGCCAGGAGGGGACAGCCGGGGGGGTCGGGCTCTGCTCCCAGGGCACAGGGACAGGAGCAGAGGGAACGGCCTCAGGCTGGGCCAGGGCAGGCTCAGCTTGGCCAGCAGCAGGAATTTCTGCATGGAAAGGGTGCTCAGGCCTTGGCAGGGGCTGCCCAGGGAGGTTTGGAGTGCCCATCCCTGGAGGTGTCCCAGGAAGGGCTGGAGGTGGCACTGAGTGCTCTGGGCTGGGGACAAGGTGGGCACTGGGCACAGCTGGGACTCCATGGGCTGGGAGGGCTTCTCCAACCCCACTGGTTCTCTGAGTCCTCCACCAGCTTGAATGAGCTCCTCACCTGAATCTACAATATTTGACAAATATCAATTTCTCGAATTAGAATTTGTACCCCCAGTATTCTGTAAGAAAATCATACCCTAAATTCCTACAGAATTTTTCAGGCTTTTCCTCCTGATGCAAACTTTCCATGCTGCCCCTGGATAACTAAAGGGGAATTACCAGACTCATTATAGGTCATAGATTTCCCCAGTAAATATTTTTAATTTCTCTGTGGAACTCTTGAAAAAAATAGAGGATGGCAATGTTTTTATTTTGTTTGAAGCATAACAGACTTGTTCTAGGGAAAGGTTGGAATGAGTTGTGAGACTTGGAGAGTGAGCTCAGCTTGGCAGAGGGATAAGCTGACTGAGTGGCAATAATAGATTAAAAGGTGTAGAAAAAAATATTATTTGAACCAGACTTGAAAGGCATTTTAAGACAGCCATGAAGAAGCATGAATGTTAAATCAGAGGTGTGAGAGAAGCAGTATGGCTCTTTCCTAGAAGACAAGATACTTTCTTTGCCCTTTCTAAAAGACAGCTATAGGTGAGAGGGAAATATGTCACACTGGCTTGGCCAAAAGGAAACCTCCATATAGGCAAAAAAAGTCTTATTTTTTAAATGTTTCTCACAACAGCATGAACTTGGTCACTGATATCTCCTAAAACGAAATTTAAAAAATTGTGAAGTGCAAGTCCCATTAACTATTCTTTCCTTCTCTCAAGGTGTTTTCTTACTACATTCAAGGTAATGTGGGTTAAAAAAAAATCATATTTCATACAGGGAAGAAAACTGTATATATTTGCAAATGTTTTTTTAAAAACACCAATGAACAGTCAAGACTATTAATTGGATAGAAAGATTTATTTAAGGAGTCAGCTTGTATCCACGCCAGTTTTTAGGGACAATGTTTTTGTCATGTTACCTGAATTGCCAGGCACCAACAAAATCACCTCCCTCTCTCAACTGAACTCAGATGCTGTGTCACCATAAATTGATCCAAATCAACTGTTCCATCAAAAACCAAGTCAGCTGCAATAGATATAAAAATAAATGTGGTGGGTTCTCCCCCCCCCACCCCTCCTCAGTCTGAAGGGAAGCAATTTCAGTGAAAACAAGGCAAGTTGAAAAAGCCTATATAAACTTAAATGAAGACAGTTAAACTTCTTTTCACATCTGTGAAATAAGTTTAACAAATTAGTCCATTCATTTCCATGATGAATGGCTCCTCATGTGCCAGCTCTTTATTGCATCTAGCAAGGAAGAATACAGCTTTTACATGCTTCTGCAGTTGTTTTTCCCTTCCCTTTTATTCTGATGCTTAGTATCCATATTTTCAGTGGAAAAATGTGACAGCTATCATATGCCAAAGAAGCGATAATTAGTCTTGTATGGCTGTCTTTATGCTGTCTTGGCTTTTCTAAACTCATTTTCACACAATTACCTAATCCACTGTTATACAGCCTCTTTCAAAATGAGAGACTGGTTGTTTTTTTTTTCCATTTAAGCACAGGATTAAAAGGATTTTTCCAGTTTTCAAAGATTTAGACATTTTAGAAAGATTGCAATAAGGTCAGATCAGATTGATTTAATTCTTGCTTCCTAGTGGATCAGAAACAAGAAGCTAGGATGCACGTATGCATCCTAATGTAAGTATAAACTGAAATTTCCAAACACTTGCCTCAACTTCACCTTAACAGTATTTTAGAGGTAATATAAGCTAAGGAAAAACATTCCAAAGCTGCTGGAAAATTCAACACACCTACTTACATAGTATCTAACAATCAACAAAGCAATAATTCACCAATTATTCTTTCCTAACTTTTCCATTTGGAAATAGCTGGAGCTATTTGATGCAGCTTTACCTCAGTTGAGGGTGGAATTTAAAGCAGCCTAACAGGACTCGTTAAGGACTGGATTAACCAGGTTGTATTGTGTTGCAAATTTCAAAGCCTCAAATTTCTGACTAGATTTAAGTACAACTAAATTCCACATCTGTTTACCTAAAACTTTTAAGGAACAGATTCCCCTATTCTTATTTCAATAAAATCTCGTTGAGAAGAAGATTGCTGTTGATGGCACACAATCCCAGGAACATATACAAAGGCAAGAGACAGCAAGAAGCCAACACAAAGCCAAGCTGGAGCCACTAAGACAGGTCTCAGGAGCACAGCCAGGCTCCTGTGCTCAGAGCTCACCAGTAGAGACTTAACCAGGTGTATCCCATTATTCAAACAAGCTCTGCCCACCCTGCTGTCCCCTGAATGCAGCACCAACCCTGGGCACACAGCTCCAGTTTCCTTCTCATCCTAACTTCACCAAATGTCCTGAGGTGGAAGGGAGCCAAAAGGATCATTGACCCAGCTCCTGTCCCTGCACAGGCACCCCAACAATCCCATCCTGTGCATCCCTGAGAGCATTGTCCAAATACTAAGTAATAAACAAAACATCCATTTTTCAATTTTCTAGGTGATTATTCCACCTCTTGCATTATAGAATTACCTAAATGGAGAATTTAACAGGTGGCTGCTGCTACCTATTCCTCCACAAGCCATTAATACAAAGAACACATAAAATTTTTGGTGCCAAATCAAGAGGGCTTAGCCAGAGAATACCTATTGAACTAGGGTGAACAGGGAGACTAGATGGAAAAATTAATGGATTCTAGAATTTGGATTAAGCTTTTGCATGATGGGTACTGAACTGCTCAGAACCTGATGCATTTAGGCCATGCACAGAACGAGAACTCTGCACATCAAGAGAGCTGTAAGCACTATACAGCAGCTGATCCTGAGAATTCCACACAAGTTTCTGTGATCCTTTACTGAAGCTGGTCCACAGACACTGAAATTCTGCTCCTGCATCCCTTTAAACAAAAAAGCACAGATGTATTTCTGTAAGTTCAAAAATGATGACTTCATGGTGTCATCCAAAGGACATTTAGGAAATTTTATTCTCTACTTCAAATACATTCCTTCTGCATGACTGGCCAAGCAATCCTAATAGTTTGTGGTGTGGTCCACTTTTCAAGATCTCTTTCTCCTACAAAGTACCTTAATATTGTCCAACTCATGTAAGCCAATTGGACACAGTACAGTAAATTAAAGCATGGTTAAAAAATAAGATCCCACTTAATATTTCTTTAATGGCTGTCACTGAATGGAGTTTTCTGCATCATGACCAGGTTGAAGTCAGTATTTAAATTAATTATGACAGCCATAGAAATTAGACATAAGAGACTTCTAAAGCTAATTAGAGTCTGAGAGTTTTAATTTGATGTCTGTCTTGGTGTAATATCTTCTTTATGGATTAAATTAATAAAATTAAGACTGCATCATTATAAATTTCCACTTCCATAGTTCCATAGGTTTTACAATTACATGCCATATTTGAATGATAATTGAATGAAACAAAACCATTATGTTCATATCTGCTTTTCCAAAGACTTAAAAATAATATTCCCTATTTTCTTCCATTCAGAGAAGTCATAGCTGCTGTAGTGATCCCAATCCAAAGAGCAGTGCACAGCAAGGGTCAGCTTTAATACAGGAGTCTCTGTACTCTGCTCTCACTGTTCCAGCAATAGCACATCTTGTAGCTTTTGCCTTTATTAGACTTTAGCAAATAGTTATGTGACCATGACTGTTACGTGAAAGAACAAAACATAAATGAGTTCTTTCTTATCAAAAAAAATCCAGTCTCTGAAAAGGGGAAAAAGCAGGTCTCCCTCATGGTCAGAATCTGCACAGAAGGCTGTGCCCTGAACAAAGCCTTGTTCAGTGCTAGAGCAGGAATTTCCAGTAACTGAAAGGGTCTAAGTTAATCTCTGCTGTTCTCTTGTTCTTTACTCCTTTCCTTGCAGGAAACAGCATTTTAAATATGACATGCTGGTGACTTTCTTGGTGGTATCACAATGAACCAGCAGTTTCTGGTGTGAAAGAGTTACTGAGTTGTATTTTATGGAGAATCACAGAACGGTTGAGAGGGACTTTAAATGTCATCCAGTGCCACCCCAGCCATGGGCAGGGACACCTCCCACTGCCCCAGGCTGCTCCCAGCCCCAGTGGCAAACCTGGCCTTGGGCACTGCCAGGGATCCAGGGGCAGCCACAGCTGCTCTGGGCACCCTGTGCCAGGGCCTGCCCACCCTGCCAGGGAACAATTCCTGCCCAAGATCCCAGCCAGCCCTGCCCTCTGGCACTGGCACCCATTCCCTGGCTCCTGCCCCTCCAGTTCCTGAGGAATTGTCCCTCTCTGGTTTCTCTGCAGCCCCTCAGGCCCAGGAAGGAGCTGTGGGGTCTCCACACAACCTTCTCCTCTCCAGGCTGAGCAGCCCCAGCTCCCCCAGCCTGGCTCCACAGGGAAGGGGCTCCAGTCCCCTCAGCACCTCCTGGAGCCCCTCTGGGCTCTCTGCAGCAGCTCCAGGTCCTTGCTGTGCTGGCCCAGGGCTGGCCCAGCTCTGCAGGTGCTCTCAGCTGAGGGCAGAGGGGCAGAATCCCCTCCCCTGCTGCCCAGGCCGGGCTTTGGGCTCCCAGCACACATTGACAGCTCCACCAGATCAACCTGTCAAAAACGGTGGTTTTGAACCAGAATTTCTGATTAAGACAGCTTGAAACAACAGGAAATAAGTAACAATTATAAAGGAAAAAAAAAAAAAAACCTTCGGGTCTATTCCTTAATTCAACAGGAAGGGCTCTGCAGTTTCATTAATTTATATCCACTAAGAAGGTTCTCCTTTGCCTCCTGTTGCTCAGGGGCTCTGTGTGCACTGCCCATGTCAAGCTGTCATTTCACCAGCTATACCTTGTGTTCCATTTGATGTCCTGGCATGCTGATAGGACATCAAAAGCCTGACATGTTAGGCGTGACAGTTGCTGATATCATACACAAATTGAGATTATCTATCCTCTACTATCAACAACACACACCACATACATATCACAGCCCAGTGTTTTGAGCTAGAACTTCAGGATATTCTGTGGAAAACATACTTCAAGTGAAGAAAACACTTATTTTACTTTTAAATGGGGACATAACATCTGTGACAAAGGATCATAATCTCAGCTTGAAGATTTGCTTTTGACATTTGTATTTTCACAGGCAATTAAAATTTAATTTGGCCTATGATGAAAAGCAAATCCTTTTATCCCATACTTGCAGTCACAAGGGGAACATATTGCATTAGAAAGCAGCACTGTAGCTTAGGGTTTCATATTTGACATTTGTAACATCGTGAAAAAAAAATAATTAATAGATAGGAAAGTTTACACACACTCAAGTTATCCTTAAACTTTCCTACCTATTAACTAAATGTGATGGTATTTTAATATACAAGCTATCAGGTCAGATTTAAAGCATTATTTAGAGTAAAGGTTACCTGTTTATCTAAAAACCTTTGGCATCTTGTCTTACGAACTAAATGCAAAACAATATTGCTGGAGGCAGTGGATGAATGGGAAATACAGGAGACAATTTTAATTCATCTTCTGAAAAATACTGAATAACAAAACACCCTGACTGGATATCTCAGTAGCTACTGTTCATTATCTCTGGTTAGCCTTCTTCCATATTAGACATTCCATTCATCCTTTTTCTCCAAGTAAGAATTTACAACCCCCCCCAAAAAAACATGAGGGAGTTTCCTCCTTTTTGCAATGAACAGAAACTCCATCAGAAATATCCCAGAGATCAGCATCTTCACCAATTCATGAGGAGAACAGCCAGTTTCACCTGCATGAAACTATCCATATTAATGATTTTGTGGCATCACACAAGCAACAACATGAACACAACAACAAGCTGACCGAGGGTCATGGAATAAACAGTGCACAGGACTAAAACCCCCCATTCTAAGCAAACATCTTTAAGCACTGCTTAGAAATATTGTCAGTATTTCCTTCATGCTGTAAGACATTTCTAGTTTTCTTTCTGCTGTTTTTTGTTTAAACTACCACTAACAAAATAAAACCTGGATGTTTCAGGCATATGCTCCAAGAAAAATCAGCTTTGGAACAGAATAATCCCATTCTCAATTCCCAGCTAGACCCTGCCATGACTTAGCATTCCGTGTGCTCCTGAAACCACTCCCAAGAACTGAGCTTCATGTTATTTTAGGGGAGGGAGAATCCTCCAATAATTAAGAGTTGATCTGCTGCATCTTAACTACAAATCAGAGCCTAATTCCCCACTTTGGAATACAGTCATGTCCGGCACAAAGAAGGTAAAAACCTCTCAGTTGCTCCGTTAGTGAAATATCCATGAAAACTCCAGGGAAAATAGTGCCTGGAGTAAGCATCAGAGTTGAGATCTGAGCATGCTTAGCCTTCCAAAGACGCCTTTTGCATGCTCTGCAATTTGTTTGATTTTCCTTGGGAGTGGATCCCAGTTAGGTCTGTCTGGGGTTCTTTCAGGTGGACCTTTATTCACTTTGTGTGACCATCTCTGGGCCAGCACTGGTTTGCAGCTCAGAGGATCTGTGCAGGTTATGTCCAGAGCACCCAGGTTAATTAGGGGCATGAGTAACTTTAATCAGCAAGAACTCATTTAGTTGTCATCTGTAATTCCATATGTGACCCATTGTAATTTAGAATTAATTAATACCCATTTGTACAACAGCACTGCCATAAATCACAACAAGAGTGATGTGCTCTGAGATAAAAGCACATTTAACACAGTAGATCCAAACACAAAAATCACTGCATTGTTTTAAAATAAAATTTGGGATATTTTGCTTACTATACCAAATAAAAATTATATAAAGTGATAATTAGCCAAGAATTTGTCAAGCTCTTAAAATTACATAAAACTTAAGGAGCAGTAATCTCTGTCCTTATACACAGATGACAGGAGTCATATCTGTTCTTATCACTCTGCTGCAATAGGCAAAGCAGTAAAATTCTCAATAATAATCATAGTCTAACAGCCATATTCATGTAAAATAAAAGTATTTTTCCTCATGTAAAATGCTATTAGCCATATTTGAAGGCATTATGTTCTGATATCATTTTTTCCATTTCACTAAATGACAGCTATTAAATGCAATGGCAACTGCATGACAGGGATATTTTTTATTACTTCAAAAGGAAGAAAAGGATTAAAATGAGTTTATTCAAAAGTGTGATTTGTCAATTTTTTCCTTATCAAGGGCTGTGTGGGACAGCTTTAAACCTAAACACTGTGATCTGACCTCCTATTTGAATAAGTTAATGTGATCCAGTGTTCTTAGAAAAGTAGTGAAACCTATCTTTTATATGCAGAAGTCCCAGGAGGAATTTATGCTTTTATATGGTCAGCTGCAAGGTGCCATTTCCTTTTCATCATTCCTGCTTTTATCATATTGTACTTCTTGACAGCTTAGAGGTTCTTTTTAGAATCTGGTGGATGAGCAACTATATAGAGACATTTTTTGTATGAAGGATTTCTTTCCAGCCTCCAAGGCTTTACAGTCAAACAGAATTCTGCTGCCAGAAATCCCTCTCTTATATTCAAGAGGGACTAATCACCATATTTGATAGAGCAAGCATCTTACCTAAACATCAAATAGAACTATAAATTACCACCTTAGAGCATTAAAGAAGGATTTTACACACATCAGGCTCTTGCATTATACATCCTAGGGACAGTAGTGAAAATCATTTCATATATGTACATCCACAGAGAGAGGTAACATCTAGCTGGACAAAACACAGCTCATTAGGGATTTCCTTGGAAGGATTATCCTCCTCCCAATAGCTCTTTCTCACAGGAGATCCTACACAGTGCATAACTGCCTTTTTTTTTTTTTAGTGTTCTCTGTACATACTCTCCCACTTGCTTACACTAATTTGCATTTGAAAGCATTTATATAAAAAGTCGTGGCAATTTAAAAACCAGTACATTAATCAGAAAAACTAAATCAAAAAGTATACACTAATTTAGTGTCTTTTAACTGCCTCTATTTCAAAGCTCTGGCATCTCTCAGGTCACTTCCTGTAGAAGCTTATCTCCTCTAGGGTAGAAAGTCTCAAGGCTTCCAGACAGGAACAAAAAGTTTTTCAGGCCAACATTCTCAGCTAACCTGGAGCAACTCTGACTTGTACAAAACAAAACCAGTTTCTTCTGACTGTAAATATCATTCAGCTGGAAGCTCATAAATCAAATAATTACATAGATTAATATTGGAATTGGATGTAAAAAGCAACCTGAGACAGAAACCTTGAAAGCTCAGTCTCTCAAAGTGAACTCCTCCGTTATGGATAAAACTTTTTGGTTTAAAATGTCATAAATTTAACACTAAAAAATGCAAACTGTTTCATCTTTCAGTCTGTAGGCCAAGGAAGTATTTTGGTATAGAACCATACTGCCAAAAAGAGTTACTCCAATTACCTCAAGTAATGAAAAACTAGTGTGGAAATCCACAGGGGCCATATCTTTACCCATTTCTTATGCTACTGAACTGCTATTGCATATCCAGAGTTATGGAATCAACAATAGACAGACTTTCCTTGAACATCTTTGCTACTCTGGACTGTGGATTAATATTTTATACTCAAGTTCTACCTAAAAATATGGCCTATTTCTAACTCTGGGACAGACATGTGGGAGCTGAAAACAGTTCCATTGACTCCAGTTCTGCTAATCTTTTCTGCTTGGAACCAGAGAAGAACTGCACAGCTCCTGAATTCTCCTATTTATAAAGAAAAGTGATGAGAACACAAGCATTGACATACGTTGTTATCACACATCCCGAGTGATTCCTTTTCCACTTGAGTCTGCCTTGTTCCCACATGCAGAGAGACATTTCAAACAATAAATCACCAGAACAGCACCATTCAGAGGGAAACACTGCCAGGCATTCCAGCCCTCCACTGCAAGCCCATCCCTGTGTCTCCATGGCTTTGCTGTGAAAACAAGACATGAAGAGGTCACAAAGACTGCCTGTGTCTAGGGATTGTCAGAGGAAAGCTTTCAAGTACACTTGGCTTCACCATTTATCTCAATTCCTGACCAGCTGCAAACACCTGTTTGCACAAAAGCTTCTAACTTGCCAACACGCTCCTGATGAGGTTATACTGCTGGTTTTTTCTGCACTGCACATTGCTGATTTAAAGGCATGCTCTGTAACCCTTGTGTCTACAACGCAGCAGCCAGTCTCAGGTTTACTGCATGCAGTGACATTAAACAGCATAATCAGATTGTTAAGGTTAACAAAGAACATGATCTGAGCACATGAATTCTTTCCTAGCCAAAAGCAAACCCCAGATTAGTGGACACAGCCAATTAAATATCTTATTGAACACTTAAATTAAAAAAAAAAAAAAAAGCCAACTTAAAATATACATTATACTGATAAAAGATACAGTAACTAATTGCTGTAAAATGGAAGGGAATTTCCCTAAGACATCTTTTTTCCTTCTAACAATCTACTTAAAGTACTTTTCCATAATGCACACTTTTCTTGTCCTTTATTCTGTACACGGGCAAACAAACTTTCTTGATCAGCTAGAGGAAAAGGACAACTCCAAAGATTCAAAAGGATTTCAAGGCTTCTGTATTACATTGCTGAAGAGATGCACAAGTTTGTGCACCTCCACCGACAGGGGCATGTGTTCCTTAGAATTCCCTTCTTGAGTGATGCTGTCATCAAAAAGCCAAGTACCATTTCATATATTGCTACTCCACACATCATGAGGTTGATGAGAGGGATGGAACAGCTCTGCTAGGAGGAAAGGCTGGCAGAGCTGGGATTGTTCACCTGGAGAGGAGAAGCTTTGGGCTGAGCTCAGGGTGGCCTTGCAGGGCCTGAAGGAGCTGCAGGAAAGATGGAGAGAGACAATTGCCAAGGGCTGGAGGGGCAGGAGCCAGGGAATGGCTGCCAGTGCCAGAGGGCAGGGCTGGCTGGGATCTTGGGCAGGAATTGTTCCCTGGCAGGGTGGGCAGGCCCTGGCACAGGGTGCCCAGAGCAGCTGTGGCTGCCCCTGGATCCCTGGCAGTGCCCAAGGCCAGGTTGGCCACTGGGGCTGGGAGCAGCCTGGGGCAGTGGGAGGTGTCCCTGCCCATGGCTGGGATGGCACTGGATGAGCTTTAAGGCCCCTCCAAGCCAAACTTCCCAGGATTCTGGGATTATGGATTTGTGTGTATGTGCTATGTTTTACCANCCCTTAATTTCAAAACTATAATTTGGAGGGAGGGGATTTACACTCTCCATTCCAAGGGAGACATTCCTTTCCCTGGCAGACACCTGTCTTTCCAAACCAAGACATACCACTATCACTATAACACACATTAAACTACAAATTAGCTTTTCCATCCTAGAAAATTACACCACCTTCACTGGAAACACTGACATATCCATGGTTAAAAAATATTTCTCTGTTACTGAACTTCTTTTCCTAAGTCTGTATTTGAGCAGTTACTCATCTCTGTATGGACATAATACAGTGGGTTTGGCACATGTCATTGTTTTTGGCGTCAAAATCTATTCCAATAATAAGCAATTTGAGACAATTAATATGCATAGTTCTTATTTATGACATTGAAAATGCACTAAGGTAGGTCCTGTAAATGCTTTTCAATATTATTCGAGTTGAAAGCAAAAACTGTCAAGTGACTTAAGAACAGAATGATGTTGACAGTGACCTTTATATTTGTAAGAATTTGAAAGTTAAATCATCTTTTTTTTCCATAAGAGTAGCCTTAATATTATAATTGGTCCATTTATTTCATAAGAACACCCATTTTACAAATAAATGCAAATATGTAATGTAAACATAAATGTAAAAGAAAGTATATATTTTATTCTGAATTCTTTTATCAACAACTCCTATATATTCTTATATATTCTATTCAAAGAAAGCAATCTTACTGAACATCAATTATTTCACATTCATACTTAAAAGTTCCAGCACTTATAAAAATCTCCATTTTAATCAAACAACATCAAAACAGTCACACCTATCAGGTTTGATAGCTTTCTAATTCAAGTGAGTAAGATAAACTACTTAGTCATTGACTAAATCATTTCTAGTCCCAATTTGTGTGTGTTTGGACTTAGCAATTTAGAATGACAACAGTGCAACCTGTTCAGAACTAATTGCTATAAATATACCAGATGTTGTAAAAATCTGGACTTACTCCTTTTAAGGGAAAATGAGGCAAATACCATAAGAATGCAGAAATGAATGATTTAATAGCGTAACCTTTATTTCCAGCATTATAGGTCAAATATATTTAGTAAAAATATGGACAATTGACTTCTCCTTTATGTTAATATTTCAACCCTAACAGGACTAGGCTGGGCTATAAGTTTTCAGGTTTGCTCAAAGGGCACCAACTCACAGTTTAAAATGAAGCCAAAGTGCACCTGAGCACTTCAGCACACACGTGGGTGCCAGTCGTAAGAGTCTCCTATTTTTGCTTCTTAGTACAGCTAAAAGCACAGCTATTAAATGACAAAAATATTAATGCTCCACTGTCTTTAATATATCCCATCACAGCAAACCAACTCGAGTCAGAAATAAAATCTGAATTGGCTCAACTGCCACCTGAACTGAAGCACCGTGACCTCAAGTCATAATTACACACACAGGAGTTGAGCGTTGAACTAAATTTTTTTTCCCCATAAGATTTGTCAGATAAAACCCTCAAGAATGCATGAAAAGCAATATGATAGTCAGATATTTCTAATGAAGAAGCAAGTTTCATAAGGAATGTTGCCATAACCTATTACGATTTACTGAATTTTATCTAAGGGCAGTGCACATACTATTTGGCATGTCACTAAATGCTGAGATATGAAAATCATGCTAATTGCCAGCTGTATTTTATAATTTTTTCCACTCATGTTTAAAGGTAAGAAATGGCCCATTGCACAGGTATGAGCTATGTAGTATTAAGCAGGTGGTGGAAATTGTGCTTTAGGTGAAATCATAATTATTTCAAGCCGGCAGAATCAGTTTTGCTTCCCTTGTCTTCACTTATCATATGAATAATTACCAAACTTACAAATATTTATACTCAAACATTCCTCTGCTAGTGTTATGGGTGCAAAGCTAAGGATGAGAGCCAGAAACAACAAAATTCCTGTTTACAGGATATTGTTGGCTCAAGCCAGACAGCACAGCTACAGACACCTGCAGGGCATGGTTTATTTTTTGAGATGGACTTCTTTTATCAGAAGTTATTAAATGCTTCCAAACCCCAATCTGCTGCAGCTGTTGTTTTTTGGAACACCCATATGTACATTCAAAATATTTGCCAACCATTATCATAGAATCTTTGTATCAGTTGCCTTTCAGGGTCCAAACCCCTACAATTGGCAAAACAAATATTCATTTAGCACTCACAGTTTAGCGCTTAACCAGATGCTTTAAACCTGGCACATTTCTTTACAATATTCAGGGAGTGTGTCCCCCCCTTCAAGGTATTTTGATGCAGATATAAAGCACCACATAACCTTCAACAGCCTCTTTCAAACCCAGGGTTTCTTCAGAGCATAATATTAAAACTGTGTTTTTTTCCACAGAGAGAAAATTGCTTGTGAAAATAAAACAAAGAACTCTTCAAAGCTAAACAGTCAGCTCGTTATTACTGCAGGGACAGAAAGCACAGTGTGGGTATCTTTTTAAAGGTATTCCTCCAGGATGCATGAAATACATCAGGTAATTCGAGAGCAAATCTGTCAGATCTGGATTTCACAGGACTAAAAACTTCTGGTATATAAGATCTCCACCGAGACAACAAATGCAAACAACAGAGCAGATTTGTAGCTGATGCTGGCCTGCATCAAAATTTGGTCATTCAAATTATACCAACAAAATCCTAATTTAAACGTCAATAGATCCAAACCCACATCATATACAAAACAAAGTTCAATAATGGGTGCCCTTCACAAGCTTTTAGTTTCTCTAACTTCATTTTTGATACAAGACACTGGTTCCCCCCCCTCCACCCCGAGAATCTAAAATCTATTCCATGCCTTTAATCTAAATATTTCTCTCTCAAACCACCAGTTAATTAGGGTCTTCTAATAAAAGACACAGGATAAAGGCTGATGTCTCTGCTGTTGTGAGCAGAGAACTACAATAGTGCATTGATGAATAAAATGTGAATTATTGCAAGTAAAAGTTTTGAGTAAAATGTTACAGACAAAGTATTGGTTTTCTCTTTTTTACTTTTTGGATCCAGTCCTCCAGTGTTATTTTATCCTCCAGTTTCCCTCACTGTTATTTTATGAAATAATTATAGTCTTTAGCACTTCATTCTTCATAACTCTGCCCAAAATCAGAAATTAGAAGATCAACACTACTTAGAGTGAATTAATTTCTTGAATTGCAAATTGTGTTTTACAATTGTCATTGTTCAAAGGACAAGTGCAATAGGTAAAGCCCCTTCGAATCAAGTGATTTTCAGTGTGTTTATGTTTTAAGTGAGGAGGAAATGCCTTCACAAAACATGGTAATTTATCCAAGCTCCTGTCTGACAGACAGGAACAGCACATAATTATCAGACTGGGGGCATTTCTGTTACACAGGCTTGATAAAAATCACTCAGCATTACCTCTGTGTTGCCAAATGCAGAGCAGTCAGTGACCAGACACTGAGATTATTTGGGAAGATGGCATTATGGAAGGCGATCAAGTACTTAGATATCTTCTGGGAACAGTATCAACCTTATGCTAACTTGGCATTAAAATCACAAACATGGTATCCTAATGGGTTTCCTAGGCAGGGAATTTGGACAATGCTCTCAGGAATGCACAGGGTGGGAATGTTGGGGTGTCTGTGCAGAGCCAGGAGTGGGACTGGATGATCCTGGTGGTCCCTCCCAGTTTAGGATATTCTGTATCTGAGGACAAGGAAAAATGAAGTTTGAGATTCTGGGAAGTCAGCTTTACCTCTCATAAAACTATCCCCAAGCACATGCTGTTCTGAGAAGGATTTACTCTGCCAGGGATTCACAAGATGGTGCTAAGGACAAGTAAATGTTCCTCAGTCAAGGGACAGGACCTGCAGTATAACAGACCTCAGACACAAAAACATTTATAAAAGATTATTTCATTCAATTACTTCTCAGCATGAAAAAAACCAAGCTTATAATTTGGGTGAAGTTTTTTATATTTTATCCCAAAAATTACTTCAGTCAGGCAGCAATTCACTGCTTCAATGACTGACTACAGAAATCAACCCCTTCACAAGATGTGCACGTAAAAAATATTGCGGAGAAATTTGGCATTTTAAAAACTTATGACTAATTTTCCTTTTCAGCTGAAGCATAACATTAGGACTGCCTTCAAAGGCTAAGAACATATGTTATTTGATGTCTTAGATGAATCATGCTATGCACTAGATGTTCTGAAGTCTCATTTTTAAGAGGATCATCAGAGTGAAAGCGCTTAATACACTGCTTTAGTGTGTCAAAGTCTCTAATACCTCCAGCCAGACAGCCTGATCTGCCTCAAGGTAGATCTTCCTTGTTCTCTCACAATCCAGCACACAGAGCATGGTAATGAGAGCATGAAGAGCTGACAGCCATAAGGTGCCCCCTGCACAATGTTCCTCTAAAGTCTGATTATCTCAGGGCCCAGGCATGGCCATCACAGTTGATGAAGTCGGTGCCACAGCACGGGGCCTCGGGCAGCCCTCTCCAAGGTCACTCTGCAGAGCTTTGTTTGCCACTTCTGCCTTCATTGTTGCCTTGAAGCACAAATGCAATTACTGCCCAGTGTGGCCAGGCTTCTGCAGTCCCCCCAGTGGAAGCCACTAAACAAGGAATCACAAAATGCAACAATCCTTGCAGCTGCAAACAGACAGCACCTCTGTGCTGCTCTCTACAAATTAAAATATCACTTTTAGCATTAGTGTAAAAGCAAGGAATAAATACTTGAGGCAAAGATCACTTGAAATTGCACCTCCCTGAAATGAGGAATCCCTAACCCTAAGAAAAAGGGTTTGCACACTGACAGTCTGACAGCACTACATTGGATTTGTGTGGGAAGGTTCTGGTAGCTGGGGGGCTTCTTCTGTGAGAAGCTGCTGGAAGCTTCCCCCAGGTCAGGCAGAGCCAGTCCCAGGTGGCTCCAGGAGATGCAAGGCTGGGCCCATCAGCAACAGCACCTCTGGGCAACACTGAAGAAGGGGGGAAACCCTGCAGAATTGCAGCCAGGAGACAGAAGTGAGAACATGTGAGAGCAGCAGCTCTCCAGACCCCAGGGCAGGGCACCAGGGCCAGGAGCTGCTCCAGCTGCTGGAGCTGAGGCTCCCCCGAGCCCAGGGTGCAGCCCAGGGAGAGGCAGCTGTGCCCCTGCAGCCCTCGGGGGCCAGAATGGATCAGAGATCCCCCTGCAGGGCCCCACACCTGAGCAGGGGCTGCCTGAAGGAGGCTGTGACATTTGGGAATTCCATACTGGAGCAGCTCCTGGCAGAGACCTGCAGACCATGGAGAGAGAAGCACAAACATGAGCAGGTTTGCTGGCAGGACCTGTGACCCTGGGGGTGACCCGTGCTAGAGCAACCTGTTCCTGAGGGACCACACTCCATGGAGAAGGATCCTACAGCCCTCAGGAAGGACTCTGGAGAAGTTCATGGAGCACACACTGCCTGATGCTGGGGCAGGGAAAGGTCTCCTTTCCATGAGGAAGGAGCAGCAGAGATGTGATGAAGTGACTGCAGTCCTCATTCCCCCTGTCCCTGCCCCAGGGACACAGAAATGAGACACTGGGGGACTTCAGGTCCACGAGTGATCCAAGGCTGAGGTACATAAAGAATTCCCATTGCAACAAGTAAGTTTTGAAAAGGGAGGAGAGAGATGGAAGTAGCCACAGCGAGCAGAGAATTGGGACAGTGAAAGTGCTGGAACAGCTGCTGCGAGGAATGAGCAGTGGGACCTTAACAGGACAGCACATTGGACAATTGTTTCATGTCTGGTTCAGAGACAATGCAGATTTTTCTACCTTCAAGTACTCAAGGAAAGAACTGATATTCTGCAGTGCTTAGAAGCAGATGCAAACTCAAGTGAGGTAGGGAAGAGGAAAAGTTAAGTGGACAATTCTCATTTGTTTTATTGTTACTTGGATTACATTCCTGTAACACTTTAATTTAACATGTTCAAAAACACAGTGCATAAAATCCTTAGTGGTCACTTGTCTATCCAGCAGGCCCTATTCTCTCAAAGATTTATGCTGGCTGTCTATTAAGAGTGGTCTGAAGGTCCTCATAAAATTCAGTAATATACAGACTAAGGTCTATTTCTTTTTAAAGGAACTGCAGCACATTTTTGAAAGGGTTCCAGAGCAAAACACATCCCAAACAAGTAGCAACAGCAGTCATTGCTGGGATTGTATTCAGCACTAAACCTATGTTTAGCAACACCTGTACTTGCTGCCCCTGGGGCTATCAGTAAGTAGCACCAGTGAAATATGTCACAACTAAACCAGGAGAGATTTCAAAACACACCTCAGAAGAAAAAATAAAACACGGATCGAAGTCCTCAGGAAGAACTTGAAGCTTTTTTGCTCAAGCCACAGAAGTCCTCAAGATGAAGAGAGAAGCCTGTAAAACTCTGGATGGAGAATCTCACTAATTGGTTTACAAGTGTCAAGACAGCACGGAAAAGGAACAGCTTCAACTTCCACACTTGTTCCTGTGCTTGGTGGAAGGATGAGGCAGTTTGCAGTCAGGATGGCCCTGTGCACATTTGAGACAAACTGCCAGACAGTGCTACCATCTAATGAGACTCGAGAGCAGTCAGGTCAGAGGCTGTGTTTGGTCTCTCTCTGGTAGCACAGGGAGGTCATTATAAAAAGCAATATCAAAGCATTTATCTTGCTATTACTTACTTGGACACTGTTTCCCCCAATTCTATCCCTTTGAAGAAGTGTTCTGTTAATTTTCAGACACTCTTAGCCCCAGATTAAACTCACTTCCAATCTCTTTCTTCCCTTATGACACTTTAGAGAAGAGAGGCTTTTTCCCTTTTAAGAGTGCTGGCAGCCAGCAATCTGCTGCCATGCCTAAGTACCAGAGTCCAGTGACCAACAGTATGAGGGTTCAGATTTGCTGTGACAAGGGACTTAATCCTCAGCAAATATAACCAAAAGGCTTCTACACACTTGATTTAGAGGATGGTGCAAAGAACTTTAACTTTTTTCCTTCTCTGACTCCTATTCCTCTTAGGGGGTTAAACTCATTCCATTTAAGTCTCACTTTTCATATAACATGCTCCCAAAGTTTGAGAAAACTGCACAGCTCAGTCTGCTATAAGTACAAATACAACACAAAATAGACAGGGCATGCAAGGGGTGATATGGTTAAGATACAGGAGTTCACAGCTTAAGTATCCAAAGGTTACAGCAAAATCTAGAAAACACTTCAGGGGATTGGACAAGACATGAAGAAAACCACAACCTTTATGTGTACTAACAATTATTTTAACTTTTACTTTGCATATTTTCAACTGTGAGAGTCTCTGCAGCAATAACAGAAACAAATGACACAGTGACTGAAAGAAAGTTCTGTTTGTACCTGTTTCTCCAATAAAAAGAAAGCCCCCAAAATTTTAAGTAAGTAATGGCACTAAGGTACTACACATGCAAAGAAAAATACTAGGCTGAGTCCCTCCATCAAGATGAGAACATCAGAAGGAATCAAACAGCCAAATCTTAACAAAAACATGTTTTATAAGGCATTAGTGCTTATTATTTACATAATATATTGCTAGCCAAAGGATTTTTTTCATTATTCAAAACATGAATCCAAGTTAAAACCAAACAATTTTGTAGCACTTAATAAAATTAAAATGCCAGAAGTGGAATTAATTCCCCTACAAATCACCTCTGACCACCTGTGGTTTGTAAGCCACAGTCCCTGAAATAAAGTGGAACATGAGTAAAGACATTAAGGGATATTTCTTTAGATAGTCAATTATTTGAAGCCTTAGTACATATAAAATATGGTATATTTATATATATACACAACAAATTATATCATCCTATTGTCACTGTATGTAAGGTTATGTTCACCAGAAGCAGTTCTTGCCTTGAGCTACTGCAGGGCCATCCCCACCAAAGCTTCTCAGAGTTTGTAAAATGTGTTCTTTGTTCAAGTGTGAGGAAATACAGCAATTTAGTCTCCACCTACCCAAGAATTTGTTTCATTTCTTTTTAATGTCTGTTTTTAAAATATAGACCTCTGTCTCCACCTCTAGACTGCAACATCCCTGTGGTTTATGCACTGACAAACTTTACTTCTGGTATCACAAATATTCCAGCAAAACACACTTATTTGGAGAAGTAAAAACAAAATTCATGAGCAGCAAGACTTTGTGCAAGCTATGAACAGGATCTAGGGGACAGCACAGAGTCAGAACAGTGTTGGCCAGTTTGGATACTCCCACCTCAGGATTTGAGAGCAGGAGGAAAAAGCAGTATTTTACCTTTTTTGTCCTGCAAGATAACTGAAGCCTGATGTGCAAAAAGAATGAGATAATGTGTAAATCCACCTGGTGTTAGGCTAACAATTTGGAAAGCCTAATATACCTGATGAGTCAATGCAGGTACAGAGGAATAATGATGAGAGATAACATGAAGAAATTAAGCAGCATCATCACTCCTTCCAACACCAAGGAAAATTGTCATTTTAATGTAGACATGCATACAAAAATTAATTTCAAAAGGAAAACAAATTAAGGTAAAGAAATGCTGTGAATATTTCAAGTATTGACCAGCAAATGCCACAATTCTTAGTAACCAAAACATAAAATACTCTTCCTTCTGAAGCTGTGTTTGCATTCCATACAAAGTTTGTTTGTCAGGAAAAAAATGTGATGGTGTACAGAGTGCAAAGAAAACTTCACCACTAAAGGACATGCCATTATTTTAGAATATATGTCATTATGTGCATTTTTAATGACACACCCATTTGTGCCATTAGCCTGTGTGAACACACATGGAAACACACAGCTTGCCTCCCTCCACAATCCAGAATTCCTGGTTCACTGAAAAAAAACAATCCTGGGTTGGCTTTACTTGCAAATTAAGGAATTAGGGCTTAAAAAAAAAGCCAAAATGAAATGTACTTTTAATTAATTACTAACACGTAAAACTACCTGAAGTAGGTTACTTCAGTGAAGTGAAGGAACTGTGGGACTGTACAAGTAGCCAATCTATATCCCTTAAATCATTGATACCTTACTCCATTTACCCCATATTAATGCAGAAAATAACAATGAAAAATTTATATTGCTGTGTACGTAAAAGACATCTCACTCCCTTTAATAGGGCATAAAAAGCAATTAACCTTGAGGTGCATTAACAAAGTGTTGGATTTGAAACATTGAAATAAAATGTTTTCAGCCTGTGATGCTGGGATATGTTTTTCAGTAGCACCTCTAAGGCTCATTATAACCATTGATTAAGATAACATTTTCAAAAGGTGAAATAAAAAGAAAAAAAAATACATAGTCAACAGGTATAGCTTCTAAATTCCCACTTAGATTAGCGCAGGGAAGAAAAAGTGCATTTAAATAAAAAAAATAATAGCACTTCAAGATCTTACAGAAGGATATTATGTTTTTTTGGTTAAAACCCAAAAATCTTGAATCATCCACCTGCCTTTCATTGTAGAAAACCAGCCTACAAGTGTTTTAGTGTAAAGATAATTTCCTGGTGCTTCCAGGCTGCAGCTTTCCCCGTTGGTGCAGCCCAGCAAGGACAGCGGCTCCTGCTCCTTGCATCCAGCACCGGCTCAGCTTTACAACCTGCGGGCACCGCACAGAGCAGGAAAACGCGCAAATTCCTGAGCGATCCCACCCTTCCAGCTGCCAAAACACCAACCTCAGAGGCTGCAGGTTCCCCCCTCCTTTTAAGGCTCGCATTCAAACCTTACACAGGGCAGCCGTAACAACGTTTTAAAGGTGAAGCCCCGTATTTCATCACGGCTCTGGGGTTTTTCCACAAGCACGTAGCCAGGCATTAAAATTGCACTGCCATTGACATCATAAGCGCTCAGGCTCTCTGAGTGACACGTAATGACTCCTCTGGGGCTGTTAGCACACGGGTGGAAGTCTGAGAGACACTTCATTGACACTGAAACAGCTCCGGTGTCTGCAGCGTGATGGTAATGACTCCTCTGGGGCTCTTACTGTGTCACTAGAAATATGAAACCTTTCCATTAATGTTACAAAAGCATTTACACCGCTAGCAGAAGTAAAAACCCCCAGGAATGTAGCAATTAAAAGAAAAAAAAATA
>VWYO01015013.1:21819-39366 GCA_013400275.1 Rhadina sibilatrix | reverse complement strand
CGGCCTCCCGCAATATGCCTCCGCTGCCCTCGGGCTGCTCGCCATGCCGGGCACCTGCGGGCGCCTCTCCGCGCTGCTGCCGGGGCTGGCGGCCGCGCTGCTGGTGATGCTGATGATGGGGCGGCCGCCTCCCGCCGCCGCCACCCGCCCGCAGCAGCAGCGAGCGGCGCTGCCCGGGGCCGCCCCCGCCGCGGCATCAGGTACCCAGCCCTCCCCTGCACCCACCTGCCTTCCCGCGGGATGGCCGCGCTCTCCCCGCCGGGCTCCGCTCGCCCGGGGAGCCCCGGCCTCTGCTCCGTGCGGGGGTCCCGGAGCCCGAAATGAGCGGGTGCGGTTCGGCCGGAGCGGGGTCGGTGTTTGGGGCCCGCGGGTGTGTGTGCGGCCGCGCCGGGGTACGGCCGGGAGCGCCCCGGGCAGCGGGCATCGACCTGCGGCGCCCTGCGGCCACCAAGCCTGGCCCTGGCTAGCGGGGCTCCAGGGATTCCTGCCGGCTGGCAGGAATCGCCTCAGGGAGGTAGCCGAGTGCCCGTGGAATATAAATGCATATATGTGCATCATAGACGTTTTTTTTCCTTTTCTGTGTATATTCGTATCACTTTAAAAATAAACCAGCTGATACGTGTGCGAGCATCTTGAGCCTGTCAAATGAGTGATGAGGGCTGCTGAGCTCGTTAGTTTTTGCATCCCCTCTGCAGATGCTTATCCAAGACCATGAAAATAATGTGCTTATTTCAGTTTCAGGCCTTAGGTTTGCAGTGAAGTATTTGAGGGTACCCCTTTGCAGAAACAGAGCGAACGATGAGGTGTCTGTACTGTCATCTGGTTTAAAAAAAATAAAAAATGTGTACAGTCTGAAGTTTAGTGGCTCAAATGAGGATAAACCCAGTGTTTTTCTTGACATACTGCCTTTCACGAAAGAATTTCAAGATGGTTTCAAGCATGAATTAAGATCTTTTAACACCAAGGCTCCGTTTCAGCATATCACTGGAGCATATGTTTCATTTTTAGCATATAGGCATGCTTCTGTTTCCAGTTGACTTCAGGAAGGTATAAAATATACTTAGTTTTAGGCAGATGGTTAATATTTTCCTGAATTGAAGCCAATTTACAAAGCTGCTGAGGTATATTTGTTAATTAGGAAATATAAGCAAAGATATTAAATTGCAGTATTTGCTTGCAGCTTCTTTAAGATGTAGGACAAATAACTAGATTTGGTAGAAAATGAAGCCTTAATTTTTTCTTTATACACTCTTAAAATGCCTTGATTTGCTCTTCAGGCCTTTTTATGTGGGTTTGTGCTTTTTGTTATTTTCCAAACATTAAAGCTGTAGCGTTTTGAAGAAGGGCACTTGATCATTTTGGTCCTTGCTTTTTTTTTTCATGTTCACTGATGATTTTTCATTAGTTTGCTTCTTATCATACTTTTAGTAGAATATACCATTAATAACCAGCAAACACCACTTAAAAGGCATTGGCAGCATTTCTGACTTGGGCAGTGAACATTTTGCTCATTAAAAATTGAGTGGCAAAAAAAAAAAGAGGGCAGTTTTTCTAATTCAATGATCCTCTTTGGTTTCAGGTATTGATTTCTTTTCAAGAAGCTCTGTTACCTTATCTCCTTCAGCCCAGGCCGAGGTCTTTGTTGATATCTAACATTTTGATGCCTGTTCTGTTGGCTTGCTGTTGTTGCAGACCCACGTGCCCAGCTCTTGCTGCTTTCTTTTATTTGCTCATTTGGCATCATAGGTTCTGAGGTATGAGAGTCCAGAAAGTGCCTTCTAGTCCACAGCTTTCATGATCATATTCAATTTATGAATGTTAACAATTATCATTTGAGTTGGTTGTTAGCATTTGTTTATGTTAGGCTTAAGCATAAAAATTTATTTCAGATAACGATAAAATCTTTATATAGATAAAGATAAATCTTCATCTATGTATCTTTATATAGATAAAGATTTTATTGTTGGCTGGATATCTAAATGATCTTGATTAATTTTTTCTTTTCTAAAAACTGAAAAAAAAGCCAATGGTAGACTTTGAAAAAGGTAAGCTAATTACTGTTCTGAAACTTATTATTCAGAAGAATCTGCTAAGCACCTTTGTTGGTTTGGGGTTTTTTTGTGTGTGTATGGCATTTCAGTAAAGCATGTAAGTAATTTTTTGCTTTATTGACATTTTTGACATTTTTTAGCAGGAGAATGTGACTCCAGATGTATATATAATGGATAGCAATGCCTTTTTACCATTTGATGGTTTACAGCTGACAGGTAGGCAGGATAAATGGCTGTTGCCTTTCCAGCAGAAAGACTGGCAGCAGAGCAATCCCTCAGGGCAAGGCTCTGAAGAGGCCACTCGATCCTGTGCTGGGGGCTGCCAGGCAGGCAGGCGCTGGTTTCTGCAAGTGAGGAGGAATCCGGCTGAATTTGGATTTGTGCAGGGCGCCTGTGACCCCAGCGCTGCCGCAGCACAGGAGGCTTATCCTCCCTGGCTCGGGAGGGCGCGGGGCTGGAGTTCACAGCCTGCTGTCATCTGACGTTTGTCCCTGTATCGATGGCCCTGTTCTGTCGAAGCTCATTACACCGTTTTACAGATCAATTCCCTCCCGGATTAACTGACTCCTGCCGCTGTAATTGCTGTGCAGCCTGAGGAGAGATGCCCAAGTCAGCGCAGCTGTGTGAGGTGTCTGGGGTGCACGCTCCGTGCTGGCATGGAAGTGCAGCAGTGGGAAGGTAGTGGCACGTCATCCCTGAGAAGGTTTTTTGTTCATCCCTTCCTTTTCCCCTAAAAACAACAGCAAACTTGCCACTGCCAAGAGAAATAGGTGAATTCTGTAACAAGGCAGAGAACACGTACAGGAGGGACCCAGTTCATGGAGTTACTCTGATTCGTTTCATCTCACAGATACAGGCATCTTTCCAAATTAAAGAAGAAAATAAAAACATTGGAGAGCAAGAGAGACAGGCCTCTCTGGTTAGGGTGGTGGTTGCTGGAGTGGGGAACCTGCCTTGGTTCTTCCTTATTCATAGTGATTTTTTGCATTTTCCATGTGGCAGCTTGGCAGTCTGGGCTCTGGTGTGCAGGAGCAATTGAAGAGCAGCCACTGGGAGCTTCAGATATTCATCACTGAGGTCAGCAGGCTTGAGCAGAGAATTCAGTGAATTATCATCCTGGCTCTGATCCAGGCAAATCTGGTTTTGTTTTCCATGTTCCCTTTTCTTTATCTTTATTGAGGTGTGTTCTTTGTAGGAGCTGGGAGTTACCTTCTTTAATGTTCATGAGGCTTGGGGCTGATGTGGGGCATAATTACTCTTTTTATAATGCAGATATTATGCTATAAATAGAGCAGAGACCACTAATTGAATAAGTGATAGTTATCTGTGTCAGTTCTGTGGCAGGTCTGACATGTACTGAATGAACAACATGCTCCTGCAGAAAAAGCAGCTGTGTCAGTGGAAACTGTCACTTTACACAGGGTGACATACAGCATCTTCATGTTGGCCTTTTTTTTTTACCATGTTGAGACATGAAATTAGACTTGAGCAGTGTTTTAAAATAGGTGGCTTTTTTTCAATTGTGGGTAGTCCCTGTGTCTTTTGTAATCCCAGCATGAACCAGAAAAACCTTGTCCTGTTATTTGTTATAGACCATACCCAATCTGCCTCTCGTGCCAGAATTCAGGGAGAAAGGAGTTTTTTTTTGATTTGGTGTATTTTTTTTTTTTTAAGGTGGATGGCTTTGCATGCAATGGAGAGATTAGCTTGGTTCTGTAGGATGAAATTCAAAAGCTGTAGCAGCTAACAGTGGTGCTGAACAAAGGAGAGGGAGGGTTTGGAATTACTATGTATCTTTATTTGTTAATGCACAAACCCCTGTTTGTTGAGGCAGATGAGATAAATTAGAAAATTAGACTTTTTAGAAAATTACTTTTTTACCTGCTGGAGACAAATTCACTACCTTGATGCTGCCTTTGGAATTTGATTCTGACCCATTTCTGAGCACTGTCTGCCTGCATGTGATGGTCAGTGGCTGCCTAATGTGAAGCTGTGTTGTAGACAAGTCCTCTCTGGTTCAGAGTTTTCTGAACTCTTTTGTATGCTGTCTTATTCTTCCTAATCACTCCAGAAAGGGGAAACTTTCTCATGCTTCCAGAAAGAGGAAACTTTCTCATGTGTCCTTTTTTATTTGAGATGCCAAAAGAGAGAGATTTCTCCAAAGCAACAACATGTGTGACTTGCTGCTTTTTAAAGTGTGGTGTTCCATGTTTCTTGCTGTAGAATATTTTTCCTAATGACTTGTGTATTGGTGCATAGTTGATACTTAGGTATTTAGAGTAGCATTTGCTTCTGATATCTTGTTACATTTCTCTGGGTTTGAATTTGAGCAATAATACATAATAATGCACTTAAAAGCCCCCGTGGTGTAGTGTGACTGACTTGTTTGTCACTTGATGGAACAATCTTTGTGGTTTACTGTCTCCAAAGTCACTGGATTGGAGATTAGTAAGGCAGCAATGAATCCAGTTTTGTTTTAGAGCTTTTGTTGCAGTTAGATACCACAAGAAAATGAGTGAGGAATTAAAAGCTGTGTGGGAGATTGTTTAGCATTCCAGTAAGGAAGGAAATTCAGTAATTTTCATGGCTCAGCAGTTATGTAGGATACAGTTCCAGCTCAAGAAGCCAGGGCTGTCTGAGTAGAGACTTCTGATCAGAACTGGCATTATTTGTTTCATACCAGCAACACCACAACCCTCGCATCCTGTAGATACTGGAATATAATTGGTGTCAGGGAAAAGGTTTATTTTCAAGTTACAAGTGTTACATCACACCCCAGCCAGATGATTTAGTGCAAGCAAGCTAACTTCACCTATAGAAGCAAGCTCAGAAAATGGCCCTTGGTTTGCTGTTCATTTTTCTCAGAATTCCCAGCCTCTGGTATTTACAATAGTTACCTAATTTCAGCTAGGTGAGAAAGAATGCAAGACTTAGACATGCCCTGCTTTGTTGGAGATGATGTTCTTAAGTGTCTGAGCTTTCTGTGCTGTTCTAAGACTTAGTAATGCAACAAAATATCAGCGAGGGCATTGGGACACTGGGAGGGTATGATAAAGCATCTGCAGTTTAAAATGGGAATGAATAAGGAAAAAGAAATATTCACAGATGCACGTGCTCCAGGATGTAGGTCACTCAGTTGCTAATACAAGAAAAAGAGGAGTTTGGGGTTCTTCATGGTAAAGCACATAGGAAAAAAAAGTACCTTTTTTTTTTTTTTTTTTTTTTTTTTGCAAGGCAGTTTTTTGGTAAATACTGATTNTTTTCTTTTTCTTTTTTTTTTCAGGAAGAGACTCTGCATAAACACAGGGGTACTGAGGAGTTCTGAAGAGTAAGACATCTCTCCTGGGCTGAAAGCTTACTTTCACTGAAGCCTGTCATACATTTTACAGCATCATGCTCTATGCTTCAGAAAGCTTGGTTTCAGGAAACTTGCCTCTATGGTAGCTTTCCTTGTAAAGAACTGGGAGAGACAATGTGTTTTAGCATTCATGGAATCAGGGCCCGTGGTTACATGGCCAGAAGTGGCAGGAAACGGGATTAACGATGGCAGGAAGCTACCTATTGCAAGGTGGTAGTTTTTGCAGTCCTTATTTGTTTTGCTAAAGTTTGCTTCTTGTCAATCTCTTGGCGGAAAGAACACCATCAAAGGCCGATTGCTATGTAAAAACATTCATAGAATTACTGTCAGGCTGAGGAAAAGGCAGGTTGAGAATTTGGAATGCAGCTGCTATCTGGGTCACTGGGGATCTGTAGCATGCTTTCTCTGTGAACTAGCTCAGTAGATGAAGTCTTTGAAGACACAGGCAAAGATCTGAGAGGAAAGTTTATTCAAAATAAACTTAATTCTTGGTGTCAAACTTAGCGAAACAGCACAGGTTACTTTGTTGTCTTGAAAGTTGCATATTTTTACATTGTTGTATCCTTCTGTAATGAATGGGGCTTGAGGCACAATGTGACAGAGCAAATGTGTCCTCTTTATTGCTCCTGATTCTGTGTTTCATTCCTAATTCATAGCTTTTGCTTCTGGGGGGCTGTAGGAGCAGCCAGGCTCTGTCATCAACCATTTCCCTTGAACCATCAGAGTTAGTTTACCCTCAAATAACTCTTCTGTGTTCAGTAGGTTGAAACCACCAAGTCTAGTTCCTCCTGCCTTGTCCTGGCTTGCCAGGGGTATTCCAGCACAGCTCCTGCCTGCTCCTAGACTTCCTGTCACCTTCCACACGTGGCTGCAAGAAGTTTCATTCAGCAGGCTGCAAAGCAGCTGTTACATTTCTTGCCTAGCTTCTCTGGAGCTAGTTGTTGCAGAAAACATGAGGTTTGAGAACACTTCTCCTGCTAGCACGTTTGGGGGAGGATGTGAGTGTGCACAGCTTTATGACCAGCAGCAGGGAAGTGTATCTGCTGACACACCCTGTGCTAGGGAATTCGGGGTTAGAAAATTGAAGAGGATGAATTCGTCTTGCAGAGGTCCCTAAGCCTGGTGCTTAGTAGGGCAGATTTCACTCCAGGTGTACTCAATTGGAATAGGCATTCCAGATCCATTCAGCAGAGCTGGGTTCCTGGGAAAGGGCAGTCCTTCCAAACTCTGAGCCTGCAGCACAGAGCACATGCTGCTACAGCCCCCCCACACCTCCCTGTCACATCTTCAGCAGACAGTGTGCACAGAGGTAACCTTTGGGCACTTTGCTGCCATCATTTGGGGGGATTTAGGTCAGGAAGGGATGACTCTTAGGTCTCCATACAAGAGAGCACACCTGAACTGTAGTGTGAGCAGGTTCTTGCTCTAGATCAGCATCAACAAGGACAGTCCTGGGTGTGGAGGATCCTTCAAAGCACCACTGACCTTTACACAGCTTCTCAGCCAGAGTGCAGGGCTGAGCTGTGGCACCAGCACTTCTGTCCAGTAAAAACCATGTGCTCTGAACTTCACAAGCAGCTGTCAGTTGTTTGCAGAGGATGTGAAGAAAGTCTCCTCCTGCCTCAGTTGGACCAGCTGCCCTAACTTTCCCTCTGGCTGTAAGCACATTGTGCATTCTTGTAAACACCAGAGTGACAGGTCTGCAGCTGATGGCACTTGCATGGCATCACCCTGGTGATGTGTGGCCTTGTCTGAGGGAGCTCCTGGAAGCCACCTGAGTGCCCTGCTGGGGTGGACAGGCCTGGGAGTGATGTTCTTGCCTGTCTGTACATAAGCCCCCTAAGCCTCACCAGGAACAGGCATGAACATCATTCTTTCCCCTCCATTTCTTGTCCTTTCTCTTCCCTGATTATGCTTCATCACATGGATTCTAAGAGAGCCTCTGCTCTCTGAAAGGAGTCAGACTTCAGGGCACAGGAGTCACAATGTGGAAATGAGGCAGTTGCAGGAGATGTGTTCCAGGGTCAGTTCCTCCTGCTGGTCTTCCTCATGACCCTTTCTCCAGCATTCTGCATTCACTGTTGATAGTGCCAGGTACCTAACAAACTGCAGTTCTACCAAGGGAAGAGGCAAGAGGTGGCCTCTCGTTGAGATTACATTAAATAAATTATGGCTTGTGGTGGGTTAGAGAGCAAAACCCAATTTTGTCCCTCTACCTTGTGATTTTTCCTTGTCCCATTTTGAAAAATCTGGTGGTTTTGGTGTGGGTCTTACCTGAACCACTGGCAGCTATACAGGTTAAGCTGCAGGACAGCTGTGGTGGGGAATGTTGGGGTTTTTTGTGTGTGTTGAACACGATGCAGTGCTCACAGGTATGAGTGTGAGGCATGTGTTGAGCCATGTGCATTAGGAGGTCATGAAACAGAGGAATAGAGAGAATCTCAGAGCCACTTCAACATGTTCCCAGCAGAATGTGCTTGAAAGCCATTATTGATGTGACCACTGCCCCCCAAAAGTGCTCTCAGGTCTGTGGAGTGTTGTTCAATTGATGAGGGCTCCAGCCTGTGCCTCTGAGTGTTGGCTTGGGTGCTTTTACTAAACACGGTGTGGTTATAAGCAGCTCAGTTGGAGCACTGACTCATTATGATGCAGCTTATTTTGGAGGAAAGAGCTGAATTTAGGTGGGTTTTGTTTGCTTCACTGTGGTCCTTAATAGTCCATCTGCCTCTTCTGAAATGTTTTCTTGTATTTCACATTCTTTTATTTTCTTTATTTCTCACTAATCTTTTACCTGTATTTAATGCTTGAACTTTCCCAGTGGAGTGTTCATGTAGCTTTCAGGGTTTGTGTTGCTGGTTATTTTAGTTTCAGGTCTGAGCAACCCTTTCATTACTCAAACTGATTTTACTTTCAGAATTACTGGTATTACTGTTTTCATTTACTGCAAGAGTTATCGAGTAAGGCCATAGGAAAAAGGATATCTTTTCACCCTATTTCCATAATGAAGCATGGAATTTGCATCAGATTGTGAGCCCCAAATTATCATAGGATGGTGTACTCCAGGTAAAACTTTCAGACAGACTTGCTAAATGTATTAAAATTAGCAGCTGAAATAGACCAGTCAAGTGAAGGTGATACTTGTTGGTTTTATTTTCTGCGACTTGAGAGTAACTGAGGATCTGGAACTGGGTGGGTGTTTTGGCTGGAGGGGCCATCAGGGGCATTCTTAAAGCAGTGTTGGCACTAAACTCACACCTGGGAGCTCTTTCCCATCAGGCCATGAGAGGTTTCAGGATTGGGGAACCTCTCTGAACAACCTATTCCCACGATTGTTTATCCTTAGAGAGAAAAGCAAATCCCTCATGTCCAGTCAGATCCTTCTCTGCAGTTGGTGACTGTTGCCCTTCATTACCCTGCCAAGCATCTCACAGAGCTCTTGGCCCTTTCTCCCTGGTGAACACCTGGCTGAGGGAAGGCTGCTGTTTAGGGGCCCCCAAGCCTTTCCTTTGTGAGGTTAAACAAGGCTGATGTCTTCCATGTGCTTTCCTCTAATGCGTGCAAATCAGGACAAAGTGGAGTTCCAGCCTCTGCTGCAGATTTGGGGCTGTTTCATAAATATGATGCAGAGAGTTGGCTCAGTCTGCTGAAATAGATACTGGTGTGTAGCATGGTTATGAAACTTGGCAAAACACCAAATCTATTTATTATTGATGACTCTGCATGAGCAAGGCTCCCAAATGAAACTGATTGGAACATTCTCAAGGAAGTTATTTTCTGTGAGGTGGCAAACCTTGATAATTTCTATGTGCTAGTCTGAGCTCTACTGGAGAGAAGGTAAATTATGTCAATATATTTGAAAATATTGGCTGTTTTGCTGGGATGAAGAAGGATGTGCTTGCCCTCTCCACCTATTATAGACTAATGGAATTTTAAAAAGTGTTTCCATATAATTGTGAAAAATATTTTTCCTCTGGTTTATGTTGGGTAAACGCAAGATTTTGGTAGATTGTGTGTTTGGAACAATGAAAGCTGTTAATAACATGAATTATGGCTTGTGATAAATATCACAGGAGCGTATTCCATTGTTTCTGGGAGCAAAGGAGAAAACTTACTCTCACTGGGCTGCAGGAGAGAGTTTCTTTGGATTATGGACCACTGATGTTGAGAAAATCCTATAATTAAATTCAGTGGAACCCAGACCCAGCCAAACATTTGTGAGGTCCTGCATAGTTTGGGTGCAGCGTTGGGCAAAAGAATCTCTCATGGCTGTTTGCCTCTTAATTAGTTGTCAGCTTCCTTCTCCCCCTCTTGTGTTTTTGCTGGGTGTTTTTTTTCTTAAGCACAGTAGAGAAAAC
The DNA here is from genome assembly GCA_013400275.1 of Rhadina sibilatrix. Lineage (NCBI taxonomy): Eukaryota > Metazoa > Chordata > Aves > Passeriformes > Phylloscopidae > Rhadina > Rhadina sibilatrix. Next base: position 29,602 of record VWYO01015013.1, on the reverse strand, counting down.
CTGTCCCTTGACAAGTCTGTCTGCTGGATTCTTCAGTGTTCCGTGGAACAGATTGTCCCAGAAATACTTAAGTGGATTTGTTTCCCCCCAGTCCAGCTGGCACAATCTCAGAGGTGCCGAATGAATTTTGAGTATTTGGGGGGGAAGAAGAAAATGTTTACTGCCCCATTTGTAGCCTTGGTGTCAATAAACCCATTTCCATCATCCTGGAAAGGTTTCCATGGTGCTAAGTTGTTTTCCCATCAGTCCCTGTGGGACTTGGGCTGAGAAGGGAGAGCTTGTGTTTGTGCTGGAGACAACACAGCTGGGGGCTTCAGCTGGCTCCTGGAGCCCTTCACCTGGGGATGAGCTGTGGCCAGGCAGTAATGGCTCCTGTTGAGCTGCAGTGCCTGAGTCATTAGCACAGGCAGCGCTGACACTCCCCTGGATGGCATCCATGGATGCAGAGCAGTGGTCTTATTGTGTGCAGTCCTGAGCCCAGTGTTTTGCTTTAGCCTCTGATCTGATTTGACAGAATTTTCTCTTTTTTTTTTTTTTTAATGTATTTTTTAAACCTTTTTAAACTCTGAGGAATACGATTTGCTTAAAATGAGTAGGAATCTGCAATCATTTTTCTAATACCCGATGTTGTATTCTTTGTTTTTATGTGATTTTTGATCATTCACTTTATGAAACTCAACTTTAATGAAAAATTCTCTATGAAAGAGGCTGTAGCTTGTTGGGGGCTCTTGTTTTGTTGCTATAATATGGATTTCCTAACTCTTGCAATAAAAATTTCCCATTCCACATCTACAGAGCTACCCCTAGGAAATGTTGTCCTGCAAAGTTTAAATGCTATTTTCTCCATACACTGGCCTTCCACCAAGGGATTAGATGATCTTTTCCTGCAGGTGAAAGACAGACATTGCTGCAGCATTGCAAATATCTTTCTTGAAGGAGTAGTATGAGATTTTACAGCTTTAGGGGAAGAAAAGTATTTTCAGACAAGAGTACTGACCAGGTTGTTATTGAAAAATATCTCTGAATGCAACAATAGTTGTCCTTTGCAATTAGTGAGTAACGTGCACTGATGTTTGAATTTCTGGTTTGTGGGGTGTATTAAGCCACAGAGTCTGTGGATGCATATCTGTTGTAGAATTTCACATTAAATATCATGTTTAAACAGTTTCTATTTTGTTTTCCTGTGATTTTCTTTCCTCCTTCTGTCAAATTTAGGGTTTGTTTAAAATTGCACAGGTTTTTTTCAGCCAATTCCACTCACAAGCTACCACTAGGAATTCCACAAGACAAATCCTGTAACTGACCTGTTAGGATAAAAACAAAACAAAAAAAGTGATTCATGTTGCAAGGATACTGGAATATTCTTTCTGCCTGTATATTGACTGTTAGAGGGTAGGTTTGACAAATCATTAGAAATTCTCTACAAAAATGGTCACATTTTGTCAAGATGCTGCTGCTGACCGATTTATTTTTGCTGTTTAAATGCTGAAGGTTTAATTGTAAAGTTCATGAGTGGAAAATCCATGTTGTTGGCTTATTCTCTAATAGGCACTTGCCCATTTTTCTTGAAGGTGCATAATATATTGTGGGGTTTATATAAAAATCCCATATTTAAAATAGAGTATTATGAAGTTTTTTTTTTTTAATATTTCCCTTTGTACTTTTTCCCCCCAATAGTTTGTAATAAAGTGTGTATTTTTAATATTTCCATTCCCTCAACTCTGATGCAAGGTAAAATGATACTGGCAATGATTAAAAAAAAAAACAACAACCTTATAATGGCCTCTGAAATGCCTGGGCAAAGCTGTTTTATTTTGTAGGTTTCAGGAGCTATTTCTAGTATTTACTTGCTCATTTTAATTTGCACTATTTCACTAGCAAATTTATCTTAATTTGAAAGGTAAGTTTTATTTAAGGTTTTATTCTTGTAGCATTAATAATTTATCTCACTTATCTCAAATTACAGAAGATGATGTTTAAAATAAATGACTCCTAAATAAATGAAGCTCTGCAGACTGCAGCATTTCATCTTGTCTGCTGCCTGTCTCCCTTGCCCCAGGAAGGTGAATTTCTGCCTCAGTCTTCCATAGTAACCACAGCTCTGAGAACCAGGCTGGCTGATTCAACAAAATAGCAGCAAATCAAAATGCAAAGTTGCTATGGTAATTTTAATTCTCATAGGTTTATTGTGTCCTGTGAATTCTCATGTTCTGTCTCGGGCGATGACACAGTCTGATTTTAATTTGTGAAGAAGGCATCTAATGGTGAAAAAACATCTTGCAGCTCCTTACCAGATGAATACCTTGCAGCACTACATGATATGCACTTAAAATTATTCCAGTGAATTTTTTAAATGACATATATATGCCATGCAGTGTTAAAGGAATACAGCGGGGGAAAAAAATCCCATCTAGCTTTCATGGCTGCTTTCCTGTCTGAATTTTATGCCTCTTGCTTAGGTAGCACATAAAAATATATAAAGGGGAATTTTCCTTCTATTTTCTGTATCTTACAGGAGCACTTCAGAGTGCTTGGGGGTGTGTTCTCTGGATAGCAGAGTGAGTTGTTAGCAGCTTTATGGATTAGCCTGATAGCATTCTGCTGCACTTCTTACAGGCAGGATCATTCCAGGAAGGTGCTCATTGGTTATGCAGCAGTAATCATTAGGGATACAGCCTGTAATCATCTGGTTTATTTTATTGATTCTGCAGGGCCTTGATTTCATCAATATTTGGTTCCTGTCAACATCTGTGGAATGATTATCGTGCTTATGCAGGTTGTTTTTACATTTGATCTGAGACTTTGGATGGAAGTGTAACCACTTCTAATGGCAGAACACATCTGATTGTAGAAAATAGTTATTTTTGTTCGTTTATTCAAATAAGTCGTCAGATCAGTCCTCTCATATATACAGCACATCTTCAAATTGAGAAAGCTATAATTTTCCTATGCAATTGTACAGATTTTGAATACTGAGGCCATCCAGATTATAAAATCTGGATAATCCAAATCCATTAAAATAATTGTAAGCATTAGAAGTTTTTGGTTTTGTTTTTAAATGTGGTGGGTTTTTTTTGTCTTTCTTTTTTTTCTTGAACATGAACTCAAGGTAGTGCTGCAATCAGTACTTGTACAAGTGTGTCATGGAATGAGATGGATGGAAATTTAATAGGATGAGAATCTGTTGGGAAGTACTAGGAGTGTCTAAAGTCTTTCTCATGTGTGAGCAATTACCTTATTCGGGGCAAATACCACATCAAAATGTGGCAGCTCAAGTTTGCCAGAGTTGTGGGGTTTATATAAAAATCCCATATTTAAAATAGAGTATTATGAAGATTCTATAATATTTCCCTTTGTACTTTTCCCCCCCAATATTCTGGCCATATTGGCCATATTTAGTCCTGATTAAATTTCATCTTTCCTTGAAGTTGCTTCTAAATTTGGAGGAACTGATAGCAAAAGTTGTGGGGAGAACTGTTTATTGGTTTGCACTGACCTAATGCCTATTGACTACTTTGGAAATTCTTTCAGTCCCTAAGTACTAATGAGGCATAAATTAATATTTTTCAACAAATATTTGAGGACAAGATTTCTAGTAAGCATGTTTTGCAGTTTTCTTTAACTCTCTCTTCGGAAAAAAAAAATCTCCTTTTCCTCTTGTTGTTTGCTTAAGATTTTTATTTACGTGTGCACTCAACTCCATACAAAATATAAACCTCTGAAATATACTGGTATGGAAGAAAAATAATTACTCTGTTAAAGTGATAGGAAATAATTATTCTGCTGAAGTGAAACAAAATTGCTGTCAGTAAATAAATGCAACTATCAACTTTTATTTTTTGTGAAAGCATCAGTAAAATGCAGTGTTAATTCTATGTAAAAAGCGGTGCCAAGTCTGTGAATACTTTTGCTGGGAAAAATGGACAAGGTATGACTCAGATAAACATTCTGTTTCTCTGGTGTGTTGGGGTTTTTTTCATTTCCTTTTGTTTCCAAACAAAATCCTTTCAAGAAAGGAAAAAGGCTTTGTTCTTACCTGTAAAATATCTAACAGCTGCTCCAGTATGTCAGTAGGCTGTCAGCTTCTTCATAGTGTCTGATACGGTTTTATTATAATATGAAACTGCATTTGGGGTCTGTTTTGAACTAAATGAATAATTAGTCTTTGACCTACTAATTTACTTAGAACCTTGAAGTTTTCTCTGGATCATGATAATTTCCCAGAGGCGAATCCCTGGCAGTTTTTCAGTCTGCTACATTAGAAGTGTCCCTTTAAAGTGCTCATCCTGATGGGTTTGATTCAATGCATGTAATTTCACGTAATAAATTCACCACTCTTTGTAGTGTGAGGCTGGCAGAAAACCTCATCTTTAGAAAAGTACTGGTCTTTTTTCATACTCAGTGATCTCACCAGCTAAAATATTGCAGGGACTCCTCATCACAGGGATTACTCCAGGATGGATTGACTTGTGGGAGGAAGGAGACTGAGCAGAGCTCAGCAAAAGAAGGAGGACACCATGGAAGGCAGAGGGAAATAGGAAGTGGGAAAGGCAGTTTTCAGAACACAGTGAATGAGCAGAAAGCAGACACATTTTTGTCTGAGATGACAGCAGACTGTTGGGTTTACATCTCTTCCTGCATTGTTTTTTTCAGCTCTTAAGAGCAAAAATATCCAGTTGTTTCAAGAGATGCAGCCCCTCCTTGATGTGGCACTGAGGAGCCAGAATATTGTGTGAAAGGTGCTCTTGCACTCTATTTTTATTTTTCCCAATAAGGTGGGAGGAAGGGTCACCTGAACACTGTAGTGTGTGCTGAAATGATGCATGTATTGACATGAGTGAGCTTCCAGAAAATAATTTCCATTTCCTCTTAACCCATGTACAGATGCCTGACAGTTCTGGCTCTGTGGTCTGCACGTGCCTATCACAGCTATGCTGGTGAAATAAGGAAGTCTGTATCTGAAATAAAGCATTATTTGAAGCAAATACAAAAGAATTAGTTTGAAAAACTCTCAGAGCTAGAATATTATTGGTTTTTTTTTTTTTTTTCTCCAGCAAAAGCTCGCTTGAGTACCCTGATGTGTGACAAAGCTTAAAAAACAGTGTGTTAATTTTTTTTTTAAAATTTCTAATCTGTTACACTTTTTCTTGACTGTGAAGCATGAGCTTGGTGGGAGCACCTAGATCTGACTGGACTGGGTTAAACTGCCTCCTACAATAAAAATGACTGTAACAGCCTTTTTCTGTGTAAAAGGGACTGCCTCTTTCCCCCAGGATCTACCCTTAGCTCCCTCCTAATTGAGATTTTGTAGATGCCTTCTGTGGAAATTGGTTGACCAGAAATAGGGCAGTGGGAATACTGTGGTGTCCTACTTTCCCAGACCCTGTTTTGCTGCTTTGTCCTTGGAAATTGGTAATGTGTTCTGTGTCCCTGCAAAGATGTTTGCCAAAGCTCTTCTCTTAAATATACATCCTAATGTTTCATTTTGCATTAAAAATATTTTAAGGGAGTGCAGAGCTGCAGAACTGCACTGTACAGATTATGTGGATTGGCTGTTCATATACAAATGCAGAAAATGCTGATCAGCTGTTTGCTTCAGTTTGTTTAAATTTTTTTTTACAGTATCTGTTTTGTCTAAAAGCAATTTTCTGTGTCTGTAGTTGAACAGTAGTGACCAGCACTCCTGACACAGAGCAGTAAAACATCAATATCTTTTCTCCAAAGGGTATTTCAAGGAGCAGACTGTTCTTGCTTTAAAATTAGAATCATAATGCTGCCACTTTGCCTAAAGATCAAACCTAAATAAGGCAATTTTTAGCAATTGCTGTAGCCTGTGTCTGTCCTTATGTACCCTTGTTCTTTACCCATCACTTTGGGATTAGTGTTGGGTCCCTGGCTGGAGAGTTTTAACTCCCAGAGTGATTCTGGAGGGGGTGGTTGCAAACTTCACCTTCTGCTAAGTGCAAGAGTGAGACTGTCAGTAGTTGTCAACTTGCAAGTATTTTCTTTTTGCAGCCAGGTGGAATGATTGTATTTGTTGTCCTAAGCATGCATTGTTCTTATCTAAATCTAAAGTTCTCTTTCCCCGAGGAATTGATTTTTACAGCTGCTTAGGTATTGGCTGAATTAGCCCTTTTGTGAACAGTGTGAGCTTCTTTGCTTCTCACTTCAGTCATAAGTTGTTGAAATATACAGATTGTACTTACAACTAATTAATAAAGACAAAGTTAAAATTGCACAGGCCAAAACACTTGCAGTGTATTTTTTTTTATTTATTTATTTTAGCAGTGTTCCTGTTCCGGAAAAATAATGTTCTGCTATTTATTTTCTGCTACTGTTTTAAATCAGAGGAGCAGCATATAAAACATTCTTATAAAGAACCACGTAATTAGTTTCTAAATGAGATATTCTGGTACCATTTTGGAATAGATAGAATGATTTGTGTAGAGTTAGAAAGATCTTTATACATGTATATGCCCATTTGTACTAGGGTCTATAAATTACTGTGTGGAGTATGACAGGATAAAAGAACACTGATAGCTAACAAATGAAGCCTACATTTGGCTGTAGAGGTTATTAATTAGATTTGCAGGTTCTTTGATAGCTATGAGAAGCATAATTGAAAACCAGCCAGCGAGCTCACCCCAGTGCCTGACAATAACTCTCACCATACACCCATAAAATAGTTATGGGAGTTTAGGGGTCACCAATTATTCCATTTTAATGCACTGTGCAAGGCAGAAAGCTCAGTCCTGTGTCAGTGCTTTGTCCCTTGCTCCAGAACAAAGGTACCCACGGATGGATGGTGCCCTGTGGGGAGGGGGGCTTGGCCCTGCACTAAATCACTCCCACAGCCCTCAGGTGCTGCCACAGCTCTCCTTCATCAATGTGGATTTCTTAATGAACTGAAACTGGCTTTTGCTTTTTCCATCTATGCCTTTGCAGCTTGTCACTGCTATTACTGTGATTTTAAGGAAATTTTAACAAGTAAGGATTGGTGTTTGTGGGCAGGAGGATGGCTTTTGTATGACCTTTTTTTTTTTTTTTTTTTCTACTGAAGCCAGATGTGTGTTGGCTGTCTAGATTATGTGTTTCATTGATTTCCACCCCCCGTGGCAATATTGGATGTGTAGTAATACCCCTTCTTCTTATTACACATTTTTTTCTTTACAGATCAGTGCACCTTTCATATCACTAATGGTGTTAAGCCAAAAAATATGGTGTTCTGTGAATGTAAAAGATGGGAAAGGGGTTGTTCAGTCAGCTAAGACCAAGGAAATGGTCTTAGTCCAGTCTTCTCTGCCTGGTTAGCAGGGAGCCTGGTGTAGTCAGTTGCCATAGAACTCATCAGTGTGTGCCTTTTCTGGCATGGCTTTAAACATCTCTGGGCAAGAGAGTCATCCCCTCTGAAGGAACTAACTAATGAAGAATTTGATTGTTGCTGTTCATGCCATAAGATAATTGCTTAACTGGGTGGTTGTCTGTGTGAGAAGAGTAACTGCCTCCTTCCAGGTGCAGAACCTCTTTGGCTGTAGGAACTGGTGATAAATAGGGAAAGGGACTTAGGGTTGCAAAATGTAGGAATTCTTCCTGGGCAGTGCCCTGTTTGTGTGTTTTCACCACCACATCTCAGTTAATGACGTGTAGTTTGGAACTGGTGCCTGTGAGGGCTCTGGCCTTGACCATGTTAATTAAATCTCACATAAATGGTAACCAGATGACATGCTTGTCTGCAGAATTAAGAACAAATTACATGGACTATAATTGAGGTGTGTTTTTTTTT
>VWYO01015013.1:0-21781 GCA_013400275.1 Rhadina sibilatrix | reverse complement strand
TTTTTTTTTTTTTTGCACTGTTACATTTGTACCCAGCTTTCAATTGCAAACAGTTCTTTGGCTTAATTCTGTGAAACGATTTCTGACTTAGGACAGTGATGTGAAGCCAAATTCCAGGCATTAGATATTTTTTCTCAAAGAAATGAGGCATCATCAGTTTTACTGAGCAGGACATTTCTGAAGTAGCTAAATGTGGTAGAAGGCCTTGCTTCCCTTTGTCTGAATAACTGCTGCATTTGTATGAATGTTTATCAGAAATGTTTCGGTGCTGTAGGAGCTGGCATTTCCAGTGGACCTGCCAAGAGAGGAATCCCTTCCTCTGAGGCAGCACAAATCAAATTAGCGAGCACTGAGTTCTTTCTTCTAATTGTCAGAGTTCTGTCAAATCTGCTTAATACTGAGATACAGCTGACCCACTTGTGTTTGGCACGTGTCAGTGACCAGAAAAAAAGCACAAGGTTCATCCGTTGTTTAAGTTTTCAGCTTTGGTTTTGTTAAAAAGCTAACCAACTGTTCATTATTTTTCTCTGAATTGCTTTGGGGTTTTTTTTTTTTTTCAGTATATTTTATTGTGATTAAAATATCTTGCTGCAGTTTCCATCATAGTTGGGACTTAAAATTATTCTTAAAGGCTTGCAAATTAAGATATTTATAAAAAGAAAAAGAAAGACAGTATTTTCTTTGCAAATTAGGTGTCTTGAATGTTACCCTGACATTGTTAATAACTGAATGCCATTAAATCCATGATAAATTTGCACATTAAATGGATGTGAGGCTTATGAGGGGGTTGGTTTGAGGAGGGAGCTGGTCAGGGGATGTCAAGGTTGGAAAGAAATGATCAGTGCTGTAGGACCAGAACTGCATACAAAGTGAGCTCTGGGACCCTGGGAATGTCCTGCTTTTAACTAGGCTGTAACAACTGGTCTGCAAAACTATGGTGAAGGTGGCTGTGCGAGTGGAAAATTGTTACTGTTGGATTCTGGCTTTTGTTCACTTGGATTTTTAACACATTATAATTTCACAAGCATTTGGATAGAGGCCTAATGATGTGTCCTCTCTCCTGTGCCATTACTGTTGAGAAGTTCAAAGAAAAAATTTTTTAAAAGTCTCTCCAAAACCATTGCATGGGAGTTTAAAGTGACTTGTTGGCAAAGTCTGTTCCAGTTGTTATTAGCAAATCCAAATGCAGGCAGGAGACAACTCCCTCTTGTCAGGGAGACTCTTGTGTTAGCACAAAAGATAAGGCCAAAGGCACTGAGAGCTGGGCCTGAGTCTCCTTTAATCTGTGTCTGGATATTCAGGGGCATGGAGTGAACACTCCTCTGGAGTGGCTGCTGCCTGTGTGTGACAGTCACAGAGGTGGGGACTCTCCCAGAGCTGCCACTGGAGAGCTTTGTCTCAGCAAAAGAGATTCCAACCCACATATCCAGGCTGGCTCTGCATCTCCTCAGCCCCCCTTGGGGCAGAGTGTCAATTCTGGGAAATGCTGGGGCAATTTCTATACCTGTAAGAGCAGGAAGCAATCAAAGTTCAGCTTGGCTAAAAACAGCCAATGATATTCTTCAGTTCACTGTGAGAGAGTGAAAATAGCAGTTTTCTATGGTTTTACAGTCTTTTTTTTTTTCATTTTTATTTTTTGGAACCCAAGGGTTCTAAGAAAGGGGGGTTTAATACGGCTGTAACTGAAGTAGTTGAGAGGAAGAAATAGTTTTGTACAGAACAACCTTCGAATTTACCAACAGCTGGAGGAGGGCTGTGGCGTTTGCCCTCACTCCTGTGTTTTCTTGTTAGGCTTTTTGTCAGCAGGAAATGGAAAATACTCATTAAAAGTATGAAATGATTGAAAGACTGTGTCTGAGTAGGTTTTAATTTTTTATGACTTATTTCAGCTGTTACAACTAGGCTCTTTTTCTCTCTGACTTAATTCCAGCTGTTAAAATACCAATTTATAAGAGGCATTTCAGGTATTCCTTCTTACTGGCATGAGCTTGAATTTCCTACCACTGTATTTCTTACTTTTGAATACCATTTCACGATAGACTTCTGACTTCCAAATGATTACTGGATAATAATATTGTACACAGCCTGTTTCCTTTCCTCTGTAGCTTTTTAACTAGTCATTGGCCAGGGGCAAGTGACCTGTTTTTCAAGTTTTGGCAGCCACTGGAATGATGCTAGTATCTGTGTAACTGGATCAATGCCTGCAGGAGCTGTTTGGAGCCTGTAATTTGCTGACATGACATAATTTTTCCCTCCCATTATTGCATGATTTAAAACCCCTCTAGCACAGCAATTTAAAGCAATTTTATTCTCGAAATATCCTACATAAGGAAAAAAATACCCACCATAACATTGTTCCAAGATTATTGTGCGTTTTCTGTTTAACTCTGTCAAATACATTTGAGTGCCACTGGGTGGGGTTTTTTATTTTAATTATTATTATTTTTCTGAAAATATGTATTAATTTGCTGAAGGAAATGTAGATTTTTGTATAACATTGCAGAGAATCAATCTGACACAGCTAGGAAGTTTTCACTGTGTATGTGGTAAACAGTAATAAATGAGGCCAGTATAGCTTTTGTTCTGTGCAGGTCATTTTTTTGCATGAATATACAATATGCTCCATGCATACAATAGATCTAAATAAATACTTATTTCAGAGAGGCCCAACATGGAGGGCATTGCCACTACATACTGGGGTTTTTTTGATGGATTGCACTCGGCTCCTCAAGTCCTATTCATTTAAATCAAGGTCAGTGGCAGTAATCTCTTGGTGCAGTGTCAATCTCAGTTATGGTGGGGATAACATGATGAAATTGAGGTATGATTTTGGGTAGATACATTTCAAATAACTTAACTTGACATTTGACCTAAATAGAAATACATATTCGTGATGAATGCATTTGAAAGTATTAGGATACAAAGTAGTGCATTGATATTGCATAGTGATGTATCTGTACCCAAAATACTGGAAAATTCGTTATTTAAAATATTTTTAACAGTGACCCATAGATATTTTAATTTCTAACAACAATTTAACTCTATTCTGGAAATAATGTGGAATTCTGTCCCTTTTCACATACTGTGAAAAGACTCCCTGAAGTTTATTTGGGAGGGAAATTGAATGTGATTCAGAGCACCTTGGGACTGTTGTTCAAGTGGATTTATTATTTTCAACATGCTTTTTAGTCACTGCAATTATGATCTCTGCAAGACACTGGGTATGGTATGAACTATCAGATGCTCTAATTAGGGAAATACTGATTAGAAGTTTCAATGTAGGAAGGTGAAAAGTAGCCCAGTGCAAGACTGGTGGGAGATGGTAGCTTAAAACAATGTCTGGCTGCATTTGGTTGCTTTATAATAGTGTTACACATGTAAATATAGAGGTGTTGTCCTACTGTCTGTAGAGATCAGGTTCTCTGCTGTTACAAACTGAAGGTGCATCTTGAAATGTGTGTCCCAAGCCAAGGGGTGGATAACAAGACCATCTGTATTGTCAGTGTGATATTGCAGAGCACAGTGAGTCTCACCTTGTCATAGATGCGTTCTTCGAGCTTAAACAAAAAGGGGAAGATTGCTTTGTAATTTGGTTTCAGATGGGGGTTTTGTTTGTTTGTTTGCTTTTTAAACTGGTTAGTTCTTATATTTGCTGAGTGGGGAAACACTTTTTGACACCTTTCTGCACTGTCTTAAGGTTCTTTGTTTCCCCCTTCTCTGGGGTTAACCCTGCCTTTGGCCAGAGATANTTTGTTTCCCCCTTCTCTGGGGTTTATAATTGCATGGTTACCCCTGCCTTTGGCCAGAGATCGAGATCCATTGTGCACTGGATGAGTAGCAAAGACCAAAACTCCAGGAGTTCTTTACAAAATGATGGCCCTTAGTTATGATGCATCCTCATGACCTCCTGTTTTTCTGTTTTTGTCAATAGGATCTGTTTTTACCCTAAAAGTTCAAGTAAATGACATCATCAGCCATCAGTACCTGCAACAAGCAGTGGTAGAGGTGTTTGTTAACTACACCCTGACAAATTCTACTCTTACTGGAAACAATGGAGCAGTGTTAATAAAAGTCCCCTTCAAATTAGGATTAAGCTTAACTATTGTCTCATACAAGGATGGCTACCTGCTGACACCTTTGCCTTGGAAGACTGCGAGAATGCCAAGTACGTAAGCGACTTACGGTCCTATTATTAAACTGTAGCTGGCAGTAATTAAATTTCTCTCCTAAGCTGTCTGGGTAGTTGCTGTCAGCTGAACACAACTCAGTGAAGTCAGTCAAGGGAGGTGGTGTCTGTCAATGCAGATCTAAGGGCGAACGGTCTGTTAAACTTGTCAAAATTCTGATTACACTAAACCAGAAAATAGCCCTTTGAAAATCTAAGTGGGTTATGTTGTGACACACAGTGAATTCTTAGAAATTCTTTTTTTTTTGCCTAGAGCTAACAAAGAGCTGTTAATGTGTTCTGACAAAAATCCTGTTGGCATGAGTGATTCTTGGAGTGCCAATGCTTTTTGTCCTCTGAGACAGGTATAACATGTTACAGCTCTGCTTCAACAGCATTTCCTCACAGGTTTTCTTGTTTAACTACTGCATGCTCTTAAAAAGGCACGTGATTTTTTTTTTTTTTAAAGGAGACTTCTAAGAATTCTAGTCACTTGTTTATCCAGAGAAGACATCAAACAGTAGCAAACATTCAACAGAGGTCTTTCTGCCTAAACACTAAAACTGCTGCTCTGGATAACAGGAGTAATTTATTTAGTCTTCATATGCTCTCAGTTTATTAACTGCTCTGTTCAATAGTTCTTTAGGTTTGGAGGCCCTGGAGGATTGTTTTGGTTGCACAGTGTAACAGATATTATCATTTTCCACAGTATACTCGTCCGTGACACTCTCATTATTCCCACAAAGTCAAGCTAATATATGGCTGTTTGAAGATACTGTCTTAATTACTGGAAAACTGTCTGGTAAGTTCTGTGTATGTAGACTGTAACTAAACACTTTGAGATAGCCATCTGTACCCACATGGAAAAAAAATTAGGCATCCTCTTATTCTCATATAATACCTATCTACTTAAAGCCAGATTTTCTGTTAATTATGTAGCTGTACCAGGGGCTGTGACAAATGCTAGACTGGAAATACACAAATCAGGGAGAAAATGGGTGAAAACAGGTTGTTATGCTAAGTGGATTTCTTAAGGGTAATAAAAACGCTGTTTGTCTGTTTTACTGTGGCTAAGACAAAATATTACTCTTTTACAGATGCCAAATCTCAACCGAGTGTTCAGTTTCCAAAATCTTTAATAAAGCTTCCAGCAAATCATATTGCAAATGTTACAGCCTATCTGACAGTGCCAGAGCAATTTTTGAAAGTGGACAGCTTTCTCTATACAACAGGAATTATTCTCAATAAATCAGGTATGTGAATATGATGGTTAGGAATTCTTATACAGAAAGATCATAATGTTATAAATGCATATGAGTGCACAGTGTTTCAGAAAAACATATGCTTAATTTAAGGGGGCCTGAACCTGCTTCCATTGTATTAGATCAGAAAGCTTTGTTCCACAGAAGTAAGCTATAAACACATCAAGTGAGTAATCAGTGTTACTCAGTTTTGGTCCATGAAGTATGAGAGCATATCTTGCTGCAGCTGCACTGAAATACAACTTCAGAGTCTGCCTTTTACATTTATATATCTGTATATGTGTGTATGCTCAGGATTTCATGAGACTGTGGAATTGGTTTAGTAAGCAGCTTAAAAATGCAATTATAGTCAGACTGTAAAGGAAGTGAACCTGAAGAAATCAGTGAAAACAGCAGCAATTAACTTCAGCTGTGGAGTTTCTGCATTTTCACTGGAGTGATTGGTTCTAGGGTGTTACACCCAGCACAAAGACTGCATGATCACAGTCAGGCAGTCTGGGCAAGTTTGGGACCCAGCAGTCCCTGTGTGTACAGAGCACAGTTGTAAATATGTTTTCTGTGCATCTGTTTCACTGGAGAAGAACTAAGTGGTTTCATGAGTTGTAACCCTGCTCTTATACCATCAGATTTTTTTTAGCATTTGTCATTCTATCAGATAGTTGTTTTTTTTTTTTTTAAATTTGCGTAAGTACAGCAATCTCTGGTAGGTTGTACTGTGTGCAGTTCCATCTTTCTTTTGTTCTTTTCTTTCTATTCCCAGTGGATCTGAAGCCATGGGGCTCTTAAATTCATCGTGGTGCAGGAAGAGGGCACTACATGGCTTATTTCAACTCCTCATACTCTGTTCTTTAATTTTCATTCCATTGAAGGCAGCATATATACTGATATTTTGACACAGATATTTTAAAGTCTTTCTTATCTGTATTTCACCTCTTTAAATGGAAGGCAGAAGGAAAGAAGCATAGGAGAATAAGCAGTGTTTATCCTCTCTGAGTTTTCCCTTCAATCTGTCTGGCATGTGCTTTAAATTATTCATATGCCCCTGAAGGAATAGACTTCCTTTTAGGGCAGGTGGAAGCTAATTGATATCTGATGTGCCAGGAGTTCTCTCACAACCAGCTTCTAACAGCCTGCATAGATTTAACATTATTCTGCTACTTAGTAATTCTGTTTCAGCTTCCCTCACCATGCTGTCATACTGGGCATTCTGGAGCATTTGCAAACTGGTGAAAAGAAAACAAAGGAATGAAACTTTCAGGCTGCTTTGTAAATGCAACATTTCCTCTGAGTGCTTTGACAAGCCTCATGATTAACTATTCAGTTAATTCTGGCTGCCAAATTAGGAAATTAATCCTTACAGGAGAGGTTCCATATGCTTTCAGTTTCATTCCATATTCTGTACATGGTGATTATACCAAAATTCTTGTATGATCTGTATTTCACATCAGTTAGGTGTTTTGTAATCCTGTTATCTGGGGGGAAAAATCCTTCCTGCCCCACCCCAAAACAAGTTTTGCCTCATCATTAGTTTTATAGTCAGAAAGGAACCTGGATGTTGCAAATCTGTTTCTCTTATAGCATTGGTATAGAAATGGCTGTGTTTTGTTTTAATCATAAGTTGTTCAAAGTTCAGAAGAAAAGGAATGTTAATTTTTATTTGACCAAGTTGGTAACAGCTGACTGTGTAGCTGGATGTGGACGAGGACTTGCCTTTAGTAGCTTAATTCTTATTTATTTCTTTTTAAATAAGCTGTGAATGGAGAATTACGAGACATTTCTTTACTTCCAGGTTTCAAAAGCATGGAATTAACTCCTCTTGCTGCCATATGTGTAAATGTTCTTTTGGCTGGGAAAGAATTGAACATAAATGGTCCCATTCAGGTTACACTTCCTCTTCCCACCACTACTGTCAAATCAGGAGATGCTGTACCTGCCTGGACATTTGATATGAAAATTGGTAAGTGGGTTATTTTTATTTTCCCTTCTAGCACAAGCCTGTATGTTTGGACACATGGCACTGTGGGTCATGGAACAGTGATGGCACTATTCCATGAGGTGATGGTCAATAGATGGTCATTTTTTTAATAGATTAATTTGAATTGTTCAAAGGTATTTCCCTGCTTTCATTAGTTCAAAAAGCTTTGGTAAAGTTCATTAGCATTCCTCTTGCCTGCATTTAGTGTACTGGATTTTTACTTTCATGGGAGGCTGAGTGTTCACAGAACATATATTTTAGGTGATGTTAAAGTTCAAGCCTAGTAATTTTGTGAATTCCTTCTTAAAAGAAAGCAAACCAGAACTGAAGGTTTGGATGCTTTGTTTCCTAGAGTGTAGCTCTAAAGATCCTTTGACGCTAGAACTGGAATAGAGATTGCTTCAGTTAACAAAAACAATTCAGAAAGTGAAATGAAGGGGAAAAAAGAGTTATCCAAGGGAACAACATAGTTCTTCCAGTACTCAAAGAGGAGGCTGGGGATTAGTCATTCTAAACCTTTTGTCATCCCTTCACATCTAATTTTAGTGAAGAGTGAGTAATGAGCTACATCCACGTAACCCATTTAGATGACCTGCATTAGGTGTGGGTGCATTAGTGTCCTGATTGTCCTACATTGCCCCTCACACTTCAGCTTGAAATATGCAACTGAGTGAGGAGGTCACATCTTGCTCCTTATCAAGACAAAAATCTTATGTTCAGTAGTTGGAAGTACAGGAGAGGGACACCAGCTCTAACAAAGTGTTGTTTACATGTTCAAGAAACCGATCACCTTAATGAAGAAAAACTGAAGAACATGGATTTGAATTAAGGACGTGCTAATAAAATCTGGCTAGGCTGTTTTGTGGGGAAAAAGTAAATAGGATAAGTTTTGGCATGGAAGAGTAGGTTTGTTCCTCTACCTAGAAGACTTTAGAGGGATAATTGGTGGAAAGAGCTTTTTTCTTCAAAGAAAGGGTTTTAGTCTGAGGTAGTAAAATACCACCCAGGGTTGAAATTGTCACAGCCACTTTTGCCAGCTCCTGTGCTCCTCCTGTGCTGAGCTGTTTTACCTCCCTAAACGAAGCTAAGTCAACACTGTTGTTAAAACAAGGAGTTGACAGAACTGGAGCAGCACAGGATCATGTTAGAATACAAACCAGTGGTAAGGTGTTTATGTGGGTGTTGAGGGTCCCGCTCAGCATCCCTGCATAGGCATGTTGGCCTTGGGAGTAAAACAGGACCCAGGAGCATGGCAGGCTGATCCAAACCCCAATAAAACCAGTTGTTTTTTCCTCTCCAATGGGATGAACTTTACAGAGATTCCATAAAGGCAAGTTGTTTGGAATGGATACTATCTGAGGTGTGCTGTTCACATGGAGCCTTCACTGCTGCTTGCTCAGGATGGGGAAAGGAGGATGGTGAAGAAGGACAGCAACTTTGGGGGCATAACTCAATTTATACTTTTTCTCCCCTTTCTTCCTCTCTAAAAAAATTGCAACTGTATTCACTTTCTGGATGTTTATTCTTAAGTGTGTTCCTTTTATTTTTTTACCTTTGATCTGGCACACGCAAAATGGCTTTTTCCCAAGGTAACTGAGTAATAGCAAGGCATGTTTTAGTCAAGGTTCTGGTGACTGAGGGCAGCTGAACACCTCAGCTCTGCAGCAGGCATTCCAGAGCATCCATAAGGAGCAGCAGGCCCCCATCTGAGCTGAATGCAGAGCTCCTGCTGCACTCAATAATGAGGCTCTGGCCTCCAAGATGTTGCATGCGGGATGTCCCCAGCAAGACACTGACGCAATTTTAAACTCTGAAGTCCTTGGGTTATGTGTTATGATGGTAATCAGAGCTCCTATGTCAGCATTGATAGTGGCAAGGGGACAGGTCTGTGTGTGATGTGGTGTGGGCTGACCCATATGCAGCAGGGAAAAGATAGAAACTGCTCTCCCAGGTCTGCCTGTGCCGTGTTCCCGGGGTTTACCCCAAGTGGAGTAGTACTGAGACTGTTCCTGGAAAATGAGCTTTGGTAATTGTACTCTAGCTGCTGTAAATGCAGAATTTGTTCATCTATATTGAGTCTGGCTTCCTTCTTACAAAATACTTTGCTGCATTACTCCTAAAAGTACTTTGTGGATTTTAATAGAATTACAAAAAACAGAAAGCTTGCATTCAGCATTAAATTGGGAATTACATCTTTCTGCTTGAATGGCAGTAAACTGTAGAGAAAATGGGCTTGCTCATGAATCACATTTTAATATTTTTTCTTAATACCAAGTATTTTTTATGGAATATATTGGGAGAAGATGTAATCAGCTAAAAAGAACAGCAAACATTGTACAGCTTCTTATGGATTTTTTCAGCCAAGATAGAACTTCTGGAGACCTAGAAATTATTTTTGCTTTTATATGCAGCGTTTGCTGGTATTACTCCTGACTCTGGACAAGGTTTCTCAGGTGGCTGAGAAAGCACTTTCAGAGCTCTAGGTGGTTGCTGCTGCCTTTCCCCTCTGCCAGCCATCACAAGCACCAGGAGAAGGCTGCATGTTTTACTGCTGGATGGTATTTTCTCTGTCTGTGCCTGTGCATGTGAGCATCTGTGGCAGGTCCATCCTCATCTTTACCTCCTGGCTGGGAGATACTTACTTTTCCTTTGCTGAAAGAAGGGTCCTGGAAGAAAATCAAATTGAAATCAAATGAGCTCCAGCCTACAGGAGTTATGCTGTTTTCATACTTTGATTATTGGTGTTTTAAAAAAGCTGGTGGTTTTCCCTACCTCTCAGTATATGCAGGTTGAATATGTAACGTTGGTTACATGAGGCTGCTTTCTGTCCTTAGAATTTCACAAATGGACCACAATAAATGTCCTTAAGTGAGTTAAGTAAAATTCTCTCTCTCCCAATGGATTACCTTATTAATTGTAGAAGCTGGCATACCATAATACCTTTCCTTTTCGTTGCCAAACAGATGGTGTGGAATCTGTGTCCTAACAATAGCACTTCCTTGGGCTAACTGAACTGTTACAGCCTCGGGGCAGGGAGGAGGAGAGAAACATTCAAGACAAACATTGTTTATCCTACTGCAGCTTAATAAGATTAAAATGTTTTCCCACTAAGTTCTGGTAGCTGATGTTAAACTTGTGTTCTTCTGCATCAGTTACCTACTCCCTCATTTTTTAGTCTTGGCCTTCATGCATGCTGAAGGTCTTATAATAGGCTTTTTTCAAATTATTTGTGTGCATATCTGTGAAAGATAATTATTAATAGAAAATGAATCATATTAAGTTTACCTCTGGTAAGTAATGTTGATGCTTTGTTTAAAAGTAAACGGCCACAGAGGGATATTTGCAATGAAATTGTCAGGAGAGGAAGTTTGCCTGTTTAGCTAGAGCTGTGTAATAAACAGTGGCTAGGTCAGAAGTGTCAGTTTTTCCTGTGACCTTGTGTATTTTTGGTAATGGCCTAATTGCTGATGGTTCGAGGTACAGAAGAATCCTGCATGGCATGTGCAATGTTTTGTCCTTTTTTTTTCCCCTCCAGGTGCTTGGGTAAACCGTGGGCTAGGAATGGTGAGGGAAGTGGATGGTCAGTCAGTATGGACATACACTGCTCAGCACTTGGGCTACTGGATAGCAGCTCCACTGCCTGGGACGAGAGGTATGGCAACACCTGGCCAAGCAATTGCTGAATGCCCCATGTAAGGCTGTCAGTCTGATTGCTGCATTTAACAGCAGGAAGGGAGATGTGGCCTGCAGCTTCACCACTTGGATAGCTTCTGCTTGAGTCCTTACAGTGATTTTCTTGCATGTTTTGTAAATTCCTGTGAAGGGATCTATTAGAGAAATGGTGTGGCTATTTCCTTACAGTGACAGCACTCTCTGACAGTGCTAAGTAGACAATGTAGACCATTTCTTCCAAGTTAGTTTGGACAATTAATACAAATATAATTTGTCTGGAATGAAGTAGATGTCATGGTAAGGCTTTAGTACTTGAGATGAGCCTGTCATTTTATTGCAACCTGTTTGTGTATTTTCTAGTTTGCTGAAATAGCCAGGTGAAAAGGGAAGGATGAACATAATGCCATTGGAACACAAAATCACTGGAAAAGTACCATTCAGTTTATTAGCTCTGCACATCAAGTGGAATCATTTGGCTTTAAGAACTAATGCTTGTCTGGTTTTTTTTTGATCATCTAGAATCCATTATTAGTGCTGTTTCCAAGGATATAACAGCTTATCACACCGTGTTCCTTACGGCCATACTGGGAGGAACTGTTGTCATTATCATTGGATTTTTTGCTGTTCTTCTTTGTTACTGCAGGTAAGCCAAAGAAGTTCCAGTGAACTCATTATGAGTGGGATTTGAGGTTGATAAAATAGTCTTTCGAGGTTAAGACTTGCTTTCTTAGCTAAACTGTAATGTGTAGCCTAATATTTTTTTTTCTTTTAATTACAGTAGTTACAGAACTTCATTTTAAGTTTGTGATGTCAAATTCTACACTACAACTTCTTAACCAAAGTCTAACCTTCATCTTTGGTAGTCAACAGTTCCAGTATTTCCTAATATGCTCTGCAATCACCTTGCTTCTCTTTTGCATAGGGATAAATGTCGTCGGACACAGAAGAAGGAAAAAAACACAACCAAGCTGGAGGTCATAAAAAAAGATCAGACAACATCAACAACTCACATAAATCACATCAATGCTGTCAAAGGCTCTTTAAAGCTGGAGGATAAGTCACAGTTATATACACCGAAGATTTCTTCGTACAGCCCTCAGAGAAGGCTGTCCATAGACACAGAAGATGGAAAATCACAAGACAAATTTAAAATCTACTCAGAGGATGTTTCTTATCAGTCATCCTGTCAGATTGGTCAGGCAGGAAATTCAGTGGAGCCCAGTGCTGGAGTGAGGCTCTTACAGCAGGCCAAGCTCAGTAACAGCACTATTTCCCAGGCTCCTAGGGACATTCCAGACCAAAACAGATACCTTTCACTGAAAGAGGAGATCTATGGGCTTTCCCATATCCCAGAACACCTAATGCATATTTACAATCAGCCTATTGCTATTCTTCAAACCTCAGACCTTTTCCACTCCCCAGAACAACTGCATCCTGCTAAATCTGCAACTTTGCCAAGGAAAGGGCAGCTGGTGTATGGCCCCATGATGGAACCCATGAATCGCGACACTTACATGCAAACGCTCCCCAAAATGCCAGCGCACTCTCATCCCCAGCCTTCTGCCTGCAGAGATGAGAACAGTGCCCTGGATGGTGAAGAGGGCTTACCTTCCCAAGCATCCAACTGGGGCCGCTACACCAACAGCTTACTGGAATCTGTCTCTGTTCCTGGGACTTTGAATGAAGCAGTTGTAATGACTCCGTTTTCGTCCGAACTTCAGGGGATTTCAGAACAAACGTTGCTGGAGCTGTCTAAAGGAAAACCATCTCCACATCCTAGAGCATGGTTTGTGTCCCTGGATGGAAAGCCAATTGCTCAAGTAAGGCATTCTTTCATAGATCTGAAAAAGGGCAAAAAAACTGAGAGTAACGATACCAGTCTGGACTCTGGTGTGGACATGAATGAGCATCATCCTAACAGGAAACTGGAGAGAGAGAAAACTTTCATTAAAAGTATGCCACATTCTAAGATTCTTTACTTGGAAGATCTGGATCTGAGTAGTAGTGAAAGTGGGACCACTGTTTGCACTCCAGAGGACCAGGCTGTGAGACACATTATGGAAGGAGGGAATGGGCCAGTCCTAGGACAGCATGATGAGGAAGGTCTAAGGAAAAAATCTCTACCAGGAAATCATGAATCTGGTATCCCTTCTGCTAAAAAAAGGGATAGACCACCCCTCATGAAAAGAGATAGCAAAACCAATATCTGGAAGAAAAGAGAGGAGAGGCCGCTTATTCCTATAAATTAAAACACAATGTGCTTTGTGCTGTTGCTCTCCCTGCTGGTTTTTGACCTCTTGCCTGCTTCTGTAGTTCTGCAGTGTTGGGTTTACAAGGCAAATGCTGTTTTCTAGTATCAAGAAAAGTTTCATTTTTTTTAACGTACAGATTGAGTTACCTAACTTCAGCTGGGCAATTGATATTCCATGTGAATTGAAAACAGGGAAATGCTACTGTTAAACTTTTCCAACTCCTAATTTTACTGGCAGTATGGGGAAGGCCCACATTTTACTTAGCCTGTCATTCTTGGACACACCTTTGGGAATGCACAGTGAGAAATGTAGGCACATGATTTAAATTTTTTTTTGTACTTGTTGCTAATGCAATGGTAGCCTAGTCAAAGCCATTCCTCAGCCTTGTTCCTGATCGTGACCATCTGTACAGTATTTTATATGTGAACTTTTCTAGGGATCCATTACTGCTCCTTTGTATCATGTGAAATGTTTCATCCGTTGGTCCCACAACACCAGCAGATGAGCTCTGTTGGATTTATCAGCGGAGCTCTATAGCCCTCCCTGTGTGCCCATCCCTGTGCAATCCCATACAACAGTGGGGGAAGTGTTCCAGTGTGGCCTCTGCAGTCCATGGTCCCCGCTATCTTAAGGTGTTGCCCATCTGCTTTGTTTACATCTCCTTTGTTATGGCCCGTGGATGTTAGAGGCTGACATCAGCTGTGAAGGGTCCACGTCCAGCAGAAAAGGACTGGTTCTGGTAGCATTTGAAGCTGCAGCTACTCCTGATCCCAGTGTCATGTTCTGGCTTCTTTGTCAGTGAACATCTTCTCTTCTGCATGCTGTTGGGCCAGCTGTGCTCCAGAATATAGCCTTGAATCTCTGCATACTTACAAGCGAGAGTTTGGCCCATGATGAAGAAGTGTGCAAGATTAGACAAATCATGCCTTGGAAATCGTTTCTGGAGCGGGAAAGCTCTGAACCTTTGCTTTTTATTTTATGTTTAAAACAATGGGAGATCATTTGAGGTTTATGTGCCTATATTTTGCCAGCCTGAGCTGCTTTCTTCTAGGTTTGCAGAGGAGTTAAACAGGCTTTAAAAGTTGGGGGGGAGGGTTATGAGCATGAGACAGCAGATTGCAAAATTTGGCCTATGATGCAATATAAATACTATCTATGACTCATCTTAGAGTTAAATTTACCAAAAGTCATGAATGCATGAATTTTAACTAAGATATGTATAGAGGAAGGAAAGGCCATCAAAATATTCTTTAATTTTAATGTTCATCCTGTCAAAATGATTACTTCAACTTTGGCTAACAGAAAAATGGATGCATCTCTTAATGTGCTTCATATAGCAAACAGAATGTATTTCTGTGGCTTTGAGGATGTTTCCCTGGTGAAATAAGTTCCAGCATTTTGGCTTTGGCAGTTTGATTATAAATCATCCTAAAAAGGCTTTATAAATATTTAAGAGCTTGGTTAAGGTTCTGTACCAAGACCCAAATAATGCCTATATTTGAATTGTGATGTGAGTGGTGCTTGGTTGTCTGCCCTGTAGTACACTCAAGAGTTGGGAAGGATCCTATGCAGATGGGCTTCTGGGAATATTTACTCAGGAAATTTTACTGTGAAATATGTCTGTTGTGTTGGGATTGTCAGTTGTCTGGTGCTGTTTCTAGAAGAATATGAAAGGTAGCCAGGATGGTATCAGCAATGCATCACTCCAAATTGAGCATTTGCTTCGTGAACAAAATGTCTCTACTGAGTTCACAAGTATGAAAGTGCAAATTAAGTTTGAGATAGGTTCTAGTGTGTGGTGGGTTGACCTTGGCTGGATATCAGGTGCTGTATCACTCCCCTTTCCCAGCTGGACAGGGGAGAGAAAATAAAATGGAAAACAACTCCTAGATTGAGATAAAGCAGTTTGCTAAGGCAAAAGTAAAAGTTCACATGTGCACAAAGATCAAAAATAATAGGTTTGTTCTCTACTTCTTGTCAGCAAGTAATGTGTGGCTGCTTCCTGGGAAGCAGTGCTTCAACACATGTAGTGGTTGCTCCAGAGGGCAAACCTTGTAAACAACAAATGCCCCCACTGCCTCCTCCTTTCCTTAGCTTTTATATCTGAGCTGAGGACACATGGTTAATTTGGGTCAGCTGGCTTAGTTGTGCCCCCTGCCCACCCCAGCCTGCTGATTGGCAGGGAAAGTTGAGAGTCAGCACTGATGCTGTGCCAGCCCTGCCCAGCAGTAGCCAAACCATTGGCGTGTTATCAACACCTTTCCAGGTGCCAGTGCAAAGCACAGCACTGCGAAGGCTGCTGTGGGATGTGAACTCCAGCTCAGCCCAGTATTCGTGGGCATCACCACCACAGATGGGAATCTCAGCTCCAGTGCCTGGAGCACCTCTTCCCCCTCCTTCACCACTGACTGACCTTGGTGTCTGCAGAGTTGTTCCTCTCACAGGTTCTCACTCCATTCTCCTCTGGCCACAATTACATCTGCACAATTACTTTTTTTCCATTCTCAAATCTGTTATCACAGAGGTGTTACCATCATTTCTGATTGGCCCAGCCTCGGTCAGCAGCAGCTCTGTCCTGGAGCTGCTGGCATTGGTTCTGCTGGACATTGGGGAAGCTTCCAGCAGCTGCTCACAGAAGCCACCCCTGTAGACCCCCCCCTCCCCGCACTATCAAAACCTGTCCACCCAAACCCAATACACATGGTGAAGCAACTGTCCTCCTGCAACTCAGCGTGCAGATATCCACCTGCAGCCTGGGGAGGATGCCTGAAAGAGGCTGCGAACCCGTGGGAAACCTGTGCTGCAGCAAGCTGCTGGCAAGACCTGTGGAGAGAAGAGCCATGCTGCAGCAGGTTTCCTGGTGGTACTTGTGCACCTTTGGGGGACTCCCACTGAAGGCAGGCTGTGCCTCAAGGACTGCACCCTGTGGAAGAGTGAGCCATGCTGGAGCACTTTGTGGAGAGCTGTTGCCCCTGAGAAGGACTCAAGTTGGAGAAGTTCATGGAGAGGTCCTCCTGTGGGAGGGACCCTGTGCTGGAGCAGCGGAAGGACTTGTGTCCCTGAGCAGCGGCAGAAACCACGCATGATAAACTGACCCATTCCTGTCTCCCTGTGTCACTATGGGAAGTAGAGCTGGGAAAGAGAGAGGGAGGGTGGGAAGGTGTTTCTAAGATTTATTTTACCTGTCATTATCCTGCTCTGGTTTTGTCAGTAGTAAGTTCAGTTAATATCCCCAAGGTGAGTGAGTCTGTTTAGCCAGTTCTCAGCGAGTGATCTCTCCCAGTCCTTAGCTCATGGACCTTTCATTTTATTTTCTCTCCTCCGTCCACTTTGTGTAAGGGATTGGTAAGAGTGGCTTTGGTGGATGCCTGGCATCTGGCCAGGGTCAAACCACTACACTGTGCAAATGAGTCTTGTAATTAAATTGGCCTAAAGAACCTAAAAGAGATTTAATTATGTATGATTCATCTATTCAGATGTGAAGATGGCTTGTCATATTAGCATGCCTGTGGTTCTCTTTCTAGGTAGCAGGAATTTTGTTGTCCAATACCAAATACATTTTCACAAAACTTTTTTTTTTAATGTGCTGTTCTACTGGATTTTTTATATGACTTTCTAGGCCCAGATATTGATCATTTCATCCTTTGCTTTGTTGTATACATTAGTAGGAATCCATTTATACATACACATTTCTTCTGAAAGCTGCTCTTGATGTTCAGCGCTGCCCTGTTTGCAGAGTTGCATTGGTCCTGATGGCTCCCCTTCTCAAGAAGAGATTATTATGCATTCTGTTGAACATAATAGGAAATCCCTAACAAGCTAATGGTTTTGAGGAATTCATATTAAGTTCATATGTTTTTACGTGAAATTTTGTTCACCTGCAGTAATATTTCAGATTTTTTAAAATGCATATTTCATTGTATGTACCTAAAAAAAGATCTAATTTCTCAAACTTGCTTGTAACATTAAAAAATACAGACTACTGTAAATGGCTTTATTTACATGAGTTCAAAAGAAACAAGTTTGACGCTCATTGTTCTCATTCTCTGACAGAGATCTGTCTATCTGGTCATCAAAGAAAAAGAATTAGAAGTCCAACTCTAAAATTATTTTGATTATGATTTATATTCATACAGAATATTTCAGAATCTATTATCTCAGTCCTCACATTCCAGCCGTATGTTGGAATTTATGCACTGGAGAAAGCCTGTATTGCCTGCTAGAGGTGAGAATTCTTTTTGGGTTTAGATCATTAAAAAAAAGGAGTTTGACTATGCTGAGCTCTAAAAATTTTAATTCCACAAAAAATTCTACATGATGTGTAATATGTAGAGAAGACAGATTGTCACAGTGAAGTTTGTTTTGGTAGTCAAACTAATGGTTTTCTATATTTCTCTGTATGATTTCAGTATATGAATTTATAGGAATCACTGAATTTATTTTTAAAGATTTTTTCCTGTTGGCTCTTTGTGGCATTTACAGACTGTTAAAATGCTGGTGCCAGAATTAGGCCTATACAAAAATTAGCAGGGATTTGTGGCACACAGCTCTTGGAAAGGCTGGGGAAACATTCAGAGGTTTTGACTTCTTTGAATCCAGAGGTTGCTTACCTTGAGAATAAGAAGTGGGTCACGTCCGTGAGCCCCTTCTAAGGAGAGGGGAATGAGAAGGGAAAGTTGGAAAGGATGTAGCTTCTTTCTGATGCTAGTCTGCAAACTGATATGTGTTTGTGCTTTGGTGGAATCAGTTCTTTCTGAACACAAATGTTTGCAAGGCTTTTGTCCCAGTTCTTCACAAGGTGCTTCTTGAGCTGTCAGCTTTTGCAAGAAAAGCCCTTATTTATGTACATAGAGTTTTAAGTGCAAGCTCATTAACAGTAATTTTAGATTGTTACCAAATTCTAGATATTATAGGTGGGAAAAAAAAGGGGGGGGAGAATCACTTAAATATCACATTTTGGTTTAGAGAAAAAAAAATCTTTATAGTACAGTCAGAAAATAGAACTCTGCTATTACAAACCTGAAATTAAAAATTGTGTTGATTAGGGACATTATTTACCACTATAAAGCTAGAGATGACACACCAAAAACAATCCAGGATCTAGAAATGTTTAGTTGTTTCCTTTGTTTTTTGCAGTAATTTGTACCAAAGAGGATGAAATGAACGGGCACCAGTATAAATTCTTGTTAGTTAAAAAGTGAAAAAGTTTCACAACACTACTGATCAAACACTGTGCAAATGAAAAGGCAGTGCACTACATCTGTTGTCTAGTCCTTTACATGAGGAAAACCTGGAGATTAATTAGCCTGCTGAAGTGCCTTTCTCTTTCATCAGACTTATTTTATCAGTGGGACACCTGACTATCTGAAAAGCACATTATATTTTCTGTTAGCCAAAAATCCCCTGAATTCATACAATTATGTAGCTTTTATAATATTTTAAAAGGCAGATTTAGTGGGTTTTATGTTGGAATACTGACTTCTGCATGTTGATGATGATGGTAATTGTTGTAAAACCTGGGTTTTGTATTTTAAGTTTGGAAAGAAATTTAAAAAATATATCTTTAGCAATCTGAACAGTAGTGTCTTTTAAAAATGCGTATACGGGATCTGATTCGACTTTGTATGTCAAGTGCAAGCATCTTGAAGTCACTGGATTTAAAGGTATGAAACTGACTGGGATATTAACTTCAAAAATGAAATTAATATATGTTTTTATATAAACACTGTTATAATGATAAAAGTCCTTTTTCAGCTGCTAACTTTGCTTGCCAGTAGCAGCAGAAATTGTATGGAGATGGGTACGTAATTCTTATTTTATAGAACCAATTTTTATCTCAATTTGGAGCCTAACCTGCATTGTTTTTAATTGCTTTTTAATTTTTTTTAATTCAGTGATATTATGAAAACACAGTACTATGCCTACAGAGTTAGATGAGCATTCTTTGATAGTTATTTGTACTAATTTGCGCCACACTTCTAACAGTAGGCAGCTACATTTGCGTTAAAGAATTTATATGAAAGGTGGTTTAAATGACTTGAATCTGAATTTTGTTTTCTTTTAAAAGCAGTATTCATTGTGTTCTGAAAAAAGAAAAAAAAAAAGCTTCAGGTTTTTTTAAGGCTGGCAGGGCAAAACTCTGTCCTTCTTGTGCTGGCACTCTCAGCCTGAAAACTGTTTTACCAAATGAATTTTTTCAGTCAGTTTTAGGACTTACTGAACATTCCTGTATTTCCCCTCCCCAAAACATCCTGGTACTTTATTCCCCAGGTAATTGGTTTAGTTCCTTTGAAGCACTTGTTGCACTTCAGTCCGTGTTAGAACAGTACTATTTTTACATGTCACTGTGTAGAAAGGCAGGTTTCAGTGCTCATTGGAGCATGTTGTTCATACAAAGCCTGGCTCTGAATACTGCAAGGCAGGTGAACCCGTGGCACTGACTGTGCTCACCACCTTGGATTCTGGAGCCTTATATTCAACAAAAGCTTCATGACCTTGGCAATTATTTTCAAAAACTCTCTAGAGTGGATATTGTTTATGTAAAACATTCTTGATATTGGCATCCTGGTTTTAAGTATTTCTACCTTTTTATATTTTGTCAGAGGTGTCTTTTCAGCTCTATTTACTACGGTATCAGTGTATCTGTTGCTGAAAATGTAACTAAGATTTGTAAAATGTTACAGCTTATGCAATATAATAAAAGATTTGAAAAAGCTATCCATGCCTGAAATTTTGAGTATCTTTGAAGCCATATGTTGGGGGCTTCGGCTGGGGGGCAGAACCAAAAGGGGCGGTTACTTAATTAATGCTAATTGAATAATTTCTGTTAAGTATGCTAATTAGTTCAACCTTTAAAATTGTTGGAGTCCTGTATTGTGTGCATTTTGCCACAGTTGCCCCTGAAGGACCTTCACTGAAGGTAACTACTTTTTATCATTTAATATTGTTTGGCTGTGATTTTAGGCATCTAAGTCAGTTACAGTAAGTCAGAGAAGATTTAAGATACACTCGAAGACCCTCAAAATATTGGTTTAAAAATATTTATTGTAGCACTTTCCCATGCTGGAAATGCTCTGCAGTTATTTCCAGGGTTTCCAAGGTAGCTGTTCAGTCCTGTTCTCCCTGTTGCATTCACAAGTTGTTCAGTTTCTAAATTCTATTAGAATGAGAATAAGAAGTGTATGTTTTTCTCTGTAAAGTGGACATTTCACTGCAGAGCCATTTCTGCAGTTCATCTTGGGGGTCTGCCCAAAGTTTTATGTATTTAATGTGAACATTACCACAGATGTAGCTACAGAAAATTAATTCCAGTTTCGAAAAATAAGAAAAATCACATAGCAATATTAAGTAGTCTTCCCTTTTCCTCCTTCCTCTTCACCCACATTTTAGCTCCTAGGATTGCCACATTTTCCCAGATTGCAAAAGAGCTGTAACAACTGTCAGGTATTTTTCCTTGTGTATTTATTCTACCATTAGAAGTGTAGCAGGTCAGAGAACAAATTTTATTCCTAACCTGTGCTAAGGGAACTGAAACATTTTCCTTAATAACATCTCCTGGCATATGGGACCAACATCCTCTTAGTCAATTTCTCCCTGATCAATGCATCTGTCATTCTCTTCCTTCTAAGAGTCTTAAACTGTTTTACAGAGACAGTATTAATTGTGTGATTATATGAGAGAAGCTGAGTAATCTTACTGTAGCAAATTCAGTTTAATAAATTTAAATCAGTTTTAAAAAATAAATCAAGGGCTTAGTCCCTCTCCCAGCTTATATTCCTGTCAATGATTTCTTCAGTGACCTGATCCTGCTTTCCAGATTGACAAAAAGAACTAACCTAGCCAAACCCACTCATTTTCTGTTGATGTGGTGGGTTTTAATTCAGCCCGTTGAATTTTGAGGTAAGTAATATATCTTCATTACTTTAACAGAGATGGTGCAGGGACACGAGCCACCAGTGTGATGAGGAGCAGCTGAGGGAGCTGGGGTTGTTTATTCGGAGATTTTAATCGCTCTGCTCTTCGCAATGCCCTGAAATGAGGGCGGACGGGCGCCGGGCTCTTCACCAAGGTAACAAGTGACGGGACGAGAGGCTACAGCTGTGCTCGGGGAGGTGTAGATTGGACATTAGTAAGAATTTCTCCACACAAGGGGTGATCAGACATTGGAACGGGCTGCCCAGGGAACCGTCGCTGCCTCTTGGAGGTGTTTTAAGGAAATTCGGGCCGTGACGCTGGTGGTGGGGTGCGGGTCACAGCTGGTGTTGGTCACAGCTTGGACTCGCTGGCTGCGGAGGAGTTTCGCAGCCCAGAGGATGCTGTGGTTCAGTGAGGGACGGGCACAGCCTCCGTTCCCGGTGGGATCCCGGGGCCGCGGGCCCCTCACCGGGCTGCCGCCGTGGCGCGGCCGTGCCTGAGCCGTGCCGGGGCACTGAGGGCACCGCCTGACCTCACCGGG
>VWYO01015006.1:45850-59469 GCA_013400275.1 Rhadina sibilatrix | reverse complement strand
TAAAGTCACCCTACCACAGTGGCATGTTTCTCTGCATAAAGAGATATCAGGTACTATACATGTTGCATCACTGATTTATATTTGTACAGTAATTGCTGAAGCTGATTACCTGTGTGCCT
Organism: Rhadina sibilatrix; assembly: GCA_013400275.1. Lineage (NCBI taxonomy): Eukaryota > Metazoa > Chordata > Aves > Passeriformes > Phylloscopidae > Rhadina > Rhadina sibilatrix. The sequence continues at coordinate 59,350 of VWYO01015006.1, read as the reverse complement.
GAGTAAGCAAATGGGGAATGGAAAGAGGATTCCTCACCAGGATTGAGGAGTTACACTTTTCTTTTTGAGGATTAAAGTTTTCTGTTACCAGCCTAACACATTTTTATCCTTGTGTTTGCCTTAGAATGGATCTTGCTGACCCAAGAGCACAACACTACGTTATTTGGTGCAAGCATTTTGCTGAGGTACCCACATCACTGGCTACATGGAAGCCACATCACTGGCTATGTGGAAGTCAAGAAGTAGCTGATTAGCTCCATGACTGGAAGCACCAGCTCCTTCTGTTTTCACCCTCTGCATTCATCTCAATCTGTGCAGTGTGAATTCACAGCTTTCACATCCCAGCACTTCATAGCGGGGAGCACGGAGGTAAAAAAACCCACTGCAATTGCAATTTTTCAAGCAGAGTTTGGAAGGTGTCCTACATAAAAATTTGATGGTCTTCAGATCACCTCTGTTATGGAGCAAGGAACAGAAGACTAGGGAAGAGAGATTGGAGCTGGGCAGAATGCTTCAATTATTTCACTGCCATTTGGTCATTGCTGAGTTTTGTAATGGTGACAACAGGTTACAGGTGCATGTGTGTAACAATCCCAAGGAAAACTACAGTCAGTGTGACTCTAAAAAGTCTTCCTACCAATTTTAGCTCCAAAATTCATGCCACTCTAAGCCATCTTGTCCAATCCAAAGTCAGTGCCACCAATAATGGCATCAATGTTCATATCACATAAAAGAAGCCTTAAATGATGATTTAATATTTCCTCTTACAATGTTATCAAAATTATTTACAGCAATATTTTACCTGTTTGAGTGCACTGTTTTACGTATCTTTTGAGCTGCATCAACAAAGACATAAAGTTCTGTGTCTCCAAATGCCTCTCAGACATAAAAAAAAACAACAAAACCCCACAAATAGTGAACTTCTTATGTTTTCTTGTCACTAGTTCACTTTCATTCCAGCCAGCATTAATCTCTATTACTCTTGACACTGTTCTGTTAGGAGGCTTAAACTGTGCCTGGTTCTAGCCTGTGCAAGGATAAATGAAAAGGAGACGAAGGGGAGGAAAAAATAGCTCTGTAATGAAAATAAATCCAGCCTTTGATGCAGGCAAAATTGTGATTAGCAGATTCGCATACTCATGGTCACACTGCAGAAGGCAGCTTGTGCACCTGGGGTCATACTGAGATGTTTTGCACAAAGAGCATCAAAATGTTCACAACTCTGCCAAAGTTTTTCTCAGTTCTCACTTTTTTGTTGCATTCAGCAATGAAACTTGAAGGTGGAAATGCGTGGCCCACAGGAGCTATGAGGTTGTCACAGGAACTGGGAAGTGACTAGAGCAGGTAGACAGCTAAGGGAGGCTGGAGACCTGTGGGAGGTAGTGGATCCTCTCCAGAAGGAGCAATGAGAAAAACTCCACCAGGGAAACCATAGCCAGGGAGATGAGTGGGAAGAAATGACGTGGAGAAAGAGGCATAACATCAGGAAGGCAGATCTAGAAACCATTTGGTCTCAAATGTGCTCTGACACCCTTGCGAAGATAAGCAGATTGTTCAGGCTGACAATGCCTAGGAGCCCCCAAGGTTTTCTCAGCATATGGTATATACCTTCCTAATAAAAGCCTAGGGCATGTTGTTACTAGCTTGCCTACAGAAAGCATACAAGATGCACACCAACAAATTAATACTGAGCCCTGAATTTGTAGAATTTTATTACTTTTCATATTTGGTCTCTTAATCCAAGTATTACTTTTAATTCATGTGCTATATGTTCAAACACAAATAAGGAAGGTTAAGCAAAACCACTACAACTTATTGAAAAATCATATTCTCACGTTGTCATGAGAGTGCCATGCTAAATTTTTGACTTGCTCAGAAAACTAGAAATATGCTAAAAATACATTCAAACTCGATTAGATATGGTATTTCTTTTAAAGAACAAAGCCCAGAATGGTGTGCTCACATGAAAACAGAAAATGTGATCTGTTTTTAATTTTTTTTTGATCATACCCTCTCGATTTTTTTTCAACTGGGATAGTTAGCAATCATTAATAGACAGTGTATTCTGCAGTAGCTTATTTTCCTTAAGCAAAAACAAAACCATCAGGGCCACCTATACCTAGAAGGATTTTCTGAAAATGCCATTTTGGGGAATGAGGCTGCTCTCCCATTCCATGGTCCCCTGCACTCTCCCTGCTTTTCCTACTGTGAATATTTTTCCAAATAGTCAGTCTCTCTCTAGTCAGTGTGTCGTTATCCCATGTTTCTCCATGAATAATGGGCAACAGAGTATGAAGTTCATAGGGTGCAAAGACTTCTCTTCCTTTATTAGTTGCAGATGCAAAAAAGGAAACCTAGAGTCTTCCATATCAAACCATTCAGCAGAGCCATTCCCACAAAACCTCCCAGTCTCAGGCAAGAAGGTCAACTGTGAACCAGAAAATCAAAACAAAGTCTACACATGAGAGAAATTCCCAATCCAGCCAGCTCAGCACAACTGTCTTTAGGAGGCATATCCACAGGCTCTGACCACCCTCCTTAGCAATCCTGAACAGAACCTGTTCCTGGAAGCCACTTTCTGCATATCTCCCCAAGTAAGAGGGTAAATATACTCTCCTTTTCATGAGTTTAGCAGAAAAACTCTCTGATTAGCCACTAAAGCAAGATGAGGTAGCCAGGAGCAGTCTATTTTCTTCTGTAACTGGCTAGTCACAGATAAAACTCTGTGCAGAGTGAATTCCTTGTGCATGGTGATAAAACTTTTACCCAGCCACCACCCTGATGGATCTCTACAGTTCCTGCACCATGCAACCCAAAGCTGTGGTTCCCACCAACAACCAAAGAGGGGAAAATCAGTATCTGACAACTCATTAAATTGTGTGGTGGAAAAAAAAAAAATTATCGGCAAAAGAACTTTAATCAAGTGTATAATTGCCTCTGATACTTAAACTACACCTCCAAAAAATTAATCTATTAAGGTTAATGAAACAAGAAAGAAAAACCACAGAGACTGAACTGCCTTACCTTTGGGATCCTCTGGCACCTTCAGCCATAGTCTCTTACCTACAGGAAGTCTTGTCACAGTCCCAGCTGAGCTCCTCTCTGTGAGTGGTCATGGGACTGATGTACTGGGTCTGCCTTTTGGATTGTATCTGCTTTCAAGCCAGCTGAGTTGGAGTTGCACTAATAGAGTGTCTAAGCCTTCATTGTCTTCATGGACCTCACTAAGGAGCAAATACGCTCTCTGGGAATTATGCAGTCAATAACATGGCTGTTCCAACTCCCAGTTTAATTGTCTGGGAACTACACGATGGGTAGAGCATTTATAGCCCTCCCAAACAAACTTTCTATCAAGCAGTCAGCAAGAAAAAACCAAATAAACCACAAACAAAAGAACAACTAAGAAAGCTCCAACCTGAACAAAAAATTGGGTCATTTTGTGATCCTCAGTACCTCTGGGCAATACTGCTTCCTCTGTATCTGTTCTCACTCTTCTAGGATGTGGTGGAGAACTTCTTCCCCCCTTCTGGATGTTGCCATTCTCCTTCCTCTTTTAAACTTGCTCACCTGTACTTTTTAGTAGCTTTCAGCTCTCATTACCCAGACAAGACTGCTTCACTGCTTATTACTCTCACAGGAATATCTGCATTTCTGCATTTCTCCATCTGCAGCTGCATCTAAATGAGACTGATTACACCAGAGACAACCAGTGCCAGTGTTGGTTGGAAGAACAGTTATGAGAATGATCATTTCCAGGATCACCCCAGCATGTAACTTTTGGTGGTCTGATGGTGTTTAAAACTGCTTAATTTAGAAACTTTCATTCCAAGGTTCCTCATTAGGTGACTCAAAGTGATTGTGCTTCCTTTGATTAAAGATCTACTGTTTGCTTTCCAGAAAAATTCAGAGCAAAGAAATTTGATTGACTCGTGACGACCTCCAAGCTGCAACTCTCGTGACTTGTTGTACTGATGGATCTCCTGTTCCTATTTCATTCTAAAATCTCTTGAATACCTGATGGATCATGAGATGTATTTCAGTGGTTTTATCACTGCTCAATGCATTCAGGATAGTACCTCCATAATAATTTCAAGGTCTAGCACTTTTTTGTTTAAACTGATGAGGCCTCATTTCAAGCAACACTTTAGTGTTTTTGTCTCCCTTCCCTCTTGGCTTTTCCATGCCAGGTATTTTTGTCTTCTTTTCCTGCTTGCTATTGCAAGCCAACTAACTTACTGCCATGGCACAGAATATACCCCATGTGTCAGAAGCATTTTTTAGCAGAGTTTAAGCTGAATGTTGAATGAAGCCACGCTTTATGTAGAAGAGTCTTAATTATTCTTCGGTCTGTGGAAGTGGAAAGTAAGGCCAGGATGAGGAGGACTGGGTTGTCAGGAAGATAGCTGCAGGGAATCAGAATATATCATTACCTAAGGGAGTGGTATCCTCAGTCTTCATCTACTTTAATTCTCTCACCAGACACATCAAATGACAGTGCTGTAGGGCTTAAAAAAATTGGGGCGAAGCTGGGGCAGTGCATGGCTTATAATGACAGCCTGTCTAGATGTCTGAGTGGCAGACAAGTGGAGAAAAAGAAGTTTGCAGTACAGGATAGCTAAGGTGGAGTGATGATGTGTTTGGATTTAATCTGCTTTCTTTCTCTAGCTAGGTTTGACAACTGGCTTAGCTGGCTAGCTCTATGTGAGCTTCACAATGCTGTCTATTAAATTATTTGTTAAGAAAATTGATATTTGGCAATTTTCACAGTTGGCCAGAACTAATTTTTACCTCACTGAACACAACAACTAAGGATTTGAATGACCCTTGGTTTATTGGCCAAGTCACTGCCTGATTTCTTTCCACACCTCCTAAAAGGGACCCAGGTTAGGAATCCAGTGCAGGTGGAATTAGTGTAAAGAAGGAGCTCTCCAGGAGGGAATGTAGCTGCGGTTCTGCCAGTCTCTCTTTCCCATGAAAAAACCCCATGCTTTTCCATTTCTGTGTTAATGTTCACACGTGAAAATCTATTTCCTACTCTCTAGGCAAATCTGGCTTGTGCTTCCCTAGCTCATTCAGCTCTTGTGGTACACGCATATATACTTGGCACTATAGCCACAGGTAACCTGGGACACTTGCTGGCCCCACCATGAGCTTGTCAGGCCAGCAGATGTTGGGTTCACCCAGCACAGCTAGGAGCCCTGGCACATCCCATGAATTCTCATGGGAGATGAGGTGTCTCACCAGCCCAAGACCTCCCTTCTGTGCCCAGACTTGGTGATTACAATAAGCTGATAAGTGAGGGACAGTATAATGCTACTCCACCACTTCAGCACAGGAGACCTAACAAGCTTTCCTGTTTCCTGTGAAAGAGAAAAGATGGAAAAATGAGGAGTGCCCTCATAGAAGGATGGGGTTACTCTTATTCAGCTGTGTGTGTTTAAAAGTTGGGCTTTTATCTAGGGTAGTCACAGGCCTCCACTAATAGACACAGGAGAGAAACAGGCACTTCCTGAGATACATTCATGCCATCTGAGACAGATATCTAAAGAGGCCAGTCCTGGCAGGTGATTCATCCATCTAGCACTTTCTCCACCAATTAGAGAGGGAAACTAAACCTTCAGGTAGCAAAACTTAAGTCAGAGGAGTTCAATATAGATAAAAATAAACATGGCAATACCATCCCCCAAGTGTTCTTCTAATGTTGTTTTTTTATTATTATTATTTTTTAATGTTTACTGTTATCTGGACCCAAACTCCAGATGACAGTTTGACCCATTTCACTACTTCATTTAGTAGTGAAATGGGTCAAACCAGCTATTATAGATCTTTCTTTTGATTAGCAGCAGTTTTTGTTACCATATAAGACAAGTAATGCACAGTTTCCATCCTGTGCCATGGTAGCTTTTTAATCAAAGTCTATGCCAGATATTATAGCTCATCACATCCCAGGGGAAGACACAAAGATTTTTCTCTTCCACTCCCTGCTGTTTAAGGAGACAACAAAGAATTGCTCAGATATTAAGGTGGCTAGCCACATAAAAATACAGAGTATGTAGTATTATAAATATGCAGTATATAGTATATAGACTCTTTGAACTTACATGCCAGTCCAGATTTCCAAATTACCTCTGATGGTGGTCAGCAAGTGTTGCCTTGCAAGAAACTGGTTGTAAAAAACTCACTACTAACAATCCTAATTTCTGCTCTCCTGTTTACACATCAGCTGACACTGCATCTATTTCCTGAACAGGTACAAGAACACACATAGAGCAAGATCTGCATTTCTTTCCTAGTCTAGGACCACACTGAAATAATGTCATGCAAGGCAAAAAAAAAAAAAAAAAAAAAAAAAACCCACCCCAAAAAAAAAAAACAAACCCTCAAAACAAAAAAAAAAAAAAAAAAAAAACACCACCCAAAACAAACAAACAAACCCTCAAACCAAACAAACAAGGAAACAAAAAACCCAAACAAAACCAAGAACAGAATGTCTACAGTCCCCCCCACCCAAAAAAAAAAAAAATTATAAGCAGGCACAGAGGAATACAGGAATAATGTCAGTAACAGACAATTATCAGTCAGTACAGTACCTGTTGGGCTTCAGCAGCCTAGCTAATTCAGGCATCTGCAAACATCATGGAAGAAAAGAGCTTGATGGAGGCAAGCTGGCATTCTATGGAGACTTGTAGTGAGTTCCAGAGAATCAAGGCAACGTGGCATTTCTCAAACCCAAGCGTGAGGTTCTCTACTCCTTCACAGAAAAGATAATGCTCAGTAGAGTGATTAGAAAATGGCATCTTTTTCCCAGAGTAAACATGTCAATTCTCAGCAAAGGATGCAATTTAAAACATATCCTTATACCCTTGGCAGCAATTGCTCAGCTTTGGCAGCTCCTCACTCAATTGCCTTCCATAAATCCCACTCCAAGATACCAAATTTCCAGCATACCCATGGATCAGATTTGGATGTTAGAAATAGCCACTGGGTGTCTACAACTCAGGAACTATGACCTTCAGCAGTATAATGTCCAAATGTCTTTGGCTATAGACCAAAGATGCTGAAAGGCCTCATAGAAAGAGAATCAGAGAGGCTGTTCACATATGTTTTAGCTGGCAATAGCATACCTCTTTCTAGGTTGTCAGTTTCCAATCTGCAGTGCCTTTGTTGTTCAGTATAGCTCTTTCTAAAGAAATAAAAAAGACTCCAGTTCTGGAACAATATCCACAGAGCATGTACTACATCGAGATTAAGGGCCAAAGGCACATAGAACTCAAACAAGCCAAACTGCTGGATGTAATGGGCCCTGGAGAGCTCCCTTGATCAGGAGAGGATTGCCAAACAGGGAGGCTTAGCTTTGTAGAGGAAAGGCACAGGAACTAGTCTGGCTGTTTTTCATCGTCCCATACTTGCAAGTTGGGAAGAACTTTAGCATATTACCCCTCCTCATTAGCCCAACCTGGTCACCTCCTGTGCTTCATGGCCTCCTCCATGGTGACTCAGACTGGAGGAGTGGGAGAAAGATGCTACTGGCTCGTGAAGGCCTCTTCTGCTTTTTTTACAGACTCACTACAAGGGCTTATTTGCTTCATATCTTGCTTAGTATTAAATCTTAGCAGTAAACAGAGAGCATGGGAATATTTGTTAGAAGCAAACAAAAAGGCCATAAACATGTCTTTCATATTTAAACAAATATTTGTACGTCTACTTATTCCTTTTGCTCTGTCTTTAGGTGTGTATTCCTTAGCAGTAACATTGATGTGTGCTGGATTGATTGATTTATTAATGTGCTTAGATTTATATCTCACAGGGGCCTGTGTTGTTCAGGTCAAGGCAAAAGCCAGGAAGAGATGAGGTTGTGCTGAAAATATAACTTATAAGTCATCCAGATAGTCTGGTATAGGCTTTGGTAACCTGTGAGTGGCTGCTGGCACTGACTGTGCCTGATGGGAGTTTCATCCTTCTGTCTCAGCCTACCAGCCCTTAAAGGTGGTACTTGATCTACCACGGCCTCCACAGCAACAGAACCCAGGGCCACCATTCAGGGGCAGAGTATGAGGCTTCTTAACTTCAGCCTCTGAGGGAAATCTACATCTCTAGTCCCTTCTGCCTTTTATCTTTCCAGTAAAATGAAACATATACTCCAGTAATTAAAAAACTACATTCTTAGAGCATTCATATTTTTCATTCTACATTGCAGTGCCAAAATGTTCAGAACCAGCCCAGCTGTTGAAAAAAATATGTTAAAGACCTAGAAAAGCATAGTTATCTGAAGCCATTGACCAAAGAGCTGGTAGACCAAAGACTGCAAGATGAAAACATCATCAGGGCACATGTACTAACTTATTAAGGAATCAACAAACTCTGCTCTATCCTGTTGTTCTTTGGTTTGCACAGAATAAACCTTCCAGGCTGATACACATCATAAACAAAAGCCCATTGCTGGCTTAGGGATTTAGGGACTGAATTGCCTTTTGTTTAGTTAGTCCTAGACCTGAAAACAAAATATTTCAACTAGGAATATTACTCCTTTTCTGAGCAGTAGTAGAACTGGTCTGCACTCTATGGCATTCTGCTGTATTCCACTCCTTCTGAAGTGTAGCTACTCAGTCTTGTGCTGCCTCGTGCTCTTTCCTCATTTGTGCTGCACTGGAATTTTCTGGCTGCACTGTCAACCAGGGCAGAGGACTGACATGGCTTAAATCCCTCTTGCTCCCATTTCTGTCAGAGCACACAGATTTAGGGATGTGTCTCTTCACTTTCTGGAGGGTTTCAATGAAAGGAGAATTTATCCACTGGCTGCTGGCCCTCAGCCCTGGATTTGGTCATCCATCTGGGCCCAATTCTCCCTTTGGGCATGGTCTAACATGCTCACACAATGCTTTCTGTGGCAATCCTGTCCACTGAGCTGAGAGCACAATTTAGCTGTTAAAGATGACACAAATCCTGATGCAAAGTATTTCCTTTGTTCTTTGTTATCTCCAAAAGAATTTCAGTCTCCCTTACAGCTGTTATTTTTCTCCAGTAAAAAAAAACACTTTTGTGGTCTTTACAAAGAACTAGTAACTGTCAAAAGCCCCTGCTAAAAATAGCCTGTGGAGAAATTAAAATGTAATTTCTTTTGCATTTTAGGTGTTATGCTCAGCTCCATAGGATGTCTTTTTATGTGTTGCCTGAAGTAGTTGCATTTCCTGTTGCAGGGATGAAAGTAACACACACATTTTTAAAAAATACTCTCCAACTTCTATTGGACAAAACTATTTCTATTGAATCAGTGAAAGTATCTGTGGAGTAAGGCACCATTTGAGAATGGTGAAGTTCCTGATATTTAACCCTTCATTACAGCAGTGTCTCTGGAACTGCTGCCATGTACCAAACCAAATACATTGCCCAGGATTCAAAAAAACCCTAAACAAATTAGCAAACAAACAGTAAATCCTCTCTCGTGGGTTGGTCATCTACATGCTTTTACATTTAAATGGACAAGAAGCTACATATGAATTCTTGGATTAATATTTTTCAGATATAGTATCTCTTATTATCAGTATTTCTTTAGTCTATAAAAATTTTTAATTAAATACCTAATTTAAAAAATGTGCAGAAATGAAAGTCTGTTGATATGCTCTGCTCTTCCAAGATGTTTAAAGTATTGTTGTGTTTTGGGGGAGAAGAAGTCAGGGAAATGTGAAGTTTAAGCTGAGGTACAACCAGTTTCTGAAGATTACACACACACACATTTAGACTCATGATAATGTAGCATGTCTTGTTCTAAGGCATCACTTTGTACACACACGCAGACACAGAAGCATTTAGACTCATGATAAAGTAGTATATCTTGTTCTAGGGCATCACTTTGCATGCACACACGCACAAACAAATATTTAGACTGATGATAATGTAGCATATCTTGTTCTAGGCCATCACCAGGGTTCAGATGTACTATCTGTGTCTTGTTGAAATAACAGTTTTGTTGCTGATGATCTGTGCTGGCAATGAAGGAGACTGGAAGACCAGTAATCTCATGTAGTCCTAGGAACATTCTGCAGGCTGTGCAGGACTCTCAACTCATTGCTGTTCACTCCTTGAGGGCCTCACTGTGGCTGATTCCACACAGGAGCACACAGTGTGGGCCAGGACAGCTAACTAACAGGAGCAGAGGGAGAGAAGTCATACAGGGAGAAAGGAAGGCAAATGGACATTCTCACAACATCTGCTGTTGGCTTGTATATCTGTGAGCAGCATGGAAAAAAAACCAGTCCAGTCATTGAATATTTGTCTGAAACTGATAGAGACTATCATAGAATATTTTATTCATTCATAATCATATGTCTCAGGTTTTGAAGAAGTAGAGATGTTATATAACACTAAATATTTTCTGCATATAAACTAATTCTGTAGAAAACAGATGATTAGTTCTTAAACTTCAAAAGAGCTCTGGCACTATTAAAAAGCTCTTCTTCAAGTGCAAGTCAGCTTTCTTGTCCATCTTAATTGAAGGAAGCAGAACTGCTACCTGCATCCTATATTAAAAGGCAGTGGGGTCTTGCTGAAGATGAGTAGAAAGTGTGTTGTACAGTGGGGATCAGGGGAATCCTTTGTTTTAGAAGGCAACCATTTACCCTGTCTTGAAAGTGTGCTTTTCATTCAAAGACGTTTCAGGGAAGGCAGAGATACTGACTCCATTTTTGATGTTCAGGATGGCTATCTGTGGGATTTTTCTGTCTTGGAACTAGATTAAGCTTGTTGTACTTAAGTAGAGAACATGATGTATTTCACTATAAAAGGACAGACAAAAACAGAAACATTTTTCAAAAGTACTTCACAGACATCATAGAAAAACTGTAATTGTCATAGGGAGTAAAAAGACAGTGAACAAATAATCTTGACATTTTTAAAAAGAGCACACTTTTATGCACACTTTTTACTTTCTAGATTTTTAAATCTGCCCTGCCTCCTTTTTTTCTGCCACCTGGACTGTAACAAATTCAAGACAAGAAAAATATGTACTATGACTCAGGATGTGCTCCATTCCTACAAATCAACAATTAATCAGAGAGGTAACCATTGAAGGAAGAGACTTCCTTAGCAAGACTTGTCTCTAGTAGGAACAGTACATTTCTTTTCAGAAGGACCTTTGTACAGAGAAAGATAAGGCTTGAGAGCCAAGTTTGGTATCTGGCACTAAATCTTCAGTGCAGAAGACAGGAAGATCTGCTGCACAGAGCTCTGTGGTGTGCAGCCTGGCAGAGCAGTGCTTGCTATGCCAAAAGGTGGAGGAAAGGAGGGCAACAGCAGAACCTGTATACTAATAACCCAAGTTTCAGCTGAGACTCTGCTATAATACAGGCAGAAATCCCTTTGTCTCCCCTGGCTCTATAAAAAATTAGTCATCCCACCCAAATTGGTCATCTTGATTCTTTCCCTCTTGTCAATAGTGAGAAACAGACACTCTGAAAAGTAATTTATCCTTCTCCTTATAGGTACATGCCTTAGGATAACATCACTCATTCTGAAAGAAATCTTGAACTGAGACAGGTTACAGTCTTAGCACCTTGCCTCTTTCAGAGATTTTAGCAGCTCCCAATTAAAAATGGTAGCACTGTCACAATGGTGGAAGTATCTGTGAAAATGCTGAAGGAAAACAACTTTTTTGGCTGCTGAACCTACTTCATGTGAACTTACATCAGGATGCTGCAGGTCATGGAACATAATAGACTCATAGATAATGTAATAATTATAGAATCACAGACTTATAGAACAAGGTGAGTTGGAAGGGATGCATAAGGATAATCAAGTCCAGCTCCTGGCCCTGCGCAGAACCAAACCAAAAATTGTATTATGTGCCTGAGAGTACTTCAAACACTTCTTAAACTCTGGTCAGCTTGGTGCTGTGACCATTTCCAACCTAAACCTTCCCTGACATCTCCAGGCCATCTCCTCTGGTCCTGTCACTGGTCACATGAGTGAAGACATCAGTCCCTCTGCTTTACCTCATGAGGAAGCTGTAACTGCCATGAGGTCTCCCCTCAGTCTCCTCCAAGCTGAACAAACTGAGTGATCTCAGCCGTTCCTCGCACTCCTTCCCCTCCAGATCTTTTGCCATCTCCATGGCCCTCCTTTGGACACCCTTGAATAGCTTCAGATCCTTACAATACAGTGGTATCCAAAACTGCACACAATATTCAAGGTGAGGCTGCCCCAGTGCAGAGCAGAGTGGGACAGTCCCCTCCCTTGCCCAGCTGGTGATGCAGTGCCTGATCCCTTCAGGACACAGCTGGCCACCCTGGCTGCCAGGGCACTGCTGACTCATGGTAGTGCTAATGCCATAATTTTTCAGAGCCTGATCCACATTCCCTCTATGATTAGCCAAATGGGAGCAGTGCTGGCCAGTAGGTACAGCAAGCCATTTTTTGCCATGCAGCATGAAAGGGTGGGATGATACTTTTCCAGCTAGTTCCAGGAATTAACATTGTCCAGTGACAGACTGAATGACAATACAACAGACACAGCAGATTTGCCAAAAAACTCATTATAGTGGATTACTGTGGTGTGGATTGCACGGCCACATAGATCCCTTTGTTAGGTTTAAGCTGCACACCCCTATATGAGAGGTGTGATCAAACATTTAATTGTTTTAAATTCTCATCTAAGAATTAAATTGCATGCAGATGTAAGTATTTCCTCCTGCTCCTAAAAAATCATCTAATTCTTAACAGGCATATTGCCTCCTCTGATCTCAGCATGTAGAACTTGCATTGCAAGAGAATTTCCTGTGAGGTCCTTGTTGCATACACCAGCTGTATTTTCTTCTTAGCTGTGTCTGTTACCCCAGGTTTGCTCCACTGAGGTCTGTGAAATAATTCCAGCTTTTTACTGAGGTGTCCAGCATGTTCTGGCTGCAACATTAGCCTTCAGACTGCCAGTTCAAGCAAGTCCCACACCATTAAGCAGGCTTTTTGTACAGAACAAACTGCACTACAGAGAGAGTGAAGGTAGCTATGCAGCTAAAGCTCTAGCACTGGTTCAAGGCCTCTTTGTGCTATTGTTTAGGAGATACAAGGGATAAACAGCTACACTAAGCCTGCAGCTCTGGATGACTTGGACTGGGAGACTCAGGAGCCCAAGGGTTGGCTTTGTTGTCCCTTTCCTTATGAAGTGCGTAGGTGTCCTGGTTTAGGGAAAATTTGGGAGGAAACCTCCAAAGGGGTTCCTCTGGAAAGCAAACCCAAACAGACCCTCCCCACAGCCTGTCTGGGAAAAACTGCCTCGGGGAAAAGTGAAAAAACTATTTATTTAACAAACAAGATGCCCACAAGCACAGAGAATGAATAATATGAAGCAATAAACCCTCTGGCCGCCCCGCAGAGAGCTGGCAAACTGAGGCAGTCCCTGCCCTGGGTGCAGCTCAGCTCCCTCAGTCTCTCACCGGCCCCACTCCCTCCGCAGCTCCAGGCCCGGCGGCCGCAGGTGCCGCCCTCGCTGCTCCTCTGGGTTTGTCAGCCC
>VWYO01015006.1:14420-34285 GCA_013400275.1 Rhadina sibilatrix | reverse complement strand
AGGGGGGGGGGGGGGTGGTTCCCATAAATTTCAGACTGAAAGAGTACCTGAAGAAGAGCACAGGAAGCACCAACCCACATTTGTCAGCAATTAATCATAAAAAATCCACATGAGCTTAGATCTTACTTTCCACATGAGCAGGTAGTCTCATTGTGCAGCTCAGTGAGAACAGCAATAGCAGCAACCAGTTCATTCATATTCATTTTCCTGTTGCAGCTATTTTATAAGCTGATTTAATGACTGAAACACAAAGTATGACCAATAATTAAAAGATACGTGATTATATTCCTATAATGTCCCTATAACCTCTTAATATGGAAAAAAATTGGTGCCTACTCCAAAATGTGTACCATTATCCACAAAATTATGCTTTCTTATAACTGATGATACATGGCTATTAATAAAGATTAATATCTAAATATTATTCTGAAGTTTGATAATATTGGATACAACCACATTGGGGCTTCCTTAGGGCCACCTTGATGAAATCACAGCAATTATTTGTGCACTGAGTACAGTACATTCAGAAAGAATGCCCTTCATCACCTGCAAGCGGCCTGCATCAGTAACATACATCTAGAATTACACCCCACAAAAAAAAAAAAAAAAAAAAAAAAAAAAAAAAAAAAAAAAAAAAAAAAACGAAAAATTTAAAATTTAAAAAAAAAAAAAGCTGAGAATTTAAATTGATAAAGTACTAAGACTGTGGGAACAGAAGAAGCAATTTCCTATAGGCATAGAAACAGATAGCTTCAGCTGTGAAACATTATCCTACAAGTAGAAGTGCAGTATTTTATAAAATAAACATATGGGGGGAAATAAAAACCTCTAACAGGCTGTTTTCTTTTGTGCTCACTGTTGAATTCACAATTATATTTTTGTGCATGGAAATATTGTATAAAAAGTATAAACAATCTCAGTGAGATTTTTTTTAAAATATACTTCCTGTTCAGTATGACTTAAAAATAAAAGCCGTAGAAAAAGGGTATAGTACAGTATTTCTCTTAAAAACATGGGAACAAAATCTTGCAACACTTCTGTTTGCAGCTGATTTGTTAGACTTCAGTGATAAAATAAAGACTACTTACAACCTGTAAGATACACACTGTGTGTAGAAATTGGTATCATCCCTTTGGCTAAGTTTCAAACAACTAATTTTATAGTTGTATATATCCTTAGCCATTTACTCAACACTTGAAAGTGTCATTCTGTGGACAAAGTAGACTATGCTCCATGTTAGCTGCAGTAAGCAAACAGCCATTAAAAGCAAGTATTGACAGAACCTCACTTAATGCAGGAGACAATGCCCATTTTCCATTTCTTTATTTTCTTTAAAATGATGAAGAATTACACTTGTGAACACAGTAAGACATCTATATCCATTGATATACCCAAGCTTAAACCAAATTAGGTCCCAAAAAGGAGGTCCATAGTGCCATTTCATCCAGGCAGAAATTAATATAAGTCCTTCAACTGACTTCTAGGTGCACTGAATCATGCAATTAGTCACCATTGCATGAGTTTAAATCTACCTATAGATAGGTAGTTTCTTCTTATATATGCTCATATTTTAGTCACTATTGTGGAGTCCTTTTAAAAATTTTTCCTTATGCTCAATGGATAATAGGGATTCATCTTTTTAAAGGAAACATTTTTCATGTCCAAAAATAGCTAAATCAGAAAAGTTTTTGTATGCATAAAGAAAGAGATTACTTTTAAAGGGTTGTCATATACTTATTTCCTAGCTTTCTATTTCCATGTTGGGAAAGAGGACTGCAATCAAGTTTAATGGCTGCAACACTGGTTTTATTCTGGTATAGAAGAATAGTGGGAAAGTCAATTTCTTTTTTATTTTCTTATGAATAGTAAAGTAGTAAAGTTGGACAACAAAACAAAAATTGATTATTGTTTACTAACAAAGGTAAGAGCTGTCCATGAAATCCAAGGGTATCCCTTCCAAGGCAACATCCACTGCATTTTAAGTGTTTATCCATGCAAATATCAAATAAAGTGAAGAAGAAAAGAATTTCTTCTAAAGCCAAAAGAAAATATGTATTTTTGCTATGCGAGCATTTTATATACTAGGAACAAGAATAACTCATAGCAACATCTCCCTGGGCCACCTCAAGGATATTCTGAAGCAAGCTGCTGACTTTCAACAAAAAGAGGACTTAGGCACCTACAGGAACACTTAAAAAGTATAACATTATTTAGAGAAATACTTTTTTCATGTGGAGCATAGCAGCTTGCATGGCCAGATTCTGCACCTATGTGTTTCCATGGTATTGGACAAGAGGCTGAGTGAGAAGGTACAGGGTACAAGATTTCACAGAGATTCTCAAAGACTTTGCCAGTTTATGCACAAAGGTACTTTTGGATGGTGCAGTGCTTACAGCTGGCATAAAGTCTCACAAAAAACACACACACTTTCCGTGAAATAAACATGGGGAAAGTGAGAGCAAGGCTAAGCAAGATGACCCCATGCATCCCAGTTTGCAGCACAGGGTCAGGCAGTGCTTTTGAACTCTTCTGCAGCTCACAACAGCACCCATACGCTGCCCTGAGGAGGGAGGTTGGGAGAGGCCCGAGTGACTGGTGTGGGACTTGGAAAGGTATCATACTGACAGAGAAAGAATAACAAGACAAGCAATTGGACAGCCAGCCTGATGTTCCTTTAGCTAGTGAAGTTCTTCTCATGTGCTTTTCTTCATGAGTATGCATGAGAGCACAAAACCCCACCTCCACATTGTATGACTCTAAGCAGATTCTGTAACCAGGATGCTGCAGCACTTTTTCCCTACTATTATTGTTATTTGGGGTGGCACTCACTTGAGAGGACAGACTACTCTCCTCTCTGCAATGTGCAAAAATTCATTTTTATTAAGGATTTACACATACAATGTTGGTATCAATAAACTGATTTTATTATAATTAATTTTTTTTAATATATGTATGTTAGATTTTTCTTTCCTCATTGGTATTTTTTTCCTTTTCCCTATGGACAAGCAGGTTAACCAAGTATGTATGTTAAAAACTGATTCCCTAATTTCTGCCATATGATCTCAATACAAACACTTTTATTTTTCCAAATGCAGTGAAAAGAGATTTGTGTGTATTTATAAATGTACTCCTGAATTTTCTTTCTGATTTACAAATTTCTTTCAAAGAAGTGCAGTCAATACCAAGTAGTTTATGATAAAATGTACAGAGATAAGCAGAGTATCACTCTGGAAAGAGACAGGCAAAGAAAATATAAAAATCTATACTGAAACACAAAACATAGAAAGATAAAGTTGTATTTATTTCTGGAGACAAGGAGAGAATATTTTTTACTAAGTGGTTGTGCTGTGCGAGAAGCAAGCCTGCTCTAGTAATGAAAATTGTATAGTGCAAATTCATTTTACATAAGAGGAAAAAGTCTACTTTTTGCCATTCTCTGGTTGTGAGGACTGCTATATGAGATTTTTAAGGTTTTTAGGGTGTCTGGTTTGAAGAGTAGGAAGCACCCACCTGAAGCTCCTACGTGTGCTTCTGGAGTAATGAGGGGGAGTCACACAATTTTGTGTGGGAGAACAGTTACGTTACATCACGAGGAGAAGGAGGAGTGGAGCAGTACATACACTTGGGATTATCTGACTTGTAAATTCAGAGTAAGTTGTTTATGAATGATCTGCTCATATGACATCCCTTTAGCACCACACAAACAAGAAAGTATTTCCAGAGTTACAGATCATTCTTTCCCAAACCGAATGTTTCAGTTTAGTCAAACAAATTTCCCCCTTAAACCGTCATTTCTTTCCAGCAGCTGTAATGAGGAATTAGGGCTGAGTTGCAGCAGGTAGGCAAGATGAATTCCTACACCAGGACTTGTTAGAGACCCAGCCAAATTAGAAGCACAGAAGAAAAATTCAGTGCATGAAGTAGGGGAAAAGTTATCTGAGTGAATGGGATGTGACTCAGGATGGGGATGGGATGGGATGGGATGGAAGAGCATTAGGGACGGAATCTGTCTCTGGAAGGACCACCCTTAGCTGAACAGATACAGAGCCAGCAGCTTGAGAAAGGAGTCCATGCAGACAAAAGTGATCTCGCAGAGGACAGCTGTTTTATGGCATAGCACCAAAATGCAAGTGACTCTTCTTCAGCCTATGATGCTGTACAGAAGAAGGTGCTGTGAACTTCCACTTGAGCAGCCTTCTCTGACCCTCTCAGTGTCATTGGCAGCACTACCCATTCGCTCAGGAGAGCAGAAAATGCAGGTGGTAGATATTACCAGGCCTAGCAGAGCCAATTCAAATGGGAGCCTCCAGATGCTTTTCAGGCTGGGTTACACAAAACACTTACTGGGTGACATTACAGCCTAGATCTGTTCTAAGGATTAGCAGCTGTTGGAGTCAGATTTTGTTGGTGTGCCCTAAAGTCTAGAGATGTCCCATGGGCCACCATCTGAAAATCTTGCTTTACAGTACAATTGCTCCTTATTATTCTTGCTATTTAAGAGATTCATATCCTATCCCATCCCCTAAAGGACCTGGATACAGAAGACTCAATGTGTTTCTGTTGTATGACAAATTAATTCCATGGTTAGCTTACTGATAATGTAGTTTGACATGACAGCCAAACAAATTTAACAGCCAGCTGCTACCAACACCAGCAATTCTTCCCTCTCTCTACTTGCTCTCCATGCCCTGGCATGTGGAAAAATGTGTTGGAAAAACCTCTCCGACTCAAGGAAGGAGAAGCAGTGATGTGTGCATGGAGAAATGCTAGCACAGTGGTCCTGCCCTTCACCTGGGCAGCATTTATATCAACATTTATATCAACATAGCAGAAAAATGGGTTAGAAAGCTAGCCTGTCATAAAAAATAAGTTTATTTGAACATTTGTCAGAGAACTGAAAAGCAATGGCAGTTTCAAATTTCTTAGCATCCAACACAAAATTGAGCTTTGATGCCGTTAATTCACTTTGGAAGCAGAAAATATAAAGACAAATTTGCATGACACGATTGTTTGCAAAAAGACTAATTCTATACTGCTTATCCCAATCACAAATAGATAACTCCCAAGTGTCCAGCTTGGTAAAAGAGAGTTGGTAAAAATTTTGTTGGTAAAAATGTGTTGGCAATCTAACCTAGGAAAGGTGATCTTTTACTTTGCACCAAGGATTTTACAATGTACTTTGACTCTCTGTTAGTAGTTATACAGGGCCTTCCATATGGAAGAATATACAGCTAATAAAAACATCAAAAATAAAATTCCATATGCTTCCTTAAAATTGATCTAAATAAAAACTCAAAATGCACTCATTTCAATTTCTGCGAAGTTTAACTGCCCTGAACTAATGTTTGTTTCAGAAAAAGTTTCTGAAAAAAATGGAAATTCCAGGTTCTGATTATTACTTTTAAGAAAGGCTGCAAGGTGTAAGAAATCAGATATTTCAATCAAGTCCACAAAGAAGTTTCCACAGTCTCTGCACACATCTTCAGTATTGGACTAAAGTACAGGGCAAACACTATCACTGCATCATGTGCTCTAGGAAGAATAGATCTCAGCCAAATCATAGGAAAAATCATGGTTTCTCTCAAATGGACACTTCATATTTTTACTCCTATTTCATTAAGAATTCTCCTCTTTCAATATCTAAACAATGAGACCTGTATTTAATAAGCAGAAAACATCGTATTGTGTATACATTCTCTGTGAAGATGTAGTTCTGTTTGAAAAGTTTTCTGGCCTTCAGAATTAGAAATGTTAAGCATCAATGAGAAAAAGGAATTACATATCCCTTACTTCCTTCTTTATACTTCTTGCATGTTATCACCAGATATGTGTTAGATCGATGTGGCCCAAACGCAGAGCCCCAAATCTGACACTTCCCAAACTGCTTGGGAGCGCAGGAATAAGACAGTACTACTCCCCAAGTGAGGCCCTAAGCTCTGGGATCTGATTCCCTCTTTGGTCTATTAGTCTCTGGATTTAGAAACATTCCAGGCATGCCACATAGTTCCTCTTGTCATGATGTTCAAAGAGGATGGAGGCCTGAGAGATGGAAGGGCTGGAAACAGTGAGGAACAAGGTTGGCGGGGTTTCGTAACACTTGTCCCCAGAGTTCCTTTGTTTTTTTGTGGGAGAATATGTAAATAGTAGCATCAAGAGTGGGAAATTCTGATGAACTGAAGTGTGTGCTGAAACCTCAAAAGCTTTCACAAGCCGAGATGCTGACAGATGCTTAGAGCTGTGGGTCACTGTACGCCTTTTACTTGTTCCACAATGAAAATAGTATGAAGAAACCACAGAGCATAATTGAACCAAATAAACCAAATAAACACACTTGCTAAATAATACGCAAATATGCAAGATATAGCTGGAGGCATGCTGCTGCTCTGGCTGGTTTCTGGCAGCTTCTCTAAACTATTAGCACTATAAGCACTAAGCTGTGTAACTAAAAGTTGCAGGGGTGATTTAGAGAGACATTAGTATATCCTTATAAACTACAAAATCAAATTGGTGCTGCAGAAGTCAAACCAATAAATAAAAATTAATGTGCACTGTGAAAAGAAAGGAGTCCACTATGTTGTCCTTTTTTTTTCTAATGAGAAAAAGTTACATGCAATGTTTGCGGGAATTGTGGTCAATTAGACTAACATTCTCAAATATCACAAATAATAAGTGAGAAAGATTCAGACAATAATGCTAAAATAATGCTTAAGTGGTCTGGAAGCTGGAGTGGTCTGGGCTGTATCTAGTTTCAGCAGCCTGTGAGGTAATTTATTGCATTGTATTTGTATTCTAAATGTTAACCGAACAAGTAATAAACAATTATATACAGTTTTCCCCTCCAAACCAAAATCAAAACAATAAAAATGTTTAACATAAGTGCAGTAGTACCAACTACAAAGACAGACATATTTACATATGTAAATGCTCATTTATATAATGCTCCTTACATTTTGGCTCCTCTACATAATGCAAAAATACCAGGGCATTAAAGAAGATATAAATGTAGATAGGACTAGGTCCCTCCTAAGTAAGCTTTAGTCTAATTGAGAATTGTGCTTATACAATTAAATTCCTCTTATTTTACTATTTTCTGCACAGACATTAAATGAATTCCCTCAGGTGTTTACATAGGATAATTCCAAGTGCCTTTAAAGTAGCAGTGGTAGACATTACTATCAACTGTTCTTTCATACTGCATGATCATACAATACACATCCCCAAATACAGTATGATAGAACACTGTTCTGTTTATATATATGTTTTTATATGTATGTGTGTATATTATATATGAACATATACACATATAGTTATATATTTGCATGGCTCATTACAGACAACAGTACAGTTCAGTTTTGATTGACTTATACATCTTGGTATCTGAAGTTTTGGGATTATGCAATTCAATACCCTATTGGGGTGTAAAAGAGAAAAACAACGGAAGAAACATCTCTGAAAATAAGTTTGACATTTCCTACCTTGAACATTACTAAAATTAAAGTTTTAATAACACCAGCACATACCATTTTATAGCATTCTCACTATAGACTTCCCCAGCTAGAGAAGAAGTGGGGCCATGGGAGAACTGACTAAGATGCAGTCAAAGAAGTTTCTGTATTGAACACCAGTTACATGAGAACTTCAACCAAGATCAAAGTGCAACCTGCCTACAAGAAAGCGTGTCGGTGAATGAAGTGATGCACTCTAATGCAGAAGGTAAATGTCAAAACCTCATGTGCTTTTCCATACTTACTGACCACAGTACTGAAATGGCCAGCTTTTCACAAAACAAAAGGCAGGTAATAAAAAATTAGTTTCAAGTGAACACTAAACTTATACCATTTCATGAAATCACCTTGTTACACCTGCATTTACCATGTTGCATTGAATATATTTTTTGCTTTCAATAGATTTTTTTCAATGGACTTTTGCACAGCCTATGGTTGATTGAAAGTCAGAGTCTTTTAAAAAAGTTGTTTCCAGTGAACATACGGGAATCAGGACTGAAGATTTCTGAAAATAAATCAGAATTGATTGTGTGTGGCTTATCAGCACCTCTTAAGAAGGATTGCTGATTTCTCTCCAAAGGGCCAATATCAAGTAAGGCCCCAAGTTCTGCCACATGGCAGCAAAGTGGTGATATTTAAACTACACAGTTTTTTCTACCTGTGATATATGGGACTATTAATACAGACATTTCCTATGAAGGAATCAACAAACCCACCATTGTGGCATCCCAATCCTCAGTTCCAAGCTGTTTTATACTTCTCTGGCACCACCAGAATGTTAAAGAAAGAAAATATTATCTGAGAATATCTCCTCACTGGTCAGCCACTGCCAGCATTAAGGGATTTGATCTGAATCCCTGATACAGGGGATTGGGACACAACTATTTTCTACTTTTTGAGGAAAGTGCAGTGCAAGGAAGAAGTCCCCCTACAGGTTTTTACCTGTCTTGATCATGCGCATCTGCTTTAATTTATTGTCTCCCTGAGGCACAGGCATTTTGTAAAGCACTTGCCCAACATGAAATTCAGCAATCATCTCTAAGCAATTCACACAGCCCTCTCTCTCCTCTGCCTTCAACTTTCTTTATTCTCCTGCAGGTTCTCTAGTGATGTAAAATGAAAATGCAGCTTCCAAAAAAGCCCAACAATCAATACCTGCCTCTCCAAGCTGATGGAAACAATGATTTTGTGAGTATGTATTTTGCATTATGCTCCTCAATGTCATTTTTGTGAGTTTGACTCTCGTTCCAGTCAAGTCAATAGGAAATTCAATACCAACATGGCAAGGCAGAATTGGACTAGAAGTCATGAATATCCTTCATCTGACCAAGGAGTCTGAGGGCTGATCTTTCCATTGCTTGGAGCAGTTTGTGGGAACCACCAGAATTCACAAATCTTTCTCTTCTCTGTTCCAAAACAGAGAGAGCAAATTTTCCTATAGAAATGTGAGCAATTAAATAAACACAACAAGCTCAGAGAAGTTAAACTTCAGGACTGAGTATAAATATACTTGATTGATTCAAAATATTTTAAGAACGAAAACTAGGGGCCATGCCTCTCCCTGCCTTGAAAAGGACTGTGACTTATGTGAAAAATGCTTTGAAATCAGAGCAGGAGAAGTTGTGCCTTCTGGTTTTTTGAACATTTCCTTGGTATTTTTGATGAAGTGAAAGCTCTCCTTGGAGAAAACACATTATCTCCTATAATGCATGCCTGATGGCAGCAGGGAAGAAAAGGCTTCCCTTTCAGAAGCAAATTGGAGGAAAAAAACCCCATAAAATTTAAGGACAGAAATGAAGCAAAACTTTGAATGCAGAAATAGTCCGAGTCATGCAGGTGTTTCTTTGTTAATCACAGTTTACTGGCAATTCTCAGAATCAAGGACATTGTGTCATATTAGGCTGAGGGAGTCTTGAAATGTGAGAGCAGGTAATTCAGTACCCACATGACATAAAAGGCTGGGCTGAATCATAGTCTTCAAACACGTTATGAAACACTTCCATACAAAAAAGGATGTCATAGCCCTTGGCATTCTCTAGCAAACATTATATAATGTGTACAATAACAGAACAATCAACCTGAGAGGTGTGACAGAGAGCATGAATACCTACCTCATCATCCAAGCTAGATGAAAGATATCATGGTTGGGAAATAAAGTGAAACAAACTCACAAAAAAGTCCTGTCTCTTAATCTGGAGGATCATTACACAATGTAACATATTATTGGCTAAGACTGTTTCAAAAGCAATGTGATAAAATTATGGGTTTTTTAAAATTTGAAATAAAAACTATGTATAGGAGACAAAAGTCTTCTCTAGGTGCCACCATCAACAGGCACTGTTGCCACAAGGAGCACTGGTTTCAATTTAACAGAATATTCACTAAATAGGTGAAATCTCTTGTGGCCACCTACTCTACATGCTGTTTGATTCTGGCTGTGAGATTTCTTTGAACCAGCTTTTTGTGGAATCATTCTTTCCCCATAAAAATGTCCTTTTGAGATATGTACACCTGTCCTATCCTTTAACAAATAAGTGTTCACATATACTAGGCCATAAACACGGCTCTTCATCAGATGTAAATAATAAATATTTACTAAATATCTCAACCCATCTTGGATGAATTCTTTCATTAGAAGAAAATATAATCAAACCTCTCAGTTATCCTTAACTCTGCTGGCTATGAGCTTATCTGCTTCCTTGTCTAACAACCTTTCTTATTTAATTCATACCTTCTGCCATAGAATAGGAATTAATGCTTAGTTTTCCCTTTCTTGATATATATATTATTTCCAAACAGTGATTTTAGTTTTCTCTCTGTATGGGGTTTTTTTTTTTTATGTTGCATAATCTAATTTTTGATTTTGGAATATCGAGTAAAACTTCTTTAAAATTTTCTGAAATCATTCATACTTTCTGAGTTCCTTTTAATAAGTTATCTATCTTTTAATTAGTTGCAACATTTTTAATGAGAGAAGAAGCTATGAAACACAATTTAGGAAAGATACATATTACACAACACATTTTTTTAAACAAAAGAAATTCTGTAAGCAAAAGAAATTGCTTAAAAATAAGGCTCATTATAGGTAAAGAAATGGTAGGTGGTAACATTTAGTAATGAAAATAAAGTTAAATTTTTCCTGGCTGAATCGATTAACCTTGATAATCTGGGGTTTTAAATTTTCTTTATTAATAAGTCTGGCATAAAAAGTAAATTCTTGATGACAAAATTAGGTATCTGGAATGTTGTGTTCAGTTCTACATTCCCTTGTCCAAGTGAGATAAGGAGATCCAAGCAAGCCCAGTGAATGTATAAAAAGATCATTAAGAGCTTGGAGTATTTATCATGTGAAGCAGGGATGCAGGAGCCAGCACAGAGAGGAGAATGCTGAGAGGGATCTGACCAGCCTGTGCAGATACCTGACCTGTACAGGCTGGTAAGAGAAGGGGTGAAGAGAAGATGTAGGTAGACTCTTCCCATTGGTGCCCAAAGGAAGGGCCAGCAGCAATGAACATGAATCAGGAAATTCCATTCTAATGTAAGAAAACACTTTCTTCCTGTGAGGGCAAACAAACACTGGAACAGATTACCCAGATTACTGGAACAGATTACCTCCACTGTGGTAATCTTCCCCCTTGGAGATGCTCAAAACCCTGCTGGATATGGTCTTGAGCATCTTGCTTTAGGTAACTCTTGCTCAAGTTGGACTAGAAGATCTTGAGGTCCCTTACAACCTCAACCATTCTGTGATTCTGTGAACCTAGAGGATGATGTTGGCATAAAAACCAACCAACCAACCAACCAACCAACCAACCAACCCTTATGAATTAGTCATAAACACATTAAATCAGAAATCTAAATGTTAAAAACCTTCAAAATAAAGAAATTCTGTAGAAACAGAATTTTCCTCCTAGTTTAGAGGCTGAATTTGATGATTTATCAAAAGTATTAGAAGACAGTTTCACACAACTGCTTGTATTAACATTAATCCACTCAGAAGATAATTTCCAGTTTTAATTTTCAAAACTAGGACTTTTATAGCATGAAGAATGTACAGGTATTTCATACATCTTTATCTAGCTACGGTCAGTTTGTTTGCCTCTCCTAAAGGCCTACCAGCATTAGTGCACATGTAATTGTGCCCTTACCCGGTTCTGTTAAATTATACAGTTAATCCTAAAAAGACCCTAAACAGGTTATCTCAAGCAGGCTTCTAAACCAGGTAATTTCAACAGAACTGTCAGAGAGCAATTACAAACATAACTCCAGACGGGTGGTGATCCCTCACATAAAAGCTTTGGGGAATAATGCTGGGGACCATGTTATTAACTTGTATCAGCTATAGGCAGAACAGTTCACCTTACCATGGCCAAAACTACAGGTGCAGATCGTAATTTCTTTCTCTAGACATCAAAGGAAGGCAACTGAGATTAAACAGACATGCAGTTGGAACACCAAGCTTTATTAGGGCTCCAAGTGCATCTCTTCTCCAGGAATCGCGGTCTCACCTCAAGTACTGTTCAAAGTTTTGCACACCTCAGTATCTGAAAAACATCAAACCATTAGAGGATGTCCAGAGGAAAGTGGCCATGATGGTGAAAAATCCTGAGGATAAAACTTAGCAGAAGCAGCTACGTTCACCTGGCTTCTGTGGCCTGGAGAAGACAAAGATGAGGAGCGACCTCCTGGCAGACCACAGCTTGCTCCAGGAGAGCAGTGGAGGGGGTAGTCCTGATCTCCTCTCTCTGGTCCAAGCAATAGGACACAAGGAACTGGAACCAAGCTGCATTAAGGAAAAGTTCCGATTGGACATTAGGAAATGGTTCTCCACTGAGAGGGTGGCCAGTCACTCCAACAAACTCCCTAGGGAAATGATCATGACAAAAAGCCTCCCAGAGTTCAAGGAGCACATGGATGACGCTTTTGGTCCTCATTGGGTTTTGTTTTAAGCAGTCCTGAGAGGAGCAGAGAGTTGGGCTTGAAGATCCTGCAAGCTTCCTTCCAACTGGAGACATTCTGTGTTTCTGTGAATCTATGATTTAGCTCTGGAGTCAGAGGTGTGCCTAGAAAGAGTGGAGTGAGAATAATCTGTGGGGTTCTGTCCACTTTTGCTATAGAGCTGCTTCTAAACTCAGGCTCTTGCTCTCAGTCTCTGCTTGTGCTTGGTCCACCTTCCAGCCTCTTGGCTCTGATCCTGACCTGATCACTTGATATTCCGTCTTGATCTTGGACTGTCTCATCCCTACAGGCTTGCCTGACAGTCTGGTCTGTGAGCTGAGCCTTGGTGCCATCACTGCTCTGCTCTCCATGCTCAGGTACCTGGGACTGCACCCTTGCCAGTGCCCTGCCTGCCCTCACCCCTGGCTTGCCTGCTCTCAAAGTGGCCTGCCCTTGCTGCTTCCTGCTGCGTTCAAAGGCAGGGATCCTTTGGAGGGTACAGAATAAATCCCCATGCTGGTCCTGTGGGCAGAGCACTTAAAAAGCACGAGTACAGAAAGGAATATTTCTATCTTTAGGAGCATACCTGACCTCTTACATAGAATTTCTGCTACCAAGAGAGTCAGATGAGCATTTGAATCTACTGCTCTTCTACTGCCTTAGAATGGAGAAACAAATGAAGGAAAAGCTGATTTTGTTGCAGCATGAAACCTCCTGACAGCAGCTTTCAGGTGTCTGAGCTTTGCAAGCTACTCTGTTGAGCTGGCTCTAAACAAATCAGATGGATGATAATGTATTTTGTATTCAATGTAAGTTGGTTGTTTTATCTTAGTGATGTTATTCTAAAAGTATACTCCATATGTTTGAAACTTAAGAGTGGACCTGGCATTGGCAAGGACAGACAAGCTGACACCTACCCAAACTGATAAGTGTGTCATGAACAATTCCATTTCAAGGACATACATTTTTGCACTTGCAAAACTGACCCCCACTGTTATGATGAAGGTAAATTTATGTCTGTAAGATTTCTCAGCTGTGAAGGCTCTTGTAAGAATATTATTTCCTATAATCTGAAGAAGAAATAAATGACTACAAATTCCATAGTAGTGTAATTACTTTCTGATTGTCTTTTGAGCATGCAGTACAATTTAGGCATGTGATCCTGAGGCTGAGGTATTTCAGACAACAAAATCAGCATCAAGACTGGCTGATGCTTAGATATTCTAATTGTGGAGATGTTTCTTTATGTTTAATCACTCTTCTTTGCTAAGAAAGAGCTGAAAAGCTTTTAGCTTTAGGTGTTTTAATTCTAACATGAAAACTAAGTAAGGGAACATATTAGAATTTTTTTTTTGCTAACTTTATTGAGTTTTGCTAAAGACTCCTCTGCTAACAAAGAGAAGGTAAGAGGGATGTACACATAATGCTACAGATTGCTAAAGCATTCCATTTCATGGAGCTAAGAATTCATATAAAGTACAGACTCCCACTTCCACTGATAACAGCTTCTTGCCATATAAAATAGAGCAGGAAGCGGCCAACAATGCTGGCTGTTTTTCAGATCTCAGTGACTCATGGATATACTGCTTTTCTAAATTAACTTAATTCTTAAATGGGCCCTCATTATCAATACTGAAGATTTATACAGTGTCTCCCAGCAGCAGAGACATCTCAATACTTTATAAAAAGTATAAAGTTTATAAACACATGTAAAGGAAAAATTCAGATGGAAAATGCCAGCTATAAAACACAGGAAAAAGGTACCAAAAAGTCTAGTTGCCCAAAAACTAATAAGGAATTAGAATTATGGTGCCTTGCTATTACAGCAGTCCTGACTCAAAAAAGTATACCCTATGATGAGAGTTTCCAACTTCACTTTTACCCTGGATTACCTGGTGCCCTGCAAAAAGGAAATCAAAATCACTAGAGATGTGAAAAGGAATTTTGTTGAGGAAAATGCACTATTTGAACTTGAATTTAACAAAGACACTAAAAGAGCTGTGAGATGTACCCTGACTATGTAATGAACAATTCAGAGTACTGAAACAATAAACAGTACAATTATTACTATTACTGAAGTATCAGGAACTCATTCTTACGACATATGCAGATCATGATGATTCAAGAAAACAGATTGCTGCAGACACTACCCTGGGACATTTTCTCAATCCAGTTAGGGACAGTGTGACCCGCAGAAAGCAGCTGCAACACTCAGTGAAACAAGAAACTCTGAAACCAAAAACTGTGCTCATCTCTCCCATGATGAGATGTGGTAGTTAGACAGAAGCGTGGCTCCTTGTTCTCTGGTTCTCAGAACCTCATTCTCTAGTTCTCAGAATGTGCAAAGGACTTATGTACACTCCAGGTGTCTTACCTTAGAGTGCATGTCAGCCAAGTCAAAAAAGGATGATATTTAAGACTTAAATGTCAATTACTCTTCTCAGTTTTGTCTTGTTGGCTGAAGAAAACACAAAAAATTAACGCAATTGCACACTTTTGAGATGTCTTGCTGCGCTCTAGAAATACCAACTTCTATAAACAGGAATAGGGTAAGAACATAAATAGAAGTTTTAGAAATGAAACCTACTCCCTGAACTTGAGAAATTGAACTTGTATTTTAAATCCTTACCTGCACATAGCTTTAAAACAGACATAAACTGCTTGTTAAACTCAAGCTTCTACAAAATCAAGGAAAACCTGAATCCTAGAAGTTCAACTTACAGTCATGCTAACATTGCTTTATTTTATTTAAGAACTCCCAAGTATTTTAAGAAGGTGAATAAATATTAGCACCCACTATACATGGAGTTGATTCACTGGAAGATACGCTGTTTGGTTTGTGTTCCTTGCACTTCAGTCTGGCATTTCACTGAGGTGTTTAATCCTCAGTCCTTAGGGCCCTCCATGATCTGTGAGCATAAGCAGGCAGCTTCAGAGAATGACTTGCATTCAAGTAATTGAATGGAGGGCCTGGATTACTGTTCAGAGGTACCAATCTTTCTCCAGTGCTTCTCAGCTTTGTCAAAATGGAGATGAGGCTTTTGTGGAGACAGCTAAAATTTTCCAAATCAGCCCAGGCCTAATGTCACAGCTGGCATATTATCCTGTGATTCCCATTTCTTATCTGAGCTGCTACACTAAACTACGTCTGGGAAAAGGTCCGAGGATTTATAAAGCTGTATTGATAATGTTTCTTTTCTCTCATTCCTTTTAATATAATCCACAATTCTAGAAGTCAGTTAATACCTATATCAGTCATGACCACAACAGAATGCAGTAATGATCCAGAAGATGAAAAGATCCCTACCATTTGAATAGCTTGTTTTTCTACCTTGGATAATACTTTTTCCTTTTTTAACCGCAATAAGACCTACAACAGGAACAAATGAAGGCTGGAGTAGGGCACAATACATTTTAGTTCTTCAGATATATTATTCATTAAATAGTTGCAAAAAAAAAAAAAAATGCTATTACATAAATGAGTCCACCTAGAGCACAGAAGAATTTGATCATTCTTTAATCAAATACTAGACAAATGTTCTTCTATGTTCTGTTACCTTCTTAAGATACAAAAGCATGCAGCGTGTTAACCTTTGGGTCATGCACTGTCCCAGCATGTCCTGTCCTTGAATATATATAGCAGTAGAACAATTTGTAAGGGTTGTTACAAGTGAATTTTGTACAGCATCAACATTAATCATGATTTTCATCACTTTTGTCTTGGATACTCAGACCTAACTGTTGGGAGTGACAGACAAACTACGAATATTTGGGGTTGATCATGCAATTTACAGGAAAAAAAATAGACTGCAAATCCACTTCAGCATGAAACACCGAAGTTCTTAAAGATCTGTAGCAGAAAAAGAATCCTTAATCCCCAGTGCTAAAAAAGAAGTTTTGTTGAAAACCAGAATGTTTATTGGCTGGCACATACTGTGAATGTATCATACATGGTCAAAAAACTGCCAATAAATCTTTCACAGCTTAGCTATTCAACAGGCTAGAGAAAAAATAAAATCTTTTTACTGTTCAACCACATCTTTAAAACTCCTAAAACCCTCACCATTGTGCAATGGCACAAGAATTCCACCTACGTCTTCTAGAAACAGAGATATTCAGCAAGTGGACTACGCCATGCCCATGGCATTAATAAGTATACATAAGGATTGCTGGAGAATTCATTCTGTATGTAGAAAAAGAAGTATCTTCAAGGAACTAATATATCCTCAGACTGTACAAATCAGAGAAGTGTAGCTAGAGATTTCACTGAGGGAAATATTTAGCAGCTTCCTTATACAGAAAGATTCTGGACTACTGATACATGTCAACACATCTGAGTGAAATGAACACATTTACTCAAAGCTTGTCTTCACCACACACAACCAAACACTTCATAGACCCTTTAGTTACTGTTGAAGTGAGAGAGGCTTTGCTTTCATGCAAGTAACTCTCCCATTTTCCATGCCTGTATTGCATTCCCAGCATTGCCTCTTATTTTATTACTTCTGGATTTTTGGAATGCTGTTTCCATTTCCCTGCCCACTCCCTCGTTGTGATCTTTGATCAGTGGATCCTTCCCTGACAGATACAAAATTAATGACTGTCTTAAAAATACACACAGGCACATACATGACTATAAATAACAGAATGGGGTAGTTTAAAGGAATTCCAGCTCAGATGTAAAAGAAAGTGCAGATTTGCAAAGTAGCAATGCAGTGACAAAACTACGGTTAACACAAACACATGCTTAATGTGGTCTTTTAAAGAACTCTGATGGTGTGCTAAGGGTTGTGATGTTTTGTGCAAGTTGTAATTAATACTGGAATTTATGTTCTCTCTGACTACCTAAAGTACAACAGCTGATAAATTCAGAAAACCAAAATAAGTATCCTGATCTACCACAGCCTCGTGGTTGAATTATTCTGAATTTGGTAAAGTGCAAGCCACCGATGAAGCCTCCCCATCTCTGGCAGTATTCCCATAACACCTCTTCATTCCTATTAAAGATGCACTGCAGCTTTCAGGCAAGGTAGTAGTCTGGGCCTGTCTTCTCTACCTAGCCATGTGTTTTCACAGATCTTAAAAGGAGCAAAATTATTGTGTACAAGATTTCTACTACCTTGCCAATATAACCAGTGCATAGCTTCACAAGCTGTTAGGGGGAGAAGGACAGTAGGAGAAGTAATTACATAAGATCTGTTTTCCAGGAAAAGTGAATTTAAAATCCCTGCCTTTCTTTTCTTCCCTGCCACAACAAATCAGGTACTTTTCCTCTTTAAAACAATAAGGCAGAGAAAACATTGAAAGACAGACAGATGAGACATTTTCTGTTATGTGAAAGACTGGAACCTGAAATTAGTTTTGCGGTGGTTATATTAAAAAGCTTGTATATAGCTGCTGACTAAGTCAGTGCTTATTT
This sequence comes from Rhadina sibilatrix, assembly GCA_013400275.1. NCBI lineage: Eukaryota > Metazoa > Chordata > Aves > Passeriformes > Phylloscopidae > Rhadina > Rhadina sibilatrix. Next base: position 16,423 of record VWYO01015006.1, on the reverse strand, counting down.
TGGAAGATGTGTCTGTATCTGTCAGATGAATCTGACATTCACGCATCAGAAATGTAACTGTGTCCCCTCTAGCTGAATATGCAATTTTACCAGAAATAGGTTATACTTACGTAATAGCCCACCTACTTTTAACTTAGCTACACAGCGCACAAAAACTTATTATCACAATACCTTTAGATACAACATCTCAGAAACAGTGTCAAAGATCCAGTAAAGTGATATTATATTTTGCCAAGATTTACAAACTACATACCTAACATAACTCCTCTAAGAGTTTTAATGCTCATATAAACAGCTGAGTAACACAGGTACAGAGATACATATACAGAGAGTTCCCAAAGATCTTGGAGTCTTTGGGAGTCCTGGATTGGGAGCTAGCCAACATTACTCCAATTTACAAAAAGGGCATGAGGGAAGACCCAGGAAGACCTGCTGGTACAATCTCAGTACCTGGAAAAATTATGGTGAAGATCACACTGGCTGCAGTTGAAAGGCAATCATCAGGAAGAGTCAACAGAGTTTCACAAAAGGAAAGTCCTGTTTGCCTGATTTGATATCCTTCCATCACAAGGTCACCTGCCTAGAGGGTGAAGGGAAGGATATAGTTTTCTTTGATTTAGGAAGGATTAAGGATTCTTAATGGATTAAGTTTGGATTAAGCCTTCTGATACTGTCCCCCACAGCCTCCTTCTGGACATGCTGTCCAACAAGGGGTTCACAGTGTGCTGGGAGAAGACCTGGCTGAAGGGCAGAGCTGAGCAGGGTGCAGTGACTGGGCTGTGTCTGGCTGCTGACCAGCCACCAGCAGTGCTCTCAGGGTGCAATTCTCAACAAAATGCTGGAGCTTGAAGCAGCCAGGCAGTTGTATCAGGTAATAGTTGTGGGTACCTTTCAAAAGAGCTCCCCTCCCCTCCCACAATTGAACACAATTGACAGTTGTTTTTTTTTTTATAGAAACACACATATAATGCAATTTTCCACATAACACAGAATTGCATTTGACATATTGAACTAAAGCAATCTAGACCATTAGTTGGATGTCCTGTCAATAACTCTTTAGAAAAAAAATTTTTGACTGTTTTCTGCCCTTGAAATAATATAAACATTCACATAAAGAAAAGATATATGAAAGCAGATTGCCGTGGTGGCATTTGCTGGTACAGTACAGAGAACTGACGCTGAATTGCTGAATACAATTTGAGTAATTGCAAGATTCTCTCATGTATTAACCTAATATCCTAACCTGCACTTCTCCTTGCACTGGAAACACGACAAAGTTGTTATTCACATTTGCGTGCCTGTGCAAAGGGAGAAGGCTTGGTGCAACAAACAAAGGCAAAACATGATTTATTTTTTTTTAATTGATTTGTCAGTATGAGCATATTAAAGGCTCAGAATGAACAGAGATCAGCTGAGTATTTTTGCTGCGGTCAGTGCCGTGGGGAGCAGCGCAATGGCCAGCGGCTCCTGCACGGCCAGGCGGCCCCGAGAAGAGCCACGCTGCGCCCGCCCGAGCGGGCCAGCAATCCCAAAAGGATCAGGACACCACAGGAGGCATCCTGCGATCTGCCCCTGATCCTTCCTCGCACGGCCCCAGCGCGGGCGAGCGCACGGAGACGCCACCTCTGGCGCCAGCCGCATTCCAGCTCACAGAGGCTGTTCTGCAAGGTGAAATACCCATCCGGGTACCTCGGTGATTGCTTCTTCACGGCTTGCAGCCTTTTTTTCTTAATGGACTGACGAACCTCCCTGCAGCCCGCCGCGTGATTCCGGCGGTGGCTCCGGGCGGGGCTCGGGCAGAGGCAGCGCCCGCCCCGCGGTGGCTCCGGGCGGGGCTCGGGCAGAGGCAGTGCCCGCCCCGCGGTGGCTCCGGGCGGGGCTCGGGCAGAGGCAGTGCCCGCCCCGCGGTGGCTCCGGGCGGAGCTCGGGGAAAGGCAGCGCCCGCCCCGCGGTGGCTCCGGGCGGGGCTCGGGGAAAGGCAGCGCCCGCCCCGCGGTGGCTCC
>VWYO01015006.1:0-14217 GCA_013400275.1 Rhadina sibilatrix | reverse complement strand
TTTTTTTTTCCATTTAGCAGTATATTGTTGGCAGCATTTGCAGCTCTTTTGGATTAAATGCCTAGTTATTCTGTAAGCACGGAACTTTAACGGAGGATCAGTGCTTTGTGTTACGCTTTCACATACAGTGCACTGCTTTTAACTTCTAGCAAAAAAAAAAGGTCTTGCCCTTTGATAGTGAACACTGACAACTTGTATTAAAACGGTACCTGGTGTCACAGAATCCTTAGGGTCGGAAGGGACCTCTGGGGATCTTCCAGTCCAACCCCGCTGCCAAGGTAGGGTCACCTAGAGCAGGTGACACAAGAAGCTGTCCTTGTGTATCTCCAGAGGGAGACTCCACAATCTTCCTGGGCAGCCTGTTCCAGTGCTCAGCCACCCTCAATGTAAAGTTCTTCCCCACGCGAAGGTGGCACTTGCTGTGTTTTGTTCTCGTGTACGTGTGCTTTCATTTTGCTGAGTACTCAGATTTTTTTTTTTTTTTTTCCACTGTTCCACAGGGTTTTCCCAATAGGAGAAGAGAAAAGATGTTCGATATTAAGGCTTGGGCTGAGTACATCGTGGAGTGGGCTGCCAAAGACCCCTACGGCTTTCTCACCACTGTGATCTTGGCTCTCACGCCGCTGTTTGTAATCAGCGCGGCGCTGTCATGGAAGCTCGCAAAAATGATTGAGGCCCGGGAGCGAGAGCAGAAGAAGAAACAGAAGCGCCAGGAGAACATTGCGAAAGCCAAACGAACAAAGAAGGATTAAATGGGCAGAGACGGCCTTCTTTGTGCAAAGAATCCACTTTTAAAATGACATACTTGTACGTTTTGTGTCGTAGCTGTCCTTTGATACTTGATCCTGTTGTTTCTTGAAGTATGAAATTTAATACTTCCAGTGTACTTCTTTTCCTGCTGATTTGTGTTAAAATTTGCCCGAGTGACAGTTGTTAGAGTAATTAAATTTACTACGTGTATCCTAGAGCAGGTTGCTTTTCTAAATTTGCACGTTAAATTAAAAAATTAACCTCTTGAGTGGCTCTGGAGGTAGATTGTTTTTTTTTTCTCTTAGCTGAGCTATGACTTAACAAGTGTCTCAAAATTGTCAAGTTTAGGGGAAAATGAATAATGAAGTGGATTACAGAAATGCACGTTCTGGCATATCCTGAGCAGGGCTGTAGAGACAAGCTAGCTGTAGCATTAGATAGCAGACATGACTGATTTCCTTTAAGGTCACTGCCTATGGCTGTGTGTGCCATAGTGGCTGCTGCAGTGTCTTTGATGGGGGTGCTTGTCTGCAGAAGTAACCTACCGTAGATTTTCCTGTTTCCTGAACTACAAGCCATCAACAGCCTTTAACTTCAGCCCAAGTTATAGGAGACTGATGGCTTGTTTTTATTAGCTTCATTTCTTCTACGGCACTCATGTTCTATAAAATGCAGTACTGTGGTTTGGTCTTCCCTAACAATCACCTGAATGCTCCACCTGCAACTAATTTGTTTTTGCCTTCATAAACTCTTTATGCCTCAAAGAATAGCCATAAATGGGGTGAGACCAAAGACCCAGGTGGCCTGGTGTTGTGAGTCCCAGAGACCTATGGCAGATAGCTGTGCAAAGATGATGCATGCACAAGCTGGTGACAGTAGTTCTGCTTGCTAACCTGCTGGCTACCTTTGATCTAAGACTTGACTTTAGGTAGGACTTTTGTTCTCATGGCCATTGAAACTCTGCTGCCTTACAGGTTGCAAGATTCTGACACAGTCAAAAAAGTCAGGTTTGTGCTGTAAATAGATCAAAATCATCTAACATTATTTCCAATTAATCTCTTCTTAACAGAATTGATTAATTTTTCAAAGCCTAATTTTTTAATAATAGTCTGTGGTGGCCTCTATGTAGTCTAGTTCAAAAGAGCTTGTAGCAGTCATTAAGATTCTACATTTTGCATATTTCTAAACAGCAGCACAGAGTTGTGCATTCTAGCAGCTACTCTTTGATCAGGTTTAAAAATAAAACCTTAAAATAATACCGTTGTTCAAATGAAGAGACCTATAGAGCTGGCTGACACCAAGGGGGATCAGAAGTGGGGAGTCTAACTGAAATTACTTTTAAGTAAATGTGAAGTTGATCCCCTTTCAATTTTGTTGGTGAAAGCAAGCATTATTGGAATATTGGAATGTCATTTGGGCATTTTATAAATATGTGAGATTAAGTCTTCATGTTTTGTATCAAGTGTTGTCAAATATGTATGTGTTCGACCTTTGATACCTACATAGCTTGAAACATAGGGAGGAGAACTGATGAGGGATACACTCCATAAATAAATTTGATACTTTTTGAAAAAAATTTGTGTGGTCTTTATTTTTATTTGAAGTTCTCAAACATCATCTCTAAGCAAATAATCTGCACATTTAATGTATCTAAACTATGGCCAAAATTATCTAATCATCTAGGGAAGTCTACAGATACACCAGGAATAAAAACTAATTTATTTTTTTAAATATTCATGACAGTCCCTTGTCCCAGACCTAGTGTTATTTTCCAGCAGCTTTAAAGTACTTCTATTATAGCAGTTATATGTAGTTTAATTGAATTTACCCTATGCAAATTGCAAACCAAACATTCAGATATGCTGCCTGTTTTAAGTTACAAGAATGAATGTCCCTATGATGAGTACAGTGCATCATCAGTGTTGTGTCATATTGATTCCTGTTCATGAAATCACCTTTTCCATCTGCTTGCCAGCAGAAAGCACACTGGCACTGCCAAGGGATTCATTCTGAAGAGATATCTTGGCCAAGCTTTGGGAAAATAAAAGTGTATTGACTACAATTCTTAGATCAAGAAGAGCCTTGAAACTAAATTAGTCTTCAAGGGAAAAATCAATTTGGACTTAAAGAAAATTCAGATAGTCTTTTAGCTATGAATTCAAGAGTAACTGATGAACAGCAACTGTCAAAACCAAACTTAGTAGCACACCCTGTTTTTCATTAAACCCAAGCACTTCACAATACTTTGTCATGATTAAGCCTATTCGAATAGTTCTGCAAAAGTAATTGAAACTGCTTTAATACTATTTATTGCACTCTTGAATATAACAGACGTGTATGTCGTCTCTTAAAATATTTATCCATTAGCAGTATCTGTCCATTAAATTGTTTATTTATTTTGACTACTATCACTGCCTGGTGGCATCCAGGCACCTGGCTGGAAGGTATTTGCAGTGCTTGTGGGGTCTTGTGAGGGCTCCTTCTTTCCATAGTAAGGGGCAGATGCGTGGCCTTTAACCTGAGTATGACTTGGTTCAGCAACAAGTCCTTCCTCATACTCCTTGGCCTGAAGCAGCTTATCCTTTTCAGATACATCCTTGACTTTCTGTTTCATTTCTTCTCTATAATTTTCATTCCTAAGAATCTCCTAAGAACACAGTAGAAAGATAATTAGGTTAGTCAGAAGCAAATGCAATACACAGTGTTGCAACAAAACATTTTAAACACTCACTTCTTAATTTTATAACCCACATTTTCAGGTATCTAAGTAAAATAAAATGAGGCGAAATTAGTTGGTTTTCTACAACTGCAAATTCAACCCTATTTTAGAGGGTTCTTAACGTTTGAATCATCTTGTTGAAGAAAAACTGCATTGTGGTGTCCACTTCACTATTCTATTGAAGCAAAAAGAAGAAATTAAGAAATTAAATACAGTCATAAACAAATGTGAATGTACATTAAAAATAAAGCTACTTTTTGCATTGTTTCCTATGTTGATGTTGATACTTAGAGCTATTTATCATTTGCATCTCTTCCTGTAATTGTCTATGCCTCAAGAGTTAGGTACCTGTGCCTCAGGGCAGTTTTAGGAGAAACAGATGTGCAACCTCTGGGGTCTTTCTAGTGCAAGACTACAAAATAAATAACTAAAATCACAAAGATGACTCAGGTTGGAAGATAGCAAAGTGGGTCATTTGGTCCAACTTCATTCAACCTCCATGCTCCAGCAGGAGCACATCCCGGAGCACACAGCACAGGATTGTGTCCAGATGGTGCTTGATTATTTCTGGTGAGAGAGATTCCTCAACCTCTGCTCAGTCTGTTACAGTGCTCGGTCAACCCCACAGTGAAGAAGTTCTTCCTCACATTCGGGTGGAACTTTCTGTGCATCACTTTTCTGCCCATTGCCTCTTGTCCAATTGCTTGTTACCACCAAGCAGAGCCTGGCTGCATCCCCTTGACATCCTCCCATTAGATAGTGATAGACATGGATCAAGTCCCCTCTCAGTCATCTCTCCTCAGCTTTTCCTTGTAGGAGGGATGCTCCAGTCCCCTAATCAAATTCACTGCCCTCTCCTACATCTGCTCCAGAAGCTCCATGTCCCTCTTGGCCTGAGGAGCCCAGAACTGGACCAAGCACTCCAGGTGAGGCCTCACCAGGACTGAGTACAGGGGCAGGATCCCCTCCCTCCACCTGCTGGCAATGCTCTCCCTGATGTCCCCCAGGATCCCTTTGGCCTTCTTGGCCACCAGGACACACTGCTGGCTCATGGACAGCTTGTTGTCCACCAGGACCCCCAGCTCCTTCTCCTCAGAGCTGCTCCCCAGCAGGTCAGTCCCAGGCTGTGCTGGTGCCTGGGGTTGTTCCTCCCCAGGAGCAGGAGCCTGCATTTGCCTTTGCTGAATTTCAGATGGTTCCTCTCTGCCCAATTCTCCAACCTTGAGGCCCTTCTGAAGGGCTGAACAGCCCTCTGGGTATCAGCCATTGCTCCCAAACTTGCTGAGGAGGCATCTGTCCCTTCACCTGGTGATTAAGTTAAACAATACTGGGCCCGGTACTGAGCCCCGGGGAACACCACCAGTGACAGGCCTGCAATAGACCCTGTGCCAGGGACTACAACCTCTGGGTTCTGCCATTCAGCCAGTTCTCAATCCACCTCACTCTCCACTCATCCAGGCCCACACCTCTTGAGTTTTCCTACAAGGTTGCTATGGGTGACAAGGTCAAAAGCTTTGCTCAAGAGGAGGTTCCACTGCTCTCCCCTCCTCCATCCAGGTAGTTGTGTCATCATAAAAGTCAATCAGGTTGGTCAAACATGATTTATCTGCAGTGAGTCCATGCTGACTATTCCTGATCACCTTCCAGTCATCCATGTGGATAGAGATGGCCTCCAGAATTAGGAAAAGGCTGAATTCTTTTCTCCAGACTGCAAGTATACGGAGGAGTTAAGGAGAAATTATACCAGTACACTTCTCTGTGAGCAAGGACATTATTTTAGGAATTTAGGTGTTAAAACACATGCAATACTGCCAAGAGTTGAAACAGCAACTATGAACACCTAAGAATGCTTTAAAAGACAGTAATTAAAGAAAACCTTATGTAGGGGGGTGACCATGGCTGGATGCCAGATGCTTACCAAAGCTTGTCACTCCCCTCTACAGAGGAGAGAAATAATTAAGAGTTCACAAGTTAAGGACTATGAGAGATCACGCACTAAATACCATCACGAGCAAAACAGACTCAGTCCTATCACAGGATGATGAGAAGTAAAATAAGATTTTAAAATTACCTTTCCTCTACCCTGCCCTCCTTCCCAGCTCTGTCTCCTCCCCCTAGCAAGTGCAGGGAGACAGGGAATGGGAGTTATGGTCAGTTCATCATACATTCCTGCCATTGCTCAAGGAGAGGAGTCCTTTCCCTTTACCATCATGGGATCCCACCCATGGGAGACAGTTCTCCATGAGCTTCTCCAACAGGAGTCCATCTCACGAGCAACAATCCTCCCCAGACTGTTGCAATGTAGGTCCCTTCATGGGGTGCAGTACTTCAGGCACAACCTGCTCCAGCGTGGATCTCCCACAGAGAGATCCCAAGTTCTACCTGGAAACCTGCTCTAGCATGGGCTCCTCTCTCCATGGGTGGGCAGGTCCCTGCCAGGACCCTGTTTCAACATGGGTCTCTCACAGGGTCACAGCCCACTCTCAGGCATTTGACTGCTCCAGTGGGTCTCCTCCAGGGGCTGCAGGTGGATCTCTGCATCCCCAGGGGCCTCCATGGGCTGCAGGGGCACAGCTGCCTCACCATGGTCTGCACCAGGGGCTGCAGGGGAACCTCAGCTCTGCTGCCTGGAGCACCTCCTGTCCCTTCTTCTCCCCTGACCTGGGTGTCTGCAGGGTTTGCCTCAAGTATTGTCACCCGCCTCTTCTCTGAGCACAATTACAACTCTGCAAAACTTTAAAAAGTCTCATTAAATATGTCATCAGAGAGGCATTACCACCATTTCTGATGGGCCTAGCTGTGACCAGAGGCACATCCATCCTGGAACTGGCTGGGACTGTCTCTGCCAGACACGGAGGAAATTTCTGGCAGGTCCTCATAGAAGCCACCCCTGTAGCTGGCTCACTACCAAAACCTGGCCATACAAACCCAATACACCTTATCTTAGAGGTACCATGGAAAGTAACCCCTTTTCTTGGTTCTTAGTTGCCTCTGTACTTAAATTCACAGATATATAGAGCAGAGGCAGAACCCTTAGCATACAAATGGAAATTGAATGGAAATACACAAGTAATACACAAATGACTTTGCAAACTGAAAAGGGGTGAAAATTCTCACATGCTCAAATAGGAATACTGCCAAGCATAATAAGATCAAATTTTCAACAGTCAGTATAGCAAAACCTCTTTGTGGCATCTCTCAATTCTACGCTTGTTTACCACACACCTATGTAAATCCACCACAACCTTATTGATTTCAAGGCGATTACTCCTATGGTGCTTGTATTAAACCACTACTAAGAAACAAGTAAAACAAACACCTTTGTGATAACTGAAGACTGCATCATTGTCTCTGCTAAAACAATGGAAAGTGATTTATTAAAATACAAACATAACCTACTTATTGTGAACATCTGAGCTATTATGAATTTAAATCTCTTCAAGTGATTACTTTAACATAAAGTTATCTTAGTCAGGTAAGAGCAGCTGTAACTAAATGCCAAATACTCCAAGTCCATTTTAATGTTGATATATAATTGTTCTCTGGCTTTCAGACTCAAATAAAGCTCTTTTAATCAGCTTTCATTGGACAAAGTATAATTGTGATATAGTAAAATGAAAAAGTGGATCTTAAACCCAAAATAACATGAGAAATTATTCTTATTAGCAAATGCAAAAAGAACCACCCCAAACTGAACTGACTTACTCAGAATTTTCTATACAATCTACCAGGACAAAAATTTTTCAACTACAAAATGTACACATTCATTTTTGGCATTAAATTCATGCCACCACACGTACACTGAAATCACTGGGTTCCTGCGCTCAAATTAAAGAAAAACATGAATTGGAAATACGGGGTCAATTGGCATGTTAGAAAAACTGGGTCAAATACATTCTCACTTTGAGACTTCACTGCTAACCAATTCTTTACTGTCTGATTTGCTACAGAAAGTAACTGAGGGCTCAACGTTAGTTTGTGGGGGTTTTTTTCTTTGTTTGTTTAAGTTACATTGTCACATTCAGAACACTTACATTCTCTCTTCCTCCAAGATGAATCACACTATTTTATAAGATGGCTATCTTTACTATAAACTGCCCTCCAATAAGTTTTCTGCTAAAATACAAGTACATGAACATGTAATGTCCCTCCATTAAGGGAAATACAAAACCTTTCTATCCAACCCAGAGAACATATTACCTATCAGATAGCTGCAGTTTTTCATGGATTAGCTTGTTCTCCCAACACTCTCTATGTACAAATAACTTACAGAAGCTCTTTGAACCAGCAATTCCCAGGAAGTACATGGCATCTCAAGAGTATCAGAAATGTTCTTCGACATTTTTATTAAAAGAAAACTCTAGGAATTGGGGCTATGCTGCAAAATAAAAAACAAAAAATGCCTTAGGATATCCAGCCACGTGTTAAAGCAGCTGAAATCCCTACATGCAGATGTTCACTTTGAAATGTATCAGCTCCCAGCACATGGAATAGGATACACAAAAGGATATGCCAAGAGCTAAGTCCAACTACATGTTCTACGGTTTATTTTTAGGTGGAAAGTAAAACAAGACATTTTATCACTGCAGGTTGTCTAGCTTTGGTGATTATTTTAAGTTGTATGAGATTTTTAACACTTCTAATGTTTGGAGCTGCATGTCTTCCCTCCTTAGGAAGGCAGAGTTTAAGAAAGTGATGTCTAAGGTTTTCTTGAAGAACATTATTATTAAGGAAATACCAAAGTAGCCCTGTGTGGAGTTTGAGGCAGCTGTTTTTCATCCACAAAACTGCTGACTTCTGCATAATCTGACATTTTAGTATTGGTAACAGCTGCATGATCAAAGAATGAAAGATGGCCTGCTCCTAGGAGCTACACAGCTCAAGACATGTTGCTGTCTTCCAAGGGTGTTTCTGCAAAAGGCATCAGGCTGTATTTCCTGCCACCAGCATGAAATTTTCACTTTTGTTGCGAACTATGTATTTTTCAAAGCTCTCAGTAATTTAAGCAGCTGAACTGTATCACAAAGTATCCTCTGTGGCGTATTCACCTCCACACTTCCACAAAAGGAGAAAAATCTAGAAAAGTACCTGGCTGTACTGGAAGACCTGCTTTGTAGGGTCAATATTTGGAATGCAGTGTTCTTTTGCTCTTAAAGATTCCCATATTGTCACTTCTTTCCCCTTCTTGAATAAACTAATAGCCCTACAGAATGAGTAAAATGAGTTCCTCTTGGAAGGAAGGTGCCATGAATACAAAAGAGGGTTCTCTAGACACACTCATTCCTTCAAGTGGAGTCTGGCTCAGTAGTGACCAGTCTCTGCTGAACACTTCTTGCTATTCTCCACAGGCAATGGCAGTACTGAACCCTTTCTATCCTGCAGCACCTACTGAACCTCACATCCTGAAGAACCAGTCCTCCCCTCACTGTACCCCAGCTTGGCCCCCAAGCCAGCCGGAGTCACACCAGCACCTGTCTCCCACAAAATATTTTCAAACTCCTGAACACAAAGTTGTGAATGGAGCTCTAAGGATGCAGGTACATGCAGATATGCAGTACCCACGGACAGCGTCTAAGGGGCAGGGTTTGAAGGTTATTTTAACAGATTGGCACTTTCCAGAAGGTTTTCTAAAGACACCAGACCTAATCCTTTAATTACAAGGGTTTTATTTATTATTGATTTGGAAAAAAAAAGCCACATTTCTTTTCAGATGGGTTTGTATTTTGATTACATTAGAAGTAAATAGCTTCTTTATGTTATCTTAGAAACTATTTCACTTCCCAAGTTATCATAAGTTGAAATACTCTTGATTTCTCTTTATTTGAATCTTGTTAGCTAGTTATTATTTGATGCCAGAACTGAGAAACAGCTGGAGAGATTAATGATTTTTGAACTGTAGACAGTGCAATTCATAGAATACTTACATTTTATGTCTATTGTGAATATTTTATGCTTAATCATGAATGAATTTGAACTTAGAACTCTGCCTGTTAAAAGTTCATAACTGCAGGTTGACAAAAATTTTAAAAATAACAGATGGAATGAAAAAAATGTTTTGGCAGAGTATTAAAAATTATGTAAGACAATTTAACATGTCAGAATTTTTCTTCATTATCAAATTAACTGAAACTCAGGCAAAGTGCTAGAAGTTAAGCTGAATCACCATTTTTTAGAATATTACCAAACAATTAAACTAAACTCCATTTTCCAGTTTGACAAGTTAAATAGGCAAGATGAAATAATTGGCTATTACATCATATTTCAAGAGTAGGAGGCAGAGAGAGAACCTCATCTTTGGGAAGCACTTGAATGTTCTAATCCAGGGCAGGTCTTGCTAACTCAGCAACTGAATATGAACCCAGCAGTGCTAGCTTGGGAATGAGAATTAATGTGGTAAATGAAAAGCTGTCACTCCATGGCAAAAACAGAGGTGCAGTTTGAAACAGAAAGGCCTGTCTGGATTAGCCAAAATAGTTATTTAAATCAAACACTGACTGCTAATTTTGTAAAGAACGTACACTAAATATACTTGGTCCATCAACAAACGTTTATCAAATCAATTTGCTTTACCCAGGTTCAGTTTTTAAACAAATCTCTGATCAGTTATAATATTTAGTTTTACATGCAGTGCTAATACCACATTTCCTACCAAGCTAAATCTTAGCAAGTTAAATATTAATCATAACTCATAGTAATTTTTGTTTAAATTAAATCTGCAATCAAGCAGTTACTATTACTGAAGTACTATAGTGGTAGTTATGAACTACAGAATCTCTGGCATGAGCTGACATAGTTTCTAGGGCACCACAGTGTAACACATGTGTTTGGCAAGAAAATGTAGCAAGAGACAAAAGGAAGAGACACCGGACTGTAAAGCATATTACCAACACATGGAGACAGTAGGGGTTTGTGCCTGAATTTTTTTTACAGTTGTGCAGAGATATTTGTCCAAAACGACACATATATTCAAGACTACAGATGAAACTGTGTCGAAGTAGCAAAAAACACAAACTAGCCTGGCACCACTGCACTCTGCCCTGAATAAAGGGCAGCGCATAGCCCTGATCCCCACAGAGCAAACAAGGAACTGTAGCTGTGACTCAGTCGCAGTTGGGGTCCTTGCTTTCCCTAGCAAGATGTAAATATGATGTAATCTGTACCAGCCCTTTTCCTGGTACGCTTCACTTTGCCCTCCACCCCCGCCCAGCTGTGCTGTCACTGAATCAGGACACAGAGCCAGTGCTCCACACACTCCTTCCCACAAGGACAGGAGCGGAAGAGCAGCAACAGCTCTTTCCTCTGTAGCCCTGGGATCTGCAGCACGGGCAATCTGGAAGCAATGGGGCAAACTGGCCCCGATACTCCTCTTGTGCAGATTGACAAGCAGTTATATTTCAAACTTGAAGAGAAAGTTAAAATGAACAAGAGGGAAAAAAAAAATCTAAAAAATGATGGCTTCTGCAAAAGCTCAGTTTGTTTTGGTTGTTTTTATCGACTTCTATGACTACTCCCTTTTATTTAAGGTCTTTGTAGCTCAGCTTTTTTTATTGTCAAATTTTACTGCCCTTTTGCATTGAATAATGATCCTCTCTGGAATCATGCATAATTTACTATGCAAAATGCAACCTAAGTTATTGAATGTGGCTGAAATCCTGGTTGTGATTCTGGACAACAATCGTGGGAAATATTTTCCTCAAAGACATATTTATCCGTGCACTTTTAAAATATTTTTTCTTTGAATGGTTAATCATACTGTGCAGCTTTTGGTGGCTTCAGGAGTAAATTACTCATGTACTAAGCCCTAGTCTCTATGTAAGAATGTACAGTCTCCATGTCAGTGTTCTCATTTTACAACAACAGCTGAAGCATCTGGAAGCAGACAGAGGTAAAACTATAACATGCAATCCCAACAGTGTCAAAAAAGCATTTTGCTAAACTGCATTCCATTCACCTTAAAGGAATGCAAATTCTGTCTAAATAATCTATATGAATGAACCTATTTTTGATCATACCATCTCTCAAATAAATACTACTTATGATCAAACAAATGGGAAAAGTGGATTGTGGGAACTAAATAGAATTAAATTTCAATGTAATTATTCAGGGGTTGAAAGGAAGAAACCTTATGCTTATTACAATGCAGTGAAGCATGTTTTTTCTCACTTGACAAGGAGTTTGCCAAAATAGACAATTATGGATACCCTAGAAATAGTTTAAAAGAACAGAGGCATCATCACAGAAGTTTTTTTTAGCATTTCACCTTCTATCCAACTGTGCAATTCAGAACTCACTGAATTTTATTAGTGTGTAACAAGTACATACTGCATGAGAAAAACAATCATTTACTGTGGTTTTCAATTTCAAACTATTTTCAGGATCTTGACACTAATTAAAGGAACATGCAATTCTACTTTACTTCCCATGAAACATATTAATATAAGATACACATGCATACAGAACAACAGAGAGGTTTCAGTTCAAAATGAGATTTGCGGCCGTGCAGTCCTATGTGTGCTACAGAGGAAGCAGCACGTGTATAAACAGGGAAGTGCTACCTAGTACAAAGATCTGTGTACACAGAGATGTGCTACCATGGGTTCACATCTACCACTTTTGGGATACCATGTTGGTGGGTTCAGACATAAACCATTTCTCTCCATACCAGTTTCTCTCAGCATTGCCATAATTACAAGTATCCTCATTAGTTTTTTGACACCCCAAGAAAGTCTGTAACTTTATTTCTGTCTCCATCCTACAGACATGGCCTTAAACAATGCCAAGTTTCTCAGATATCCTTGAAACTCAGGACACTGTCAGTAGTGTGTAGCTATAAGATCTGTTATGGGAGAAAATAAGGGTTAGATTTCTAAATTCATTCAGGTATCATGTGTTACAGATGGCAGAAGTCTTTAAAAGCCTCTACAAATCTGACACCCTCTGAAATAAAAAAATCAACAGAAGTTAGGCACAGAAAGGCCTGAAGAAAGAAGGTTTCCTCTGTGTTCATGAGCATCTTTTCCAAACAAGATGTGAAAAATCCAAAATACAAAGATGCCATGTTTAAAGTCAGTAGAGAAATCTGTAGCCAGAAGGAAAACTGGGAGGTAGGAGCATATGTAAGACAGCACATTTATATTTACCTTAGAATTTTTTAGATGAGCTATACAGAAGGTGGACTATGACTCAGAGAATGGAAGGGAATAGCCTTTTAAAGAAATAATTTGCATGGCTGGAACATCTTTTCTATAAAACAACAGCTATATATCAAGACTTTTCTCAATAAATTTTGACAGCATTAAAGCTTAGCAGGTGAGCTAATACGCATGTAAAGTGATAAATTATTACATCTGCTTCCACAAAATAGCATTTGATTAAAATTATTTTAATATTAGCAGCCTTTAAATTTTTTTCATTAATTTAAAATTATAAGGTCACCAGACAATGACATATTTCCTATTTGCAAAAACTCTTGCTATATACATCCAGTTTCCTATATACGTAATAAAGAAATGCATTAGTCAACTTAGTTATTAATCTCTAGTTAAACTGGATAAAATTTAATTTAGAGCTGCACAGGAATAAAGGTAATGATTTTCTTCAGTGTCATGGGTCAACACAGCTTGGTTTATAGTTAAAGAGGAAACAGTTCCCTTTAGGGACTCTGGAGTTTCCTTTGGGGAGGACAGGGACCTATCAGAGGCCAATTTTTAGATACTGACATATTGTATAATCACTGAGGAAGCTGGATGCGCCTTTGTGAATACAAGCTGATCTGAGAAGGGGAACCTCCTTTTTACTTTCCTGCCTCGGAACAGGTCTCAGGGCCGGTGCACGGCCCCCGGGGCTGGGCCGGGCCGGGGTGAGCCCGATGATCCCGGGCAGAGGGAGGGGAGGAGGGTGTGCCTGTCCCCGCCGGGCCGGGCCCCTGTAGCTGCCAACATCTGCTGCCATGCTGCACTTCCACCGCGGCCTGGGCACAGCCCGCCCTTCTCCAGCGGCTGCCGGGCAGAGGAAGGGGGAAAAAGCCCAGCCACACGAGAGATCCTGGCTCCAGCCCCGGCACAGCCTGAGTCTGCCACCTTCGGCCACTTCCCCAGAAAGAGACACCATGCCCTCCACAGACCTGGAGAATGTCAACTCTTTCTTTGCAGAGATGAAACTTGCCAAGCACTAATCCTCTCTCTGAGTGAGAGAAGAGACAGCGTGATTAAGACGTGGAGAGAGACAGCGTAAGATGAAAGTCAGTGAAGAAAAAGTAAAAGTCCTAAGTTAGAAGGAGGATGGAGGAGTTACCTAGTTTGGGCTGGACTTGTATTGCGAGGCCATGGAGACTGGACTAGAATATCCCTTTAAACTGTGGAAAAACCATGCATTTTGGGGAGATGACGAGAGTATTTAAATTGTAGAGGTAAGCAAAGGTATTTGTGATGGACTAAGTAAATATTGAAGTAGCTGTGCTCTCCTAAGAAGCTTGAACACAGAGAGAAAGACGACATGAAGATCTGCCCCTAGAAAGAGAAAAATATCTCTGTTTCTTGAGATGAAAACGAGCCACTCATCTTTAAAATAAACCCCAATGAATTTCATGGCCCATATGCAGTTGTAGGAAAAGCTGCTAAATGGGAGGGTCTTCATGGTTTGCAGAATTCCCCAGGCGGCTGCAGATTCGTGACATGAGAGCCACCAGAGAAATGTTTCTTGTGGTAAAGTCTCCATGGGAGTTCCAAGAGAGGCTCCTCTTCCTAAGA
>VWYO01015004.1:117529-130020 GCA_013400275.1 Rhadina sibilatrix | reverse complement strand
TTTTTTAATGTTTTCAAAAATTTTTTTTTTTTTTTTTTTTTTAGTATAGGTAATCTTAGGGGAATGAAAAGGAAAAGCAGAACAGTGAACAGCTATTTATAAACAAACTAAAAGTAGGAACAGCATAGGTAGAGTGTTGTTCAGACTGATGCAGAGATTGAAAATAACAGTACATGAGAAAATAAATGAACCTTAAAAATGTGCTGCATCCCTCATCACAGAGTAATGGGCTGAAATTCTGTAATTTATGGAGTCTGAATTCTATCTTTCGCTTTCATCTAGATTCTAGGATTAGACTTTAGTCGTGCATTTATTGCATCTCTGAATGTGGAAGCATGATTTGGCAGTTTTCAAAACAAGACCAACAGCAATTAAGCTATATCTAAAATTTCTGTACATAAAAATGAAAATAGATCATATTGAGAGATTATCTATGTACATATAAATGAGATATTGGAATATGTGACTGACACAGAAGAACATTAAAGCCAGTATTAAAAGTAATGCTGCTGCCTGTCAAATGAAGTCAAAATAATGTTTACTTGCTAATATGGCAATCAAAGTAATTTTAATAGTATTACTGCTATTACTGCTGCTGAAGTCAGAAAGCCTAGAGTCCATGTATTAATATCAGGATTTTCCATAAATTTGTTTTAAAAAGTATCATCTGTCACCAAATACTCTTAATATTATGGTTTTAGTCATCAATCTCAAATGAGAGGATTTGTGATTTCTTTTTTGTTCTGCTTTTTCATGGTTTTTGTTTGTTTGTTTGTTTTTTCTTTTGGTGTTGTTTGAGGGTTGTTTGTTTGGTTTGGTTTAGTTTGGTTGTGGGGTTTTTTGTTGGTTTTTTTTTTTTAGTTTTGGTTTGGGTTTTTTTTCTGGGTTTTTTTTTTTTTTTTTGTGGGTTTTTTTGTTTTTGTTTGTTTGTTTGTTTTGGGGTTTTTTTGTGAAACAGATACTTTGAAGTTCTGAGATGCACTTCAGGAAAAAAATCCTTTTAACTTTGCCAAGTGCTTTTCTATAATGAAGTATCTTCTAACTAGCGAAGTATTTATGCAGAATTCTAAGTATTAAAGGCCCACTTAAAACAATGCAAAATTTACTATTTCCTTATATTTATGGAAATAGTGGATGAACATGTGAAGCCTACAGATTTCCAGAAATAATGATTTTATCCAAAAAGGTAAAACCCCCTGAACCTGATCTAACCATCAATTCTTGAGCTGATAGTGCATCAACCATTTTCAATGGGACATAGTTTTAAACTTTCACACACTTACTTGAGGGACTGACTCTGCATTTTTAAGTTCCTGCATTCAGGTGCATGCCTTGTCTGCATCATCATTCCAGCTTAGAGAGATGTATACAGGAGGACAGTAGCTCCTTCACACACTGTGGCTTCCAAACAAAGGTCATATGAAAGTCTGGTTATTTTTTGATCTCTATAATGATATAAGAACCCCAGGGCAAGCATTAGAACATTCTTCTGGGTCCTTCTGGATAATTGCCCATATCACAAACAGACTCTGCTTGCTGTTCTTACCCTTTTCTAAAGCATAGATATTTTCCATTTTTAAGTACATGTGTGAAGTTATTGTACGTCACTTGTTTGTTTTTTCTTTTAGTCCTTGCTGGTCATTCTGTGGATTTCATTTTCCAATTTGTTTGTTGCCTTTTTCTGCCTTTTCCTCCTGCCCAGCTAGCAGCTGCAGGAGAACTGGCAACAAGTCTCCCTGGGTCCAAGAAGGGAGGCNTACAATGAATGGCAACTTAGGGGGTGGTTTACAACAACTTGGTAATGAAACACACACTTTGGGGTAGAACAGAACCATCATTCAGGAAAAATGAATCACCACATCTGTTGGCTATTTTTAATTTGCATATGCAATTCCGAACTATTTTTGTTCATTCAACATCCTGAATCATGAACATTAAAAGCAGACATCATATTCTTATGTCAAAATTTTAAATATCTTATACAGAAATCTACTGTTTTGACTGAACTTTATTTACATTAAAAGAAAGAATTTGCACCTAACAGCTTATTTATTGTTGCTTACATCCAATTTTATCATAAGTCCTTATATTGAATTGATTTAACTGATTGTCTACCAAGACCCTAAAACTTTCTTCTTGGTTCTGTGTTGTTTAGGATAAGTCTTAGCTTTTTGTTGTTAAGGTAATAAAAGAAAGAAAGTGTATGTGTTAAGAAAGCACATGCAAGTGTGTTAGGGTGTAAACACATTTGTATATATTTTCTTAATATAGCATTTTTCATTGATATTTCTTAAACAACATAATTTGTATAGTAATCACTTGAAGTGAAAATTTCTGAAGATTACCCTGTTCCCTACCAGCTGGCTAGCATACTTAAAACAATACATGTACCTCATAAGGTATGGATACACTTTTAACAAAAGAAAAAAAAAATCCTAAATTTTAAATATTTTGATGCTGCATTTTAAAAATGCTGTTAAATCTCCATATTAATTTTTTTAAACCTAAAGAGGCAAAACAGGCTTTTTTTCTATCCTATACATTCTCTGGACATATCATACATTGCAAACTTTGGAGAAATAATTAAATAATAAATAATAAAACACTTTGGAGATGTCAGCTACGTTCTATGAAAGTAACTGTTGTCTTTGATGCCACTGAATACCTACAGAACAAATTTTATTTCTAAAAACACATCTTTGACAGTGCCCATTACAAATGCAATTTTTATTTATAAGATATAAACCTAATATGAAGACATGCACAACTTATTACTTCATTTTATAATAACAAAGGATGAAAAAGTAATTTGCTTTCCTTGGTGGTACTGTCCATGTTCTTAGAAAAGAGGAAAGTGGCATATTAAAATTAGACACACATTTCTTCAACTGGTACAAGCAGGTCTCTTTGAGACGTCAATATTTCATGAACTGGTTTGCCTTGTAATTGGGAAAGCTAGTGATTTAAAAGTAAAATGGCAATCAAGCAGCCAATGTGAGAAATTAGGGAATGTCCATTATATCAGAGATGTGCATAATTTATGAACTCTGAATTTCAGCAAAGAAAATAAAAAGTCTGATTGTCTTAGGGTGCGATTGAACCTAGCTGAAGTGTTTTCCCAGAGATATCAGTAGCTTGCAGATCAGATCCACTCTGTTCAAATCAGGAATTACTGAGACCTCTTTTTTCTGAACAGTGAAAGAACTGTGGGTAATGTGCTGGTTGGAGATTGTCATGGGCATAACAATCACAAACAGTTTTCATTCTTGGAGAACTGAGGGGGGGAGTCAGCAGAACTGTTACCTTGGAGTTCTCCAGGGCAGAGTTCAGCCTTTTTAGGAGACCGTTGAGAGAACCCCTTGGGAAGCAGTCCTGAGGGGCAAAGGATGATGCCAAAGTGGAAGAGTTGATCTGCTGGAGGGCAGGAAGGCTCTGCAGAAGGATCAGGCCAGGCTGGATCCATGGGCTGAGGCTGATTGTGTGAAGTTTGACAAAGCCAAACGCTAGGTCCTGTCTCTGTATCACAACAACCCCTGCAGCTCCAGGCTGGGACAGAGTGGCTGGCAAGCTGCTGAGTAGGAAAGGACCTGGAGGTGCAGGTTTCCAGTGGCTGAACATGAGCTGTGCCCAGGTGGCCAAGAAGGCCAATGGCACCAGGCTTGTGTCAGCAAGTGTGGCCAGCAGGACCAGGGCAGTGCCCATCCCCCTGTGCTGATGGTGAATTAAATTCACCACCTTAAATTCTGGGTTGTTTTGGGTTCCTCACAAAAAGAAGGACATTGGGGTGCTGTAGTGTATCCAGAGTAGGGAATCCAGCTGGGGAAGGGTTCGGAGCACAAGTTTGATGTAGAGTGGCTGAGGGAGCTGGGTGGGCTCAGCCTGGAGAAAAGGAGACTCAGGAGAGACTTTATTGCTCTCTAGAATGATCTGGAAGGAGGTTGCAGCCAGGTGGAGTACACCTTTTTCTTTCAAGTAAGGGATGATAGAATTAGGGAAAACAGCTTCAAGCTGTGCCAGGAGAGGTTTAGACTAGATATTAGGAAAAATTTCTTCTCTGAAAGGGTGGTCAGGCATTGGAACAGGCTACCTATGGCAATGAGGTAGCCCCTGGGGACTGTTTAAAAGACACACAGCTGTGGCAGTTAGAAACATGGTTTAGTGGTAGAGGTGGCAGTGCTGGTTTAACAGTTGGATTTGATGATCTTAAAGGTCTTTTTGAACCAAAATTAAAAAGAAACTCACCAGAACAAAGAAACCAGCCCCTGCTCCCCTTATATTTACATAAACAAAGCTTTTGAGAGTTGTGTTTGTTTGTTTGTTGTTGTTAATTGCTGAAATGTTTTAATTTACTCTTGTCTTTGGGAATTCCTAGTCCCCACCAAGAAAAAAATGGAAAAATATCTACGAAAGTATAGAGCTGTTGCCAGTGGGTTTAAACGGAGAGGAGTTACTTAAAATAATCTTTAGTTGATCTATAACTGAGGTTAATTACCCAGTGTCATCAAAAGCTATTAACAAATACATAAGGTATTTCTTATTGGGACCTCAGTTAGACATGAGCTTAATTTTGACCATATGCCGACATAGAGTCATATTTAACACTCTTCCCCTGTCTCAAGGACAGTGGAGAACAACAAACACAGATTCAATTTCAGCAGAATTATCATGTCTTCTTGTATCGATGAAATCTCTGTGGGATAAGAAAGTTTTCTTCCACGGGAGTATCACTTCAAAGAAGAGCTAAATTTTAAGCTTTGTCTAACAAAAGAGAAAGGAGAAAATAGGGGAAAATAGGGAAAAATAGGGAAAAAAATGTCAAAACCAAACCAAGCCAAATCAAACCAAACAAACAAAAAAGAACACGCACACACACACACAAAAAAAAACCCAACCAAACAAAACCACCCCAAACAAACAAACAAAAAACCACAACCCCCCCCAACAAAACCCACAACTCCCCAAAACAAACAAACAAACAAACTCGGAGCATCTTGCAAAGCAGCATCAGAAAGACTTGTATTCTCATTCAGGTAAAGAATGTAATCTATTTCCCAGAACTATGTATTAATATACATTTAGATCTATCTATCCTGCTAGCTATAGCTATATCTAACCACAATAAAACAGTTGAGCTTTCTCAAGTGTTATGCCTTTAAGTTAAACTTTATTGAAATAAAATAAGGAAAGAACAATACATTTTGCATTCTTCAGAAGCCAGTGTTCAATAAATACTAAGTTTTGATCGATTGATACAGTGTCATATTTGACTAAAGAGGTGGGAAAGTTGCTACTGTTGCTTTGTGCTGGCTAGAAGAAGAATGCACTATTGATTTTATATGTTGGATGGGCTGTCAGCGTACAGTGCATTGTTGATTTTGACTTTTATAGCCAACATGTTTCCTTTAATTGGATCATTTGTAAAAGAGAGGAGGGTACCTGTTCCCTTCTGACAGTGACTGATTACAATCATTTCATGTTTGTCAATATTTGATAAACCCACGGTTACCCAACAACATGGCTGAAAGCAGCATCTTTATGCATTTGCTTGTTTTCATTCTTTCCTGTTTCTGATTTCAGTCTATGTATAACCAGAAAGTTGTGCCAGCAACTCCTTCTTCTTCATCTATTTTTTTTCCTGAGGGTTTTTTTTTTGTTTTTTTTTTTTTTTTTTTTTTTTTTTTTNTTTTTTTTTTTTTTTAAGTTCTCACTTCTTGTGGAGGAAGATAAACTGAGTAAGGAGGAGAGGAAGAAAATTTTTACTTTGAGTGAACATCACTACCAATATCTTTTGATAACAGAAAAATTCTGGGGCACCCATTAGTGCCCTTGACCTTGTTGCTCTCATTATTTTTGATGATAAGGTGCAGCTCTGTAACCTTGAGACTGAGCTTTCCACTCTCTAATGGTGAAATGAAAAGCAAGATACCTATAATGTACCTAAAACTTTTGTCTTCCTTCTTTATTTTTTTCCCTTTTCACCTCCTTTCCATTATTAACTGTTTTGTTTATTTTGTTTTTCCCCAATATTCCTGATGCAAATTAAAATATCACTACATAGAGGTCTAGAGCTCAGGGAAGAACAGAGATGTGTACACAAAGCATTGCTATAAATTATTTGAAGAGAATTCATGTTGGTATTTTAATTGTCTTTGATGCTCAGTTCACAGATGGCTGATAATTTCATCTGATGTACTGAACAGTTCTATGTTTTACTCTTTAAAGAGAAGATGCATTCACAACTCAGGCTCAATCTTTGTTCCCTCCTGCTTAGTGAGGCAAAACCTCTTTCATTTTCACCCATGTTAATTAGGACTAGTAATGCAGATGTAATGCCATCAGTGCAGGAATATCTTCAAGGCACACAGGACTGCGAGGTGGAGTGAGCACTCTTGGCCAAAAACCTCACATCATGATCAGAGTCCTAAGAAATCTTCTCCAGGGCATGATGGAAGTACCTTGTTTGGGACAAAACATCTTTGTTTGGGAAGATTCAAAAGATCTCTGGAAATCTGGTTTGCATATGGAGTAGCTGCTGAGCCTTGCCTGCCCTGTTAATGAAAGATGATGGGCGTGCTTTCTGCAGTCAACACAGAAGCAGCACCTACAGGATTATTTTCTATATAGCCAGATGTGAGAAAGCTCAGAAACATGCTTAGTCTTTTGTACTTCATTTGCCTGGGAAAGAACAGTTACTAAGATGTGGTCTGCTTGAGGAGAGGAAAACAGAGGGACAGTCTCCCTGTCTCCACTTGCTTTCCTCAGATGGACATGAAAGCAATGCTGTTCACTGGTTTTCCTAGGAGATGAGTATAGAGCACAGAAAGTTCCTTTAATTCTATGTCCAGTCTTCTTAAGGGTTCTGGAAGCCTTCAAAAGCAAAAAGAAGGGAGTCAGAAGCACATACATCTACTTAAGGTTTACCTTAACCGGGCAAGGAGGAAGAAGAGGGACTAGCTTCAGAGATTAAGAGAATAAATAAGTTCCAGCTACTGGCCTCAATGTCAGAACAAAGTTCAAAACAATGTGTTCTCGAAAACAAGACAGCTCATCTTTTTCCAGTGGAACATAAAATATAGCTTTGATGCTGCAGTGTTGGTAACCAAGAGGTCACCAAGCAGCAGCTGACAAGAGAGGTCAGTGCAAAAAGAAAATGCAACAAACTAAATTGTGCTGTATATCACTTTCTCACCTTCCCTTAATTTTCCTTAGAATTAGAAGATATTTATCCACTAAAACCAAAGTGGATTTAAGGCAATCAGAGTCTTGTGGACCTTAACTCCTGGGGACTCCTTCTTTTAGAAGCTGGGCAGCAGCTGTCTGTGTGCCTGGCTGGTAGCAGAGGTTCACATGTGGCCCAACAAACATAAACATGCCAACTTCACACAGAGCAGCAAAAACAGTGACCAGTGCCTTTATCCAGCTTATCTGCACAAGTTTTCTTCCCATATCTATCTTGACTCCTGCATTCTTTTGTTTCAGTCCCCT
Source organism: Rhadina sibilatrix (assembly GCA_013400275.1). Taxonomy (NCBI): domain Eukaryota; kingdom Metazoa; phylum Chordata; class Aves; order Passeriformes; family Phylloscopidae; genus Rhadina; species Rhadina sibilatrix. The sequence continues at coordinate 122,535 of VWYO01015004.1, read as the reverse complement.
CCTGAATTAACTTCTAATTACGTTTCCCCTACTGGATGCAGGTTTGAGATATTCACATCTAAATTTAGTGTTTCTGTTCTTTCTGCTAAGTTAATCTTGGCCTAATTTAGTAGTAGTGATGGCTTGCAGGCTTTAGCAGTAAGCCTTGCTCCACAAGGACTCCAGAACTTCCCTTCAGTTTTATTTGAGGGTTGGCTCTTTCTGCCTGTGACTGCCGGTGAAATCCAGCCATGACACCATCACAATCTGTAACTTTTGTCAGCTTCTCACTCTTTGATTTTTCATATCCAGCAATTACTGTTGTTGTGCTCAGTAACTTCTCATCTTCTGGTCAAAGAAACAGAACTCATGCCAAAGACCAGTCATCTGCCAACATTGCTCGATAGTTAAAAGTGTCTTGATGGATAAAAAGAAAACCCCTTCTTTCTTCACAATCATGACATTTTCTTGTTCATAAATATTTCCATATAGAGATGGATATATATAAGCACATATAAGCATACATATATATGTTATATTTATGACTTTTTTTCACCAAAATATATTATTTCCATAGTATTCACACTGCTCAGTCAAAACATTCTCTTCATTTAAAAAAGAGGATTTTAGTCTACCTCAGGGTTGAAAGACACAATTTCCTGATATAGATGGAGACAGAATTGGTGTATAAATTTATGACTATTTGGACTGCAAATTTAAATCTAAAAAAAACCCCCAAATCTAAATGAAAAGTAGCAGCTTCAAGTGTCTAAGTAACTGTAAGACACAACTGTCTCTTACACACTCTGTAAGGAAAACAACTCCGTAATCAGAACTGTTTTCTGAAGTTGAGTGTTTATGTTATTGTTTTGTAAGAGAAATAGCACTTTTTAGATAGAAATTATTGTAATTGTCCCTTTTTAAATAGACGCTCAAAGATCTTCTCCAGACTTCAAGAGCGTAGACCTACTGCACATAAATAATCATTCTTAATGACCACTGGAAAGAAACAAACATTTTCTTTCATGAAGATGTGTAGCAAATTCACCTCTACTTATCTGCATCCCAATTTATATGTTGGCTAAAGAAATCTGCATTAAATAAGATTAAATAACCCTAACCCTAACCCTATTCTAAAATGACCAGTCAGAGAGTCACAGGATCATAGAACAATTTGGACTGTAAAGGGCCTCTAAAGCCATCTAATCCAACTGCCTGCTATGGGCAGGGAAATCCTTAATAAGAACAAGTATTACAGATCAGGTATTGTTACACTAATGTATTAATACAAGAATAGCAGATCTGGTTTCAATTTTCTCCTGGGACTGTGTCTTGGAGTGCTGTTTTTTCAATGCTTATACTAAGACTGGTGACCTGTGGGGAAAAAAAAAAACAACAAAAAAAAAAAAAAAAAAAAAAAAAAAAAAAAAAAAAAAAAAAAAAAAAAAAAAAAAAAAAAAAAAAAAAAAAAAAAAAAAAAAAAAAAAAAAAAAAACACCAAAAACAAGGATTCAGAGAAAGAGAATGACTAGGCAACATATTTTGTTAGGCAAGCTCGTGGGTCAGAGTGTTGGTTCTAATCTGTATTCCCCAGATTGGGTTTGTGTTTTATAGAAAGAGTCTTCAGACCAAATGTATCATGTAGTCAAAAAATATTTTTTTTTCTTCTTTCTCAAAAGTAGACCTTGTCAAAAGCAAATCCACAAAAATGTGGAGTTTTAAGCTCTAAAACAACAAAAGCAGCATCAAAAATATTTTATCTTTTTTTTCAAAAATGCTACATTTTTCTATGGAAATCATACAAATCATATTGCATTTCAGAATGTGGACCACAGTATTTTACTTAATTGAGTGCTTCATTACCTACTTGTTGATATATTCTGGAGCTCATACCCAGACCTGCTTGTCACATCTACATTGTGTCTTATATAACTGGGGAAATCAGGGTTACTTTTGGACTTTACACTTCAGCCAAAAAATCTACCCTTTTACAGCCCTGGAATCACAAAGGTTTCCATATCCCAGCTTCTGTGGGGCATGTGCACCTCAAAAATTCAAACAAATTCATACCTTTATATACTGACATTTTATTTGCCCTTTTTTTCTTCTTCTTATTTTAAATGAGAAATGTTGAAAATATAACTGTATATTTATTTTTTCACATTAATAGCAGAAAATAAACACCATATGCACATTTCCTATCAATTTATCTTATTTTTTCTTCTTTTTTTTTTTGTTTGTTTTTGTTTTTGTTTTTTTGGTTTTTTGTTTTTTGTTTTGTTTTGTTTTTGCCTTTTAGATAGAGGGGTTGGTGATAAAATATTGACTTCTGAGATTTTATTTTGGGTCTACATGTAAATGGAATCCAAATAAATGTTCATTACATTCTATGCAGCTCAATAAGATGCTCAGTCAGTCTAGTATGTCTCACATCCTGCACTGCATTACCATCTCTATTAAACATACCATTTTGTTAAAGATATGTATCCAAAAGGATGATTCCAATTAGGTAGTGATCATTATGAAAGAGTGCCTGCTATTTTTTCCAGCAGTATGCATTTGTGTCACCTGAAGAGAGAGTTCCATCTTTTATTAATTTTTATCCCTGATCTTATCCCTGCCACTGCATTCAGGTTCCCTCATCCATTTTAGGTCCCTCTTATTCACGCCAATACCTCTAACCAAAGTATGCATGGCTGCTAATATCACACCTTAATTGGGGATATTAGCAAGATAGCCCAGCTTTAGTCTTATAAGCACCTTGGGTGAAATTTCTATGGGAATGGATTTGCAAATCACCGCACGTTTGCCAGAATATTCTTTCTGAAAAGCACAAGCGAGCCTGAGAACACACATTTTCACACACAACCCCACACAAACTCCTCCTCAAAGCCTTTCTTTTAAGGGACGAGTCAGTTTTATCCATTTCAATAGCAAGTGTGAAATACAAGCTTGTCATCTCCCTTTCACAGTACTGCAACCCAAAATTATAAATGGGCTGACATTTATGTGAGACCAAAATTTAGTGTCGTATTGGTAGTGGATATTGAAAATGTTTTGATATGACAGATGAATACCTGCTGCAGAAACCTTTGTTAGACTTCAGCTAACTACATCTGGCTAGAGGGAAAAAAGATAGGGCTTCAGGCACTAAATTTAATGGTATTTCATTAGTTCCCTCCCCCAGTCCAACCCCAAAATACTGTAGGATTCGTGTCTTGAGATAAAGGTTATAAAAACTGTAACCACTTGACAAGTATGTGTAAAGCCACCTCCTCAGCCTCCTGATAATTTCTGGTGACCTGTGCAGAATATTCAGTGTTGACTGAACAAGACAAGACAGGACCACATGTGGCAGATTGGATCCTGAGACTTCATTATCTGTATTTCAGAACAGTCATGGTACTTGGTCAAAATCTATAGCTCTTCACATTGAAATTGCATTAGAAAGATGCTGCATGTAGTGAGCTTCAGTCAGAATATGTTTATGTGAAAACTGTCTTAACCAAAATTTATGCACATAGTTCCTGTTTAGTGTCTGCTAAATTAGGACTGAAGTGCAATTTAGTCAGTCAGTAGCCCTTAGCCCAAGTTTTCTTATGGTAAGAAACAGAATGCAAATACTCTAAAAACTTGTCCAGGGATATTTTTTCAGGTCCCTCCAGAGAATCAATGCAGCAGTTATTTTCCACTGATGGTCATTTATTCAGGTTCTTACCAGAGCTGCCTCTATCCTAGGAGTAAGACTAAAAGTCTCATGGGACCAGTCAGAATCAAGTGAGGAAGTAAACTAAAATAAATTATAACAACAGGTGAATTTTGCTTCATATTTGAGACTAGCTCAAATTTACTTTGAATATTGACTGAGAGCTCTGAATCCATTTTTTTTTAATCTGAACTGTTCTGCCACTAAATTGTCTTATAAACATATTTCAAAACTCTTCATATAAGGAAACAGGAGAGAGTGATGTACAAATAGAAAGGCTGCACTTCATTAAAGTTATCAAGTTAATTTTCCTTGGAATCAAGGCAGGCTGGACTTCTTTTGAAGATTAAGTTTGATGGAAGTCCAAATTTGTAATTATGAGGATGTCAGCAAAGCTTTCCTCCCCTTTTCTTTCATATACTTTCATATAAGTCCTTTCTAACAAAGAAATTTTGGAGACATAAAGCTACGCTAATTATTAAATCAACTCAAGTCCTGCTATTAGACAAACTTAATCTGTCGATCATAGAGACATGGGGAATAATGAAGTAAAATAAGTCAATTCTATCTAAATAGATTGCATGTCCTAGATAAGATAACTATGAACACAAACTTTCAGCTGTCTTTTTCTGTCGAATTTTGCTACTCAGAGGATTTGAGGTTTGGCTTTCTTTTTACACTGTGCTGAATTTCTCTGTCATAAATTGTGGCTTGGGAAAATGCTGCATGAATAACTCAGTCCCATCTCTAGCCACAATATTTACAAAGGGTATGCCTAATTTTTGGAACTTGATGATTTCTTCATACTTGGAAAATGAATTAATACTGAGATGTAAAAGGAGTAACAGCAGTTTAATAGTAGTGATGGACCATAGTGGCAGTGATAGTAGCACTACTACTAGTGCTTGCAAAACTAGTAACACAGGGAAAGGGTTGAAATATACTTGAGAAGTCTAGCTACCTCCCCAAGAGTTGTCTTAACTATATGTTTGTGGGTTTTTTGTTTGTTTGTTTGGTTTTTTGTTTGTTTGTTTTTTTGGTTTTTTTTTTTGGTTAGTGAAAAATGCCACAATGTCATTTTTCTAACTATGGCAACTTGCTCTTTCATCAAAATATCTCCAAGTCAAATATTAATGCAAACACTAATTAGGCAGATTTTTTTTATATGCTCCATCTTTGTATTCTCCTTTCATTACCAGACTACAGCTATCAAAGACACATGGTACTGTAGCTGTGGTGAGGTTTTGGAATCTAACTTCAGATATTGCTACAATGCAAACCTGCAATCCAGGTCAGTCCTCAAAAAAAAAAAAAACAAAAA